>JAANYP010003450.1:0-98978 GCA_020465985.1 Centrapalus pauciflorus
CTTGGCAGAGTTCACATTTCCATCTTTTTTGACAAATCCAATATATCTCTCTAGCAGCCGCCTCCTTTGCTCTTCAGAATATCAACCCATGTTGTTACCTGGAAGAACTCATAAGCCATTACAAGAGTGTATCTTCTTCCTCCTAGACTCTGGGACATTAACAGGTCCAAACAAGTCCATATGGTTAAGAAGAGTGGTATCAATAGAGAAATTATGTTTGGATTTAAAAGATGTTTTTCTCTGCTTGCCTTTCTCACAAGTTGTGCATAATCTATCCTTAGCAAAAGTCATAGAAGGCAAACCTGTCACCAACTCTTTCTTACAGAGTTTGTTGATGTTCTTGAAGTTCAGATGTGACAGTCTTCTGTGCCATAGCCAGTTTAGATCAGCATTTGTTCTTGTGAGAAAACAGGTTTCAGTTGTGGGTTCAGCAGAATGCATATCCACAACATATACACCTTTCTTTCGTTGAGCACATAGCACAACTTTGCCTTGGGAATCCAATATGTAACCCAGGTGCTCATCAAAGTTAACCTTGTAGCCAGCATCACATAGTTGGCTTATGCTAACAAGATTATGTTTTAGCCAACCACAATAGGCTACTCTTTTGAACACTGCACACCAGCTTAAAGTTCCATATCCGCTCAGTGGATTCCCTGTACATTGTCACCAAAAGTGACCTTTTGGCCCTTTTTCAGCCTGAGTTCACTCAGCAATTCTTCTACAACGCTGTCATGTGCCCTGAAGCAGCCACTATCCAAGTACCAAAACCTGGGAAGGTTTGTTTTTTTGTTTTTCCTGCAGAGTGATAAGAGAATTATTAGTCATTTTTAGGGGAACTCATCACAGAGATGAGTTCTCCTACTTCATCAACATTTGTTGATGGATTTGAAATATCCACACTAATATTCCCTATCTGAATGGTATCAGCTTGACTACCATTCTCAGTAACTGTGCCATTTCCAACACTGCCTGTGACAGCTGTGAGAGAAACAACAGAGTTAACAGGCGTCATGTCCTCAGATTCAGGACAGTCCTTGGCCAGATGTGTCTTCTTCCCACATTTGTAACATTTTCTCTTTTTAGTATTTTTGGAAGAAGATCCTTCAGAAACACATTCTGAGCTATTTTTGTTGATTCTTTTAGCAGGTTTAGCATTCTTTGTTGAATCAACAGCTTGTGTGGAGAGTTCAATACCCACAGCTTTGACTGTCTCTTCTTTCCTCTTTTTGGGAGGACAGATGTCAAAGACAGGAAGCTTGATTAGCTTTTGAGCTTCCACATGTTTGGGAAACTTATTCCCAGTTGTCTCAGTTTGAGCAATGGCTTTGCCTTTGCCCCTACTGGATTGAGATTTATGCTGCCTATCAGCATACTCACTGTGTCTGGTTTTGAAAAACTTATTTTCATTTAAAACCAATTTACCACTATGATTTGAAAACTTATTTGAAATCACAGCAGTTTTGTTTTTAACATGAGACTTACCCTTGTTGAAAACAGGCTGCTTATCTTTTGAAAACTTATTTTCAAAGTGTTTAGCATCAAAAGGATTAACATGCTTTTTACCATCAGCTTTGGACTCAGAACCTGTTTTTTCAACAGGTTTAGCACCCACAACTTCAGTTTGAACATGTTTTCCTTTCTTTTGCTTGTGTGAGCTAGCAGAGCACTTAGCAGGCTGACTTGGAGAACAAACTCCAACATCAGCTTTTGAGCTGAGTTCACACAAGCTGTCAGTATTTTGAGGCCTGACAAACCTGTTTGTTGAGATTAGTTTACCATTCACATTTTGAATGAATGTATTTGGAAGTTCACCAAGAGTGGATAAATCTTCTTTCAGATTACTTATCTCAACAATGGAAGCTGCTGTGTCAAGATCCCCTCCAAGATAGGCTTGGATTTGTGCAGGAATCTGTTGACTTATACAATGGCTGACTTTTTGTGCAGATTGGCACCAAGAGTCAACTATCTTTTGAAGCTTGGCATGCTTTATATCTGTTTCTCTCTTTTCTTCCAGTAAAATAGAGTTGATGTGTTTTAACTCATCAAGCTCAGTTTCCAACTTATGGAAAATGTCCAGTTTACTGGATTTAGTTTTAAGATCAGCTTTAAGCTTAGAGATTTCAGATAGTAAAGCATCATGCTTCTCAACAGCAGCTTTGAGATCAACAAGCATATATTCAAACATTTTAACTTTTTCTTCAGAACTGTAAGCCATAAAATTTTGTACCTTATACATCATAGTAGGATTCCAGTTCTCTAAGCTGCTGAAGGCTTCAGCTTCAGCCATATCTTGTTTGAAGCTGCTTGTTGATGGGACATCAGTGTTGGCCATCAGACATTGATTATCTTCTTCATCAGATGATGAATCAGATTCCTCCCAATCACAAGTCTCTGCCATAAGTCCCTTTTGGCGGTTGGAACCCACTGAGTTTTCCAACTTCCTCAGCTTAGCCATGGCCATAAGGTACTTAACCCTATAACCATCATCCTTGTTTGTCTTGTAAGGTTTGGATGACTGACAAACAGCTTTTGACACACAGTCAGCAGCAATATGGCCAGTTTTGCCACATTTGAAGCATTCAGCTTTGGATTTATCAAATGCCTTCTTTTTGCCAGCACTTGAACCTCCTTGCAGCATGTTTCTTCCAAACCTTTTCTTGTTGAACCTTTTGACAAGCATGGCTATCATTTGCTCATCATCTTGTTCAGCAAGATCTGCATTATCTTCTTCACCTGACTCTTCCTCCTTGTCATCATCCTGTTGATCAGGTTGAGTGAACACATCACTCACCTGATTTACAGGTTGTCTCACATTGGCCACAAAGGCTGCACCTCTTTTGGACATCTCCAAGGCATTTCTCTTTTGTTGCCTTGACTGTTCATCATTCAGTAAGGATCCATACAGATTGACCAGATCCATACTTCTGATAGTACCTGAGTTCCTTAGGATTGTTGAAAAGTAGTTCCACTCTTCAGGTAAAATGTCCAGAAATTTATTCACCAGGGTAAGACTGTCCTTGGTGATCCCAACAGCTTTGAGATCATTCACTAGAGCAGTAAACCTGGTGTAGGTTTCAGTGAGAGTCTCCTTTGGTTTAGCAAAGAAGAGTTCATACTGTCTAACAAGATTGTTGATCCTGTTTTCCAGTGTGATTGTGGGTCCATCATAGACGGTACACAAAGTATCCCACATCTCCTTTGCTGTCTTCATTTTCTTCAAACCTGCTTGGAACCACATCATCAGGGAAGAGGGAAATGACCAGGTTGGTTTCTTGGCCATTTGCATTCCAGAGCCAGCCAAATCTTCTTGTCTTCATACAGGACCATTGAGCTTTTGCTTTTCTTCAATTGTCCGATTTCAGGAGCAAGCTCCTTCAACCGCTGGAGTTGATGCGTAGTAACAGTGGTTGGCACATTATGGACCTCCATCACTATTCATGGTAGTTGTACGTTTCCAGATTTCTCTAAAATAGAGCATCATTCTGCACTTCCAACCAGAAGAAAGTTTTTGATGATAAATTTGGAGGTTGCCCCATAGAACCATTGTGCTGATAGTAAGAAGAATTTGCAGCACTGTTGTCCCATGGAAAACTTGGAGAATGAGAGATCTAGAATGACACACACTCTAAACTGCTCTTTGATACAGTTTGTAGGTCGAGAGGTCCCCAAAATATATAGTTATAAGCTGTAGAGGGGTTGTGAATTTACAGCAACTTTAAAAACTACACACTCTTTTTCTCAATGTTTGTATGTATTATCAACAATTTGTTAATTACAAACAAGCTTGAATGCGGAATAGTTCAAGCTGAGATGACAGATACAACAGTATGCTCACTAGTCTAAGACAAACTCAAACTAGTATACAATGAATACACTCACTAAGAAGCACTCACTATGTTTACAAGACTTAAGGGAACAACTTATGTAAAACAGCTTAGACACACAGATGCTGGTTTACACAGAAGGCTTGCATGCATGAAAATCACACTTGCACGTTCACTCTTGGTTTGAGCACTTAGCTTTCTTCACACTTCTTTCTGTCCTTAGAAGCTTCCTTTTATACTCACTCAGAGGATCTAAGAGAAACATCTTCATTGGACGGAATGAAAAAGGAGAAGTCTTGTTGAAAAGACAACATAACCTTTTCTGCACTTTTCTGAAAAGCAGACTTGTTCTCACATGTGCAGAACCTTTTGTCCCTTTTTACTTTGTCTTACTGTTGCATTGCCTTTAAACTTAATTTAGGGAATGTCAATTTGCGTCTCATTCTTCCTTGTTAAAGCCCTATTTTGATATTAAAGAAAAAGGGATCTGTCACCCTTTTTCAAATATCCTTTTGTCTTCGTGGGCAGGCTGAGCAGAATTGTTTTCCACTTTGTCTTCGACTTTGTAAACTGATCTTGTAGTCAAAACCAATACATGATGACTTGGAAACATATTCCATAAAGTGTTTAGCCTGTTCACAAAGAACAGGTTCTGTTCACAAAGAACAGAACACTTTAAAAATGCCCAAGCTGCTCAACAGTGTAGAGCAGCGTAGACAGTTTATGTCCAGCCTGTTCAGCAGACAGAGCAGCTTGGACAAACTGTCTTAGTTGCAACACATGCAACATATAGAACAGCTTTAGACTGATATTTCAAATCATTTTCAGGTTTCAATAAGACATATAACAGGCCTTAAATTCAACCTTCAAAAGCATCAACAGGTTTATTTATAAATCTCCCCCTCAGATGTAGAACAGGTTTGACTAAGGCCTTTTTGTGCCTAACAGTTACGCTTCCGCGACGTCACGCTTCGTTGCCAACCGGGGTAACGGGGTGTGACAAACCATGTTGTGTGCATTAGGTTTGCCTTCATCATTATGGGCTGAAGCTATCAATAACGCATGCTTCACTCAAAACAGATCCTTAGTGGTGAAAAGGTTCAATAAGACTCCCTATGAATTACTCAAACGGAGAAAGCCAAATATAAGTTATTTCCATGTGTTTGGATCTCCCTGCTTCATCTTGAATCAAAGGACCAGCTGGCCAAATTTGAACCCAAAGCTGATGAAGGTGTGTTTATTGGATACTCAGCTGTTTCTAAAGCCTACAAAGTATACAACTACAAAAGAAAGGTGATAGATTAATCTATCAATGTCACCTTTGAGGAGTCTAAGAATGCTTCTACCAAAGTTGTTCCTGAATCAGTTTCAAGAAAGTACAGCTTTGATGATCTTATGCATTCCATTGATGAGAAAAAGGACTCAAGAGATTCCGCATCACCCATAGTGGAATCTGTTAACCACAATGGGCATGATGATTACATTGGTACACCCTGTGTGAATAAGTGTACAGATATAGTTAATGCACCATGTCCAGAACCTATCAATGATGATTTCCCTGGATCCTCTGCTGATGTGTTCAACAATAGTGATTCATTCTCAATGGGTGAAAAGGCTCAAGACATCAGTGTGTCTGAAAATCTTGAAAGCTGTTCTGCAAGACCTAATTAGAATGAAACTGATACATTAGAATCTTCATTGAAACATGATCCTTAGTGGATTAGGTGTCACCCCAATGATCAAATAATTGGTGACATCAACAAAGGGGTGCAAAAAAGATGGGACAACTTAGGAAACTTTTGTATGTTTTCTAGTTTTGTGTCCCTAATGGAGCCAAAGAAAGTGGATGATGCACTGAAAGATGCCAACTGGATCACTGCCATGCAGGAATAGCTCAATCAGTTTGAGATAAACAAAGTATGGAAGTTGGTCCCTGCTCCTAAAGGTAAAACAATAATTAGCACCAAGTGGGTTTTTGTTGGTACACCCTGAATGACGATATCAGTCTAGATATGTAATAGTCGAGGCTTTATTAATACAAGTTATGTGTGTTAATTCCTAATGACATATGATATCTGCATTTACAGGTTAAATTCTAGACTGTGATGTTAAATTCTAGAAGGTGATGTTAAGTTCTAGACAGTGAAGATAAGTTCTAAGGCTAAGCCTCGAACTCAAGCCAACCCAGACGAACTTAGTGAAGCTAAGTTTGTAGGGTATTGGGCATGTTTGTGGGCTTGGGCCTAAATGAACTTAACAGGTTTGGTTAGAGCTTAACTGGTTTAATTAGAACCTAATCCGTTTTATTGGATAATCTTTGAGAATTATGAATTTCAGAGCTTTGTAAGTGCACGTGCGAGCTAGAATGTTTTCAGAGAGTTTTCTTGAAGCAATACACCGTGTGGGGACGTTTCTTACATCGGCTAACATTGTGTTCGCCTTCGTGTTCCGTGCGTGATCGATTCGTTAAGCTTCTAATGAGGATTCTGCACTCCTTGGACGGCGTCGCGTCAAGATCAGATCCGTAGACGTGGTGACGTTACAGTTTTCATAAATAAAAAGGATGAGAAAGGTCATGTTATTAGAAATAAGGCAAGACTGGTTGCTCAAGGCTATAGGCAAGAAGAAGGCATTATTATGATGAAACATTTGCTCCAGTGGCCAGGTTAGAAGCAATTCGTTTGTTTCTACCCTATGCTGCCCATAAGAGCATGAAGGTATTTCAAATGGATGTCAATAGTGCATTTTGAACGGTACGCTGCAAGAAGAGATATATGTCAAGTAGCCTCCAGGTTTTGAAAGTGAACAACATCCAGGTTTGTCTATAAGTTGGACAAAGCTCTCTATGGTCTGAAACAAGCGCCTAGAGCCTGTAATGACACTCTTTTCCTTATGAGCAATGGTTACTCCAGAGGTAAAGTGGATACCACATTGTTCATAAAGAAGATGAAAACTGATATTATGCTTGTTCAAATTTATGTGGATGACATAATTTTTGGTTCTATTAATGAACAGTTATGCAAGAACTTTTCACTGCTCATGAAATTTAACTATGAAATGAGCATGATGGGTGAACTTACTTTTTTTTTAGGATTACAGGTTAAACAAACCTCAAATGAAATTTTCATAAATCAAAGAAAGTATACATTGGATCCTTTGAAAAAGTCCAAGTTGATCAATGTTCTCCCATCAAAACCCCAATGGCAACCAATGTAAAGTTGGATGTTGATGTCTGTGGCAAAGCTGTTTCAGTAACAGCTTACAGAGGCATGATTGGGAGCTTGCTATACTTAACTGCTAGTAGACCAGATATTTTGTTTGCTACCTGTTTATGTGCCAGGTTTCAAGCTGATCCAAAGGAATCACATCTAGTTGATGTGGAAAGGATTTTTAGATACCAAAATGGTACACCAGGTTTGGGTCTTTGGTATCCCGAAGACTCCAGCCTTGAACTAATAGGTTATTCAGATTCTGATTTTGTAGGTTGTGGGCTAGATAGAAAGAGCACAACAGGTGGATGTCAACTCCTTGGTGGAAAGTTGATCAGTTGGTGCAGCAAGAAGCAGAATTCTGTTTCTACTTCCACTGCAGAAGCTATGTATATTGCTGCTGGAAGCTAATGTGGGCAGATTCTGTGGATGCAGCATCAACTTGAGGATTATGGCCCTGTATGTAGGAAAACTCCTATTCTGTGTGACAATACAAGTGTCATAGATATCTTCAACAATCTAGTTTCCACTCTTGAACAAAGCATATTGAGGTCACACATCACTTCATAAGGGATCACATCCAAAAAGGTAATGTGGAGGTAAGTTTTGTTTCTATAGAAAAACAACTTGCAGACATTTTCACCAATCCTCTTGATGAAAACAGATTCAATCACATTGTAAAAAAGCTGGGTATGTTAAATAAAATTGACTAAGTGTCATTGACGTTCAAAAGTCACTTGTTCAAATCTGTCAAAATTTTACAAAACAACTTGGACAGAACAGGTTTCAATTGTTCTATACTTGGCCAGTTTCTAAAAATTTGAACAACTTGGACATGTAACAGGTTTGACAAAGTAAGCTTTTCTCTCAAACATGTTCCCTGTCTAAACTCTCAACCTGCTCACTCCATTACTCTGTCATACAAGGCAATGTCTTGTAATCTGTTCAGCTATTGAACAAGTATCACAATGAAACCCGTTCTCACATAGCTGCACATGTTTCATAAACAGCTTACAGAATAATCAGTTTTTTATGAAACCTGTTTATCATAGGTTTAGAAAATAGCTTAGAGCATCAGTTTTTTACTTAACGTTACTTCACATTTAAGTTACTTAAATTATGTATTTAATTATCTTAATTACCTGTGGATAATGTGTGTTACGTGTGTTAGTGGTTAAAAAGGTCAAGTTGGTCTGACAAACTTGCTGTCGTGACAAACCGTTTATTTTTCCGTTAGTACATTTCAAATCATCCGCCCAAACCTTTCTCTCTCCTACTCACTCACATTCAAATATTATAAATACCCAACTCAGTGTTTCATCATCTTCTTCTTCCCTACTGCCTCCATAACCATATGATAAACCTTAAAAAGACTTAGTGTCCAACTCATGCATCCACTCTACTATCCCACATGGCTTCCCAAAATAACCCCTTTCACCCTGTGTTCGTTGGTGAAGATGTTGAAAAGCATCCCTCTGTCAACACCATGCTCACAATCAAACCCACCAAATACATTGCAAACTTAACCATTCCCAAAAACATTACTGGGAAGGGTTATGAATCTATGGTGGAGTTTCTTCAAGCCCATCTTCTGCATTATGTTATGATATCCTCTCCTGGTGTCAAGTACCAAGATATGGTCTATGAGTTTTGGTACAATTGTTCGTATGATCCCTCTACAAAAACCATCAGGGGAATCATTCTTAACGGCTCTCAAACTATTGAGATCACTACTGCTCTTCTAAGGGAAGTACTACATCTTCTAGTGGCTGACACATATGACAAACCTCATCCTGAGGATGAACAGATGGACCATCTGCTACGCTTCCGTGGTGTAGCAGAACCAAAGGTGGGTGCAACCTTGTTCAGAAGGGATCTCTACCCAGCATACAATTTTCTCTTCGGCTCAATGGTGATGAGTCTCAGCTGCAAAGTTGGTACATTTGATCAACTCAGCAGGGATGAGATACAAATAATCCTATAGCTTGTGGATGCGACTAGTCTGAACATGGCAAGATGGATATTCCTGAATTTGAGGAACCTGGTGCAACAAGAACAGCGTCCCGCTGCTGTCATATACACAAGGTTTTTGAGCCTCATCTTCAAACACATTTGAAGTGAGCATCTGTAACACTCCCAACCTCTCTTGACTACTGCTTCATTTCCTGTAATTGGAAATACGGTATTCTATAACCTAGTACTTGAAAATGAACATCCTCTGTCAACACCAATGTGGAGGTTGTTTGGTTTGGTGGAAGGACCTTCTACTCAGAACGTGAATCCAGTCACTGCTCCCAAAGGAAAATAAACCAGTGAAGCTGAGCCTGTCCGCAATAAGGGGGAGCAGGCTAGGAAAGAAATCCTTAGCCAAAAAGAAACCATCCAATCAAACTAGCCCCTCTGACCCCTCCCAACAGGAGTCGGTTGAAAAAGAGCAACCCCTGCTTCCTTTGCTTCTCCTATTTTGGGAGTAAGTGTAGCAAATTTGGAGCATGCTTCACTTCAAACTGAGTCAAACCCAAGTCAGCCTAGGCCCTCTGGTTCCTCACAACAGGAACCAATTGTACAAACGGAGACAACCACAATAACTGTCCAAGCCTCTCAACCGGCTGAAGACATTGAAAGACAGGAGCACTCTCCATTACACACTAAGTCCACACAGTTACCCCCTCATATTTCTCATACATAATATGAGTCTGCACAAGGTGCCAAAGCTGCTGGAACAGACCCTCCTTTTGATCAGCCTTCATCTTCTGTTCTTATGACACAGCTGTTCCACACCTAACAGCTGTTGAAGGACCCTATACCCTGGTTGATGAACCTCAGGGAATGGTACTTCCCTCTGGTGAAGCTGTTCCCCAAATGCACATTCCATCGAAATCTGTAAGGTCAACCACTACTAGATCTATCTAGACGCGGATCTGTCAACGAGTGCAGAATCCTCGTTAACGGTTAGACGGACAACTCTCAACTACGAAACACGGAGACTATCAGAGGCTGAACGAACGACTGACGAACGATCCTACGAACTGATTCTCTCCGAAACGGACCTAAAGCTGATGATAAACTCGAGATCACCTTAAGCTTAATTCCTCACGAATTCTGCTAAAAGTCTGATAATATCTCGAGTCTATCCCTAATTATAGACCCTGATTCGAGTCTGATGTGGGCCAAACTCGAATCTGGCCCAAGGCCCATTCGAGTTTGTCCACAAAGACACTCTCGAATCTGGGCACATTCGAATCTAAGGCTACATTCGAATCTATCACAGATTCGAATGCCTACCCTTATATAATTCGAATCTAGCCAAATCACTTAAACACCTAAGTGTTGAAACTTATGTTTTTACTTATGCTTGAGTTAATCTTTGATCTTTATGTTTGAACTTCTTGTAATATGTTACATCAAGTTCAAACAAACAATCAATAACTGTCAAACATATATAAACATATATATCAAAACACTCGATAATTCTCAATACTCTGAATATTACTTAAGCCAAAATGTTAGATCGATTAGACTGCTATCGTCACACAGGGTGTACCAACAGACTCCCCCTGCATATAACCCAGCATCTAGCTTCAGATCTCCATGCTTCAATAAAGAAGATAGGCTGATCATTTAGCTTCTTCAGGTCGTTCTTTGATAGATTTATCAAATGCAGTGGATCATATACCTTCAAAATGACCTTCTCGTCTTAATCCTCCATTACGGCTTCAGCAGTGTCACTATCGAAGTACCACCATTTCATGTTGCTCAAAATGTTCTGTGGCATCGATTTCATTGGCACTTTCTTCAGACATTTGACTGGCTTATACACCATTCTGGCCCAAGGCTTTCCAGTATGAGGATCTATCCTTGATCCATCCTCAACCCTTTTGCCTGATCTCGGCTTAAGCCTTTCAAACTTTCCTGAACGACCCTCTTTTCTTATTATTCTTGCCATGACTTCAGCGTACGGGTCTTCGCCTATATTGACCAGTTCTTTCCATGCAAGCTCTTTTACTTCAATCTTGGGCAGTGTATTGAACGCTTTTAGTGTTCGCCTCAAGTATTGGAGGCCATCTCTTCTTTTCAAAATAAACAGCTGCAGTTCTCTGTCAAAGAACCAACTAATAATCCCTCCAAAAAAATTTCCAGCACTTGGATTTCTCATCTTCTTCTTTATCTTCAGCTGATCTTTCTTTTCTTCCTTCTTAAACCAAAGATTTATCAACTCAGCTCTAGATGGCTCTTTCTCTGCCTCTTCAAGTTCTTTGTCTTCAACTGAGGCTACCTTGATGTAGTCTATATCAATCACATTATGATTTTGGCCCTCATATAGTTCCGTGACAGGTTGTGAATTGATTATCACCTCATTGACATGATCGTCCTCATCATCTAACACTTCGTCATCCGATTTCCAGTCAACGACCTCCTCCGGAATGAACTCACCTTCCTCCAACTCTTCGACTTCATCTTCAAAATCGAATTCCATAAGCTCTTCCTCAATATCTTTCAGCGCATCTATCATGTCGCTATCTAAAGTCCTTGAAGAACCTGCTTCTCCTCCTGCTCCTCCTACTTCTCCTCCTAGACTAGGCTCCCCCTCAGATTGAGCAGTCTGAGCAGCAGAAAAATCTACTGGCTCATCCTGTCTATTAGGGCTGGGATCATCGCCTTGATTATCTTCATCATCCTCATCTCTTGGCCTTTGTACATTCGGATCTTGGCACGATGTCTCCCCCTGATCCTGTATATTTTTCATTAATTGCTCGATTAGGGAGCGCATCGCCCTTAACTCTTCGGCCTGATCGCAGACGAACGTCTTCAGCTCAACATTCTCTTCCTGGATTTTTTCTATAGTCTTCTTCAATTCAGAATTCTCATTTTCAAGATTTGCATTATGTGCCTGAAGTTCACCCATTGCCTTTGTTAGGCCTAGGATTTGAACGTGTTGGAAGTCAACGCGAGCTTTGAGCTGCATAAACCTCTGGTTGTCAGCATAGGCGGTCGAGGTAGATGGAATGGACTGAACAGGAGAAGGGATGAATGGTGATGGAATATATGGCTCATGTTGAGGTGGTGGTGATGGTGGAGCGGTGGCTTGTGGTTCTTGAGTTTGAGGTTGAGGTTGTTGTGCATCGGATGCTGAGGATGTCCCTTGCATAAACCGATGACGCTTGGCCCTTTGCCGAGTCTATAAGGGAGCAACTTCCTCCTCTTCAAAATCTGAATCATAAGATTCCCTTGCCTCTCTCCTCCTCGATCCTGCTTCATTTACTACCAACCTAGATCCATAGGTTCCGATTTGTATATTTGGTTCTGTAGCCACTGATTCAGGAGCTTCAACCTCTAGCTCCTCCATATCTTCCGACTCTGTTTCCGATAATGTCAAACCTTTATCAGCCCGCTCTGGCACATATTCTTCAACATCTCTAAACACGTCGTCCTCTCCTTCTGGTGGACTAAGCAATTCACCTACTAGCGCTGCAGCCACATCTTCGTTTGCATGAGGCCCTGCCTCCCAAATTTCATTAAGCGTCTGCCATAGCTGTTCAGCTTCGCTCGGAACATTTGAGGGCCTGACTTCTTGAACATTTGAGGGCCCGGCTTCCTGAACTTCTGGTTGCTGACTTGTCGAAGGCCTTGAGGCCTGTGTTTGACTCGCTGATGGTCTTTGTCGACGTGTCTGAGCACGCGGTTGCTGTTGTTGTTGACGTTGTTGTGGTTGTTGTTGCGGTTGAAATTCAACGACCCCTGCCCAGTTGGTATCATCCGGAGCTTGAAACTCCCTATCCAAAATTGCTCCAAATAATGGACGCTCAACAGGAACAGCTAACCTTCCTCTGTGTGAGGAACAGTCAGCGAAAATCCTTTTGTCCATAATAGCAACGCTCTGAAAGTCATTTGACGGCGGCAGATTTGGCAAGAAATGCCTAATCAACATCATAATGAACCTTGGATATAGCAAAAACTGTTGATTTTCGGGAGCGGTTATCGGATGAACAAATTCCGAGAAGAACATCTCCGAAAAACTATATGGGCGATTATAAACCTTAGCGACGATCCCCGACTGAATTTTCGCCACTATATAGTCGAACCCTGCTTTCTTCGGAGCAAAGCACACCATAAACACATGTGCTAGAAACCTCCACTACCCGATCAACACACTCTTCATATATGACACTTTCGTCACATCAAGACTGTATCCCATTCTTTGAAAGGCCGCTTGCCTTATACTCAAAGGAAATTCTATTGGACCAGCTTCTTCTTCCTGAGTGCCCAACTGCAGCACTTGACGAAGCATATCTGCCGAGAATACCAACGGCTGTCCTGCAATACGAGTGCGTAGAACTGTCGGTGTGATCGAGCAGTCTACCTGCAAATGATCGTAAAACTGACGAATGTATGGTAACACAAGCTGCACATTATGTGACAGTGCAAATCCGATTCTAGATTCAACGAGAAAATCAAGCACTTGACGGAATCCCTGCGCCTCAGGGAGATTCAGATCTGGATGAAGCACCATATTGTGCTCAGGAACAAACGTTCGAACAGCCATTTGTGCACAATAAACAAAACTATTAGATTCATTAAAAATCAATAAACTTGTTTAAATCTAAATCTGTTTTATTTTGAATTTGTTTAAGTACAAAATCCAACAAAATTAAATTTCTACAAGTTAAATAATATTTAAATTAAATAGTGCAAATAAAAATAGATTCGAAAGTAACAGCTTCGAATTGTCCCTATTCGAGTGTAATGGACAAATTCGAATGTCATGGTCATCTCGAATCTAATGACAGATTCGAGAAACCCCAGAACAGATTCGAACGTCCGTTTTTATTCAAGGACCAAATCTCTTGATTTTAACCTTTTTGGACTTAGAAAATTACAGTCATTAGTCCTACTAGTTACTAATCACAGATATATGCCTTTAATTTGATTGTTTACCAGCCCAAACTTGGTAATTTTGTAAAAACCCTATTTTGACCCTTAAACGTTCAAAATTTGATGATTTTGCCTAAAATTGTGTATAAAACTACATGAATCTTGTACAATCAAGTTGATTATACCTAGATGCAAGAGTAGAATCGAACACACTAGCTTCAAACTCGACAAAATGTCATTTAGGTGAGAAACGGTAGATTCGAGGATAGATTCGAAATCGCCACAATAGACTCGAGGAAGTTGATTCGAAAACAGTAAGAATTAAATGTCTTCACTGTTGACCTATTTATACGACCAACCTTCGAGTCTAAGGCCCTAGTCGAATCTACTGACAGATTCGAAGTCTTACCACTTCGAGTCTGTCCTAGATTCGAAACCACCAAACACTTAGAAAAATTTTCGAAAATTTTGAAATAACTTCAACTTTTCCAACCTTTTTCTACGGTATCGTGTAACCAGATAAACTAAGCCAACTCTTTTACCTTAAGCCCAAGATATTTCACGCAATGTTTATTTTATTCAACTTTGAATGCACCCTCAGTAACTTTTGACCTTTTACCTAAGTAAAAATTAAACTAATAAAATAAAATAAACTAAGGTAAAAATAAAATAAAATAAAAGAAAAGAAAAATAAAATTTTGACCTAAAAATTTATTCTAGACTTAAGCTATACTTAACAAATTTACAACCTAAGCTAAAAATTAAACGAAATCTTTTTGATGAGAATAGTCTAAGAAAGGTTCAATCAGATAGCGATGTCTGATACTTACTTTCAGTATTTAAACTTTCACACTTAGGAATTTTTGATTCATTTGATTGTTTGTCGTGACATACCTATTTTAGCCGATTGTTGGTATTTTACCCCGTTAAACATTCTACATTTCGGAATATCCCTTGGCATTTTTATTTATCAGAAAATTATCTTACGTGACTCAGACATAGATATACTTTTATGATCAAGGCACACGGACAAAGATTCTAACTTGTTGGTATTTGCAAACCTTCTTTAAAAGACAAACATCGGACACAGGTCTGTATTTTCATACAACAAAGTGTCTTAGTTTGACTTAAAGTTTATTTAGCAAGACAGCGGTGACAGGTCTGTACTGACGTACAACAAAGCGACATGTCTGCTAACCCGAATCTAAACAGAGACAACAGGTCTGTACTTACGTACAACAAAGTTGCATGTTTTCGACTCTCAGTTTTATATGATATTTCTATTCTTTCCATTTTCAGATGTATTTGATGTTGCCATACATCCCCAGAAAGTTTGCATACCTCATTTAGACTCAAAGTTTGTATGTCTTGTACATAAAAATTAAGACCGATTGGTCGTACATCTAAGTTAGTGACACGCTTGACTTTTTCTAGAATATTTTATTAGCCTTGAGATTCCCTATATGTTTTATGCCTACCAACACATCAAACTAAATAAAGTATAACACTTAGAATTTAGTTGCATTATGTGTGAAAGCCTAAACACTTAGAGTATGTAACGACTGTGCTAATTTTCGTCACTTTGAACCTATGTATCTAAGACTTAACTCCTTTTCTAATATTCTCTTTTTTTGTATTTTTGTAATTTTCTCTTTTTTTTTTTGTTTTTCATAAGACAAAGCAGTAAAATAAGCTAACCTACTAACTTACTAAAAATAGAAACTTACTAAAAATAGAAACTTACTAAAAATAGAAACTTTCCTAAATTAGCAGACTACTGTAAAGAAAGAAATACTATGACTCTAAAAGAAAATAAACTACTACTACTAAGGCCAAATTACTCTGGGTTGCGCATTCCATTCAGTTGAATTAAATACTCAAACGGTGACTTATCAAACGCTTTGGTAAATAAATCTGCATTATTATCTTCTGTTGCCACTTTTACCAGTTTGATTAAGTTCTTTTCAGCACAATCACGAATAAAATGATGCCTTATGTCTATGTGCTTTGTTTTGTTGTGTTTAACTGGATTATTAGTTATAGCAATGGTAGATTGATTGTCTATCCTAATTGGAGTTTGAGTGTAAGCCAAACCGTAATCCCGCAATTGTTGTTGTATCCACAGAACCTGTGAGCAGCAACATACTCGGCCTCGCACGTTGACACGGCTACCGACGTCTGTTTCTTGCATTGCCAGGATACCAATCTCCCTCCTAGGAACTGAGAACCTCCAGTCGTTGATTTGCGCGTCAAGCTGCATCCTCCGTAGTCAGAATCTGTGAACGCCTCCAACTCTAGATCTCCCTCCGCGTGATACCAAAGTCTCAGCTTCGGTTTCGACTTGAGGTATCGTAGAATCCGCTTCACAGCTTTTATATGCATCTCCTTCGGATTCGCTTGAAACCTAGCACAAATACACACAGCAAACATAATATCAGGTCTTGAAGCAGTTAAATACATAAGTGACCCAATCATGGCCCGATATAAAGTCGGATCCACATCGGTATCACTTTCAGTACCCCGCCCGAGATTGTGATTCTGTGAGACCCTCTGATTTCTCAAAGGCCTCAAGTCTAGGTCCCATTAGCAATGCAATATCAATCAGGAAACTAAGATAAAATTAACAATTGCAGAAATAAAGTTAATTGCAAACAGAGACAGAATTTTTTTTTTAAGTAGCAAAGTACAAACATCTAGATTATTACATCAAATCACATATTATAAACTAGACCCGAACCCCAAAGCTCTATCATCTGACAATACCAAAGTATTGAATGGTTTCTAATGCTCTTCAAGCTCTTTCAGAGTCCTGACCTATGAACTAGGTCCGACCAATCCTTTGCCTTTACCTGAAAAATAATGCAACAACGGGTAAGCTTATTTACTTAGTGAGATTGTAGAATTTCACATTTAACATGCAATTATGAACGCGGAAGCACATGCACTGCACTCGGCTCATGCACGGCTCAGCTCTATATGCACTGCACTAGGCTCGTGCACAGCTCAATCTCGAAGGGTCATTGGCCAATTAATGTTCTTTTGATGCGCGACTTTTGCTCAGCTCCCAGTTATAAAACTGTTGTTGCTCTTGAGACTTTTTGACAAATTCATAAGGAATGCTCGGATGATGATAAATCCATACACACGCATCATTAGTGGGGATCAGCCACGTACTGGGCTAGCTACCAGTAAAAGCTCTATATGGATATCATCGGAATGCTCAGCTCTAGCTACCCTCTGTGCTTTCATCACGTAAATCAGCACATCATAAGCCTAACATTAACCCAACACTGAGCAGTAGTGATGGTGTTAAGCTTAACAATCAAATGACTCGTCAAAGAATCGAATCTAGAAGAAGAAATACTCAGCTCAACAAATCATAGTAAATATACTATGACAATATTTCAATAAGCTCAAGATCAGAATATCAATAAATCAGAATCATGCAACAAAAGTCTCAATTCACATAATATGCAGTTAAAGGGAAATCTACAACTCACAGTTACTGGTTATTTGTGCTCTTTTAGTTTCTGGCTCTGGCTCTGTTGCTCACAATCTGTAGTGGATAGAACCACTATCTGATTTATATCAGACTTTCAGATGCTCGCCATTTTGCTCGTTGCTCAATCTGTTATTAATATCATTTCTGATATTTATTAGCTCTTATATCATCTGAATAATATATTCAGTGTTCATCATTTATGCTCAAGATTCATTCGTTGGTCTTTGATATCAAAATCTTATATTTTGATCATATTATCATCAATCTCTTAAATCTTATCAGAATTTTTCTATTCTTTGTCAGTAATAATCTCAAAGTCTTATAAAGTTACATTTCTGAAATCTGATCATTCATATTTATATAAGGAATTCTGTTGTTATATTTTGAATCATAAAAACCACATCCGGATTAGGACCATCCGAATTCGGATCATCCGGATTCGGTTCTAGATCATCCGAAATGGCATATCCGAAATGGTGTATTTGATCCGAATTAAGCACCATCCGAACTCGGATCATCCGAGTTCGGACCACCTTTCGTCCGAAATGGTACTTCATCCAAAATAGCCAAGATATCCGAATTTAAGTATTTTGTCCGAAGTACAGATCCGAAATGGGCTACATCCGAATTCGGTCTCATCCGAATTCGGATCCCGAGTCTTCATAATTTTCCAGAAATTGTTCTTGGTGTTCATCTTTTATACTTACGGATTTTTCATAAAAATTCCCAAAAGTTCATTTTATCAACATGCAACTTAACATAAAGTTGTATTATCATTATTTGGTTGATTTTATACTATTTTCCCTATCAAAAACACTATAGATTCATCAAGATCATCCAAAAATAACCATATTTGTCAAGAACACTTATTTTGTCAAAAATTCCAATTTGTTGCTTATTTTGGATGATCTGATCCTCGAATTTTGTTTCCGTTTTATTTATTAACATTAATTCATCATAATCTACTAAGATTTAAAACATGCAACCTAAAATTCATGATTTTTAAGTCTTTGGTTTCGGTTTTCATCAAAACCGAACCAAACTTCTATAATTTTTGAAATATAACTCAAAATTACCTCAAATCGTGTAGATTCCAATTGTTTGATGATATTGTACCTCCTTCCTGAATAATTTCCTCAATTGATTGCCAATTTATGATGAATTCTTGGTGAATTTTTGAGTTCGTCCGAGAATTAGAGAGAGATTAGAGAGAGAGAGCTTTCAAGATTAATGATCTTAATGATCATTTAATTTGATTTTTATATCCATTTAGTTACATTAAAATTTAACCCACTATATTTTTGTATTTTACATCTCTTTTAATTTACTCATCTTTAATAATTAATGTGATATATATAATTTAAGTAAATAATTTCAAACTTAAATAACTTACATCATAAATAATATAATAAAATTACATTATTATCTCAAAATCAGATATAATAAGATTACATTATTGGTTCGATGGTCAGATATTAAGTTGGCTAAAAGTTGAGTTGTTACAGAATGGGCTCCACCACGCACAAACTTCGTCCTCGAAGTTAGATATGTTCGAACAGACTTGGACAGATAGCTTTTATGATATTTCTAATTTCCAAGACTAATACGAACCTTTGTGGTGTTTCTACTGAACGAGCACCATCTGTATTTCATAACTTTTATTTCTTTGAGATTTTCAAGCACAAAACTCAAATTTCTATTTGGAGTCATATTTAATTCAATGTTTCGCTATTATGTAATTGTCGATGATTTTTTTAGGAATTTCTGAATTATTATTCATACTCTTAATATATATGAGCTTTATGTTTTACGCCATAATCAATCCAGATAATAACTCAATATATGAGTTAGCTCATATATCTCCTTCGTTCGATCTTGAGCCAATTATGGCTTTTAAATCTCTCATCTGTATTGTAAAATTTTCATTAGCTATCTTATGCGATCACATAGGAGATTTTTAAGATTTCTGATTATCAGTGATATATTCATTTTGTGGACCTTTGAGATTTAACTTTATATCTCTTTTCAATTTAACTTGCAGCTCAATATATATAACAATTTGCTCATATCTCTTTTCATTTGCTCTTTAAATAGATACAGAGCTTTTCGGAAGTCTGAAATCTGTATTTTTATGTTTCATTTATTGATGATGTTTCAATCATCAATCGCTTAACTGATTTCTGATTATGTTGTCTTGTTATGAAGACTTATAATTTTCTTTGCTCTATCAAACAAATAATATCTATCCTCCGGCGCAACAATCGGAGTCAACTCTTTATGTAGCGACTTCACCTCACCTACCTTGGTCTCAATTTGCGCTGCCATATCCGCCAAATCTTTTATGTATGCAGTCTCTCGAGAAGTAAAATCCTTCAAGAAGATCGAATGTTAGAAGCCAAGAATGAGAGTTTGAGGCAAAATGTTTGAAATGTTGTATTTAGAGCTTGCCGAACAAAACAGGAGTTATAATCATCCACATCTTCTTCGCAACGGGTTCAGTGGTTGATGGATATTTCAAACAAGTCAAATATGATCCCGTACTTGAAGAGATCATACGCTTTCTAATTTTCCAGCGAGTAGGAATATTAACAACATAGAAAACAATACTATACGGAATCGAATTCCAAGGAAACGATCTTGATAGAAATCAACAATTTACTTAGGCTTTCTCGGTGTGATTCGTTAGATATAACGGCAGATTCTGTTATTGAAGTCAGATCTAGAGTTATCAGAGTTCCGAAACCGTCTCCACGACCATTTACATCGTCTTCTACTTTATCGTTATCGCCTTCCTCTGTTAGTTCACTGTGTAATTCGGTCAAGAGGCTTTGACAAAGCAATAATCTTTGGTTCTGTTTAATTATAGGTATAGACTTTTATTTGAATTTTCATCAGTGAATTTCTGAATTTAAATTACTTTACTATTTTTACGGAAGCTTTCCATTTTATTTGCATTTAGATGGAATAGGAATTCCATATTAGATATCTCACTAGTCTCGTGTCGACATTGGGAGAATCCATTCTTACATTTATTTTGGCTCGGATGATGATAAATCCATACACACGCATCATTAGTGGGGATCAGGCACGTACTGGGCTAGCTACCAGTAAAAGCTTTATATGGATATCATCGGAATGCTCAGCTCTAGCTACCCTCTGTGCTTTCATCACGTAAATCAGCACATCATAAGCCTAACATTAACCCAACACTGAGCAATAGTGATGGTGTTAAGCTTAACAATCAAATGACTCGTCAAAGAATCGAATCTAGAAGAAGAAATACTCAGCTCAACAAATCATAGTAAATATACTATGACAATATATCAATAAGCTCAAGATCAGAATGTCAAATAAATCAGAATCATGCAACAAAAGTCTCAATTCACATAATATGTAGTTAAAATGAAATCTACAACTCACAGTTACTGGCTATTTGAGCTCTTTTAGTTTCTGGCTCTGGCTCTGTTGCTCACAATCTGTAGTGGATAGAACCACTATCTGACTTATATCAGACTTTCAGATGCTCGCCATTTTGCTCGTTGCTCAATCTGTTATTAATATCATTCCTAATATTTATTAGCTCTTATATCATCTGAATAATATATTCAGTGTTCATCATTTATGCTCAAGATTCATTCGTTGGTCTTTGATATCAAAATCTTATATTTTGATCATATTATCATCAATCTCTTAAATCTTATCAGAATCTTTCTATTCTTTGTCAGTAATAATCTCAAAGTCTTATAAAGTTACATTTCTGAAATCTGATCATTCATATTTATATAAGGAATTCTGTTATTATATTTTGAATCATAAAAACCACATCCGGATTAGGACCATCCGAATTCGGACCATCCGAATTCGGATCATCCGGATTCGGTTCTAGATCATCTGAAATGGCATATCCGAAATGGTGTATTTGATCCGAATTAAGCACCATCCGAACTCGGATCATCCGAGTTCGGACCACCTTTCGTCCGAAATGGTACTTCATCCAAAATAGCCAAGATATCCGAATTTAAGTATTTTGTCCGAAGTACAGATCCGAAATGGGCTACATCCGAATTCGGTCTCATCCGAATTCGGATCCCGAGTCTTCATAATTTTCCAGAGATTGTTCTTGGTGTTCATCTTTTATACTTACGGATTTTTCATAAAAATTCCCAAAAGTTCATTTTATCAACATGCAACTTAACATAAAGTTGTATTATCATTATTTGATTGATTTTATACTATTTTCCCTATCAAAAACACTATAGATTCATCAAGATCATCCAAAAATAACCATATTTGTCAAGAACACTTATTTTGTCAAAAATTCCAATTTGTTGCTTATTTTGGATGATCTGATCCTCGAATTTTGTTTCCGTTTTATTTATTAACATTAATTCATCATAATCTACTAAGATTTAAAACATGCAACCTAAAATTCATGATTTTTAAGTCTTTGGTTTCAGTTTTCATCAAAACCGAACCAAACTTCTATAATTTTTGAAATATAACTCAAAATTACCTCAAATCGTGTAGATTCCAATTGTTTGATGATATTGTAACTCCTTCCTGAATAATTTCCTCAATTGATTGCCAATTTATGATGAATTCTTGGTGAATTTTTGAGTTCGTCCGAGAATTAGAGAGAGATTAGAGAGAGAGAGCTTTCAAGATTAATGATCTTAATGATCATTTAATTTGATTTTTATATCCATTTAGTTACATAAAAATTTAACCCACTATATTTTTGTATTTTACATCTCTTTTAATTTACTCATCTTTAATAATTAATGTGATATATATAATTTAAGTAAATAATTTCAAACTTAAATAACTTACATCATAAATAATATAATAAAATTACATTATTATCTCAAAATCAGATATAATAAGATTACATTATTGGTTCGATGGTCAGATATTAAGTTGGCTAAAAGTTGAGTTGTTACAGAATGGGCTCCACCACGCACAAACTTCGTCCTCGAAGTTAGATATGTTTGAACAGACTTGGACAGATAGCTTTTATGATATTTCTAATTTCCAAGACTAATACGAACCTTTGTGGTGTTTCTACTGAACGAGCACCATCTGTATTTCATATCTTTTATTTTTTTTAAGATTTTCAAGCACAAAACTCAAATTTCTCTTTGGAGTCATATTTAATTCAATGTTTCGCTATTATGTAATTGTCGATGATTTTTTTAGGAATTTCTGAATTATTATTCATACTCTTAATATATATGAGCTTTATGTTTTACGCCATAATCAATCCAGATAATAACTCAATATATGAGTTAGCTCATATATCTCCTTCGTTCGATCTTGAGCCAATTATGGCTTTTAAATCTCTCATCTGTATTGTAAAATTTTCATTAGCTATCTTATGCGATCACATAGGAGATTTTTAAGATTTCTGATTATCAGTGATATATTCATTTTGTGGACCTTTGAGATTAACTTTATATCTCTTTTCAATTTAACTTGCAGCTCAATATATATAACAATTTGCTCATATCTCTTTTCATTTGCTCTTTAAATAGATACAGAGCTTTTCGGAAGTTTGAAATCTGTATTTTTATGTTTCATTTATTGATGATGTTTCAATCATCAATCGCTTAACTGATTTCTGATTATGTTGTCTTGTTATGAAGACTTATAATTTTCTTTGCTCTATCAAACAAATAATATCTATCCTCCGGCGCAACAATCGGAGTCAACTCTTTATGTAGCGACTTCACCTCACCTACCTTGGTCTCAATTTGCGCTGCCATATCCGCCAAATCTTTTATGTATGCAGTCTCTCGAGAAGTAAAATCCTTCAAGAAGATCGAATGTTAGAAGCCAAGAATGAGAGTTTGAGGCAAAATGTTTGAAATGTTGTATTTAGAGCTTGCCGAACAAAACAGGAGTTATAATCATCCACATCTTCTTCGCAACGGGTTCAGTGGTTGATGGATATTTCAAACAAGTCAAATATGATCCCGTACTTGAAGAGATCATACGCTTTCTAATTTTCCAGCGAGTAGGAATATTAACAACATAGAAAACAATACTATACGGAATCGAATTCCAAGGAAACGATCTTGATAGAAATCAACAATTTACTTAGGCTTTCTCGGTGTGATTCGTTAGATATAACGGCAGATTCTGTTATTGAAGTCAGATCTAGAGTTATCAGAGTTCCGAAACCGTCTCCACGACCATTTACATCGTCTTCTACTTTATCGTTATCGCCTTCCTCTGTTAGTTCACTGTGTAATTCGGTCAAGAGGCTTTGACAAAGCAATAATCTTTGGTTCTCTTTAATTATAGGTATTGACTTTTATTTGAATTTTCATCAGTGAATTTCTGAATTTAAATTACTTTACTATTTTTACGGAAGCTTTCCATTTTATTTGCATTTAGATGGAATAGGAATTCCATATAAGATATCTCACTAGTCTCGTGTCGACATTGGGAGAATCCATTCTTACATTTATTTTGGCTTCTGACGGCTTTTCATTAGCCATTCATGGCTAATCGCTTGGCTTAACAAAGTTTTCAATCTATTTCTTTATCACTCTCGCTTTGTGCCTCTGACTTCTTTGATTTCAATTCAAATTGTCATTGGGTGCTTAACAATTTGGTTCAAATACTTTTCTCATTAATATTTATTGGATCAACTACTTCTACCTCTGTCTCATTATAAGACACGCTGTAATCTTTCTGATTACTAGGATTTATGAAGTAGCTTGTGCTTAGGATTATATTTCAATTTCTCTCGGGTTTTGAATCATACATGATTCAGATTACAATACCTATATTGTCTATAGGTATTATTTCTTATTGGAAATGTATTTATATCGTAATTTCAACTGATACGACCCATATGTCATCCGCATTATTCACTATCGATGACAGGGTTGTACAGTTAACTCACTACTTATGTTGGAATTGAAATTCATATGGTAACGGAATTAAATCATTTTAGCATATAAGAAACTCAGTATTAGTTACCATTGTGGTCTTTTGGCGTCTCTGGTGTCTCCTCAGCATCCTCAGCAGTTATATGGAAAGCTAGCGCCTTTGCTGTAGGTATCATCGTAGTACTCTGTTGGATTGCTCTGCCAACTGGTTGTTCCTGATTAGTAAGCACACGTGCATTTGGGCAATGTTTAGCATAATGTCCACGCTCACCACAGTTGTAGCATACGTCGTTTCTTTCCGGGCACTCATCGCTTCCATGTCCAATCCGGTTACAAGTGTAACATGTCACATCTATAGGGTTGCAACGTCCGCTATGAAATTTGTTACAACGTTTGCACGGTCGCGCTCCTGACTGTATGGAATACACTCTAGTCTTCTGAGGTGTAGAGGATGCTTGTGACTGCTGCTGACTGGATTTTGATGAACCGAAAAATCTACTGGATTTTTGTTTCTTAGGTGGAGATGGACATGTAGGATTTATAGCCATCATAACAGGTTCACAACTCGAATCTGTGAATTCCCGCTCCACCATTCTTGCTGCTTCCACTATACTAAGATACGTTTTGAACTTTATGCTACTCATTTGTCTTCTATATGTTGGATTCAGACCCAGTCTGAATCGATTTATCTTACGCTCTTCGGTTGCCACTTGATATGACGAGTAGCCGCAAAGTCTCGAGAACTCATGCTCGTATTCATCAACAGTCTTAGTTCCTTGTTTCAATTGCATCAACTGCATCTCGAGTTCGTCCTGTTTGACTGTTGGACAGTATTTGGCGTTGAACATCTCCAAGAACTGCTCCCAATCCAATGTCGTAATTTTTTCCTCACCATAGATGCTCCTTTGTGTTTTCCACCAGGCTCTAGCAGCTCCAACGAACAGTGCTGTTGCAAACTTAACTCTATTGCTGTCCAGACATTCTGAGATACTGAAGATCTCTTCAGTATGACTTATCCAATCTAACGCTTTTATTGGATCTACTGTGCCTTCAAACGTCATAGCACCACTTGCTTTGAAATCTTTAAATCTACAGCCTTTTGGCTGCACAGCTCGTTTATTGACATGCTCATTATCTGAATCTGATTCGCTTGGCTGTTCAGTTTGCTTCTTTTTATGTTTATTTCTCTTTTCAGTTTTCTTTATTGATTCACTTTGCTCTAGCATAAACTTGTTTTGTTGCTCATTATTCTGGGTAATTAGTTGTTGCATCATTTCCAGGACTTGCTCTGGGGTCATGCCACCTGATGGTCCACCTTCTCCTGACATAGCTCTGAAATTCAAATCACTAAACATTTAGATCATTAGCCTAGCACATTGTACCCTTTCATGCCCCGTCCTACTAGTCTCTGAAACCTATCTTAGTTCAAGCCATCCTGTCATGATTGATACTATAGCATTGCACAAGTTTGAGATCATGTATTACAAGTAATACGATGATTCACTCAAACTATTTCTCTGATACCATCCTGTGAGACCCTCTGATTTCTCAAAGGCCTCAAGTCTAGGTCCCATTAGCAATGCAATATCAATCAGGAAACTAAGATAAAATTAACAATTGCAGAAATAAAGTTAATTGCAAACAGAGACAGAATTTTTTTTTTAAGTAGCAAAAGTACAAACATCTAGACTATTACATCAAATCACATATTATAAACTAGACCCGAACCCCAAAGCTCTATCATCTGACAATACCAAAGTATTGAATGGTTTCTAATGCTCCTCAAGCTCTTTCAGAGTCCTGACCTATGAACTAGGTCCGGCCAATCCTTTGCCTTTACCTGAAAAATAATGCAACAACGGGTAAGCTTATTTGCTTAGTGAGATTGTAGAATTTCACATTTAACATGCAATTATGAACGCGGAAGCACATGCACTGCACTCGGCTCATGCACGGCTCAGCTCTATATGCACTACACTAGGCTCATGCACAGCTCAATCTCGAAGGGTCATTGGCCAATTAATGCTCTTTTGATGCGCGACTTTTGCTCAGCTCCCAGTTATAAAACTGTTGTTGCTCTTGAGACTTTTTGACAAATTCATAAGGAATGCTCGGATGATGATAAATCCATACACACGCATCATTAGTGGGGATCAGCCACGTACTGGGCTAGCTACCAGTAAAAGCTCTATATGGATATCATCGGAATGCTCAGCTCTAGCTACCCTCTGTGCTTTCATCACGTAAATCAGCACATCATAAGTCTAACATTAACCCAACACTGAGCAATAGTGATGGTGTTAAGCTTAACAATCAAATGACTCGTCAAAGAATCGAATCTAGAAGAAGAAATACTCAGCTCAACAAATCATAGTAAATATACTATGACAATATTTCAATAAGCTCAAGATCAGAATATCAATAAATCAGAATCATGCAACAAAAGTCTCAATTCACATAATATGCAGTTAAAGGGAAATCTACAACTCACAGTTACTGGTTATTTGTGCTCTTTTAGTTTCTGGCTCTGGCTCTGTTGCTCACAATCTGTAGTGGATAGAACCACTATCTGATTTATATCAGACTTTCAGATGCTCGCCATTTTGCTCGTTGCTCAATCTGTTATTAATATCATTTCTTATATTTATTAGCTCTTATATCATCTGAATAATATATTCGGTGTTCGTCATTTATGCTCAAGATTCATTCGTTGGTCTTTGATATCAAAATCTTATATTTTGATCATATTATCATCAATCTCTTAAATCTTATCAGAATCTTTCTATTCTTTGTCAGTAATAATCTCAAAGTCTTATAAAGTTACATTTCTGAAATCTGATCATTCATATTTATATAAGGAATTCTGTTGTTATATTTTGAATCATAAAAACCACATCCGGATTAGGACCATCCGAATTCGGACCATCCGAATTCGGATCATCCGGATTCGGTTCTAGATCATCCGAAATGGCATATCCGAAATGGTGTATTTGATCCGAATTAAGCACCATCCGAACTCGGATCATCCGAGTTCGGACCACCTTTCGTCCGAAATGGTACTTCATCCAAAATAGCCAAGATATCCGAATTTAAGTATTTTGTCCGAAGTACAGATCCGAAATGGGCTACATCCGAATTCGGTCTCATCCGAATTCGGATCCCGAGTCTTCATAATTTTCCAGAAATTGTTCTTGGTGTTCATCTTTTATACTTACGGATTTTTCATAAAAATTCCCAAAAGTTCATTTTATCAACATGCAACTTAACATAAAGTTGTATTATCATTATTTGGTTGATTTTATACTATTTTCCCTATCAAAAACACTATAGATTCATCAAGATCATCCAAAAATAACCATATTTGTCAAGAACACTTATTTTGTCAAAAATTCCAATTTGTTGCTTATTTTGGATGATCTGATCCTCGAATTTTGTTTCCGTTTTATTTATTAACATTAATTCATCATAATCTACTAAGATTTAAAACATGCAACCTAAAATTCATGATTTTTAAGTCTTTGGTTTCGGTTTTCATCAAAACCGAACCAAACTTCTATAATTTTTGAAATATAACTCAAAATTACCTCAAATCGTGTAGATTCCAATTGTTTGATGATATTGTAACTCCTTCCTGAATAATTTCCTCAATTGATTGCCAATTTATGATGAATTCTTGGTGAATTTTTGAGTTCGTCCGAGAATTAGAGAGAGATTAGAGAGAGAGAGCTTTCAAGATTAATGATCTTAATGATCATTTAATTTGATTTTTATATCCATTTAGTTACATTAAAATTTAACCCACTATATTTTTGTATTTTACATCTCTTTTAATTTACTCATCTTTAATAATTAATGTCATATATATAATTTAAGTAAATAATTTCAAACTTAAATAACTTACATCATAAATAATATAATAAAATTACATTATTATCTCAAAATCAGATATAATAAGATTACATTATTGGTTCGATGGTCAGATATTAAGTTGGCTAAAAGTTGAGTTGTTACAGAATCACTTGAATCGGCGTGCTGAAGTGGGCAGTCAACTTTGTTCCTTCCATCCCGAAACGCTCTAATATGTCATAGACATACTTAGTCTGATGGATAATCATTCCTTCCTTCTTCTGGTCAACTTGTAACCCCAAAAAGAAATTCAACTCCCCCATAGCACTCATCTCGAACTTAGACTTCATCACCTTCTCGAAATCTTTGCACATCTGTCCGTCTGATGATATACCTTAAAGCCCTTGAAGGAGGCAAAAGCTAGAAACAACCTAATGGCTTCCAGTCTTGCTACTGGTGCAAAAACCTCGTTGTAATCGATTCCCTCCTCTTGGTTGAAACCCTTTACAACTAACCTAGCCTTGTTGCGCGTGACTATACCCCGATCGTCTCTTTTGCACTTAAAAACCCATTTGGTTCCTATGGCAACTTCCCCTCGAGGTAATGGAACTAACTCCCACACTTCTAGTTTCCTAAATTGCGAAAGTTCTTCCTGCATCGCTTCAACCCAGGAGTTGTTCTTGAGTGCCATTTGCACATTCTTAGGCTCTACTTGCGATATAAAACATGAATAGAGACATGTGTGATATGCCTCGGAGTCGTTTATCATCGACAACAACACTGTGTTGTTATTTACACTACTCCTTGTCTTCACACCCTCATTAGGATTTCCTATGATGCTTTCTATTGGATGGTTCTTGTTAATCCTAGAGGTCTCTATCTCATCAACCCTTAGATTATCTCCTAAGTTGGATCCTATTTCACCTAATGTGGGAACAGGCTCAGCTTCTACATTTTCCTCCTCGTGGACGTTTTCCTCAGAGTTGGAACTTGATGCTTGAGTCTGATTCTCAGTGGTAGGTGCTTCTTGATCAGCAACTTCTGGAGATCTATCTACAGTCGCAGTAGGCTCGGATGTAGATTCAAACGTGGTCCTCGGAAAGATATGACCATCGTCGTTCAGATGCAACGTCGCCATGTCCTTTTCGATTGTACCTGCATTATCATCCAAAGAATTGTTAAATGACTCAAATAACTTATCATTGTCAAATATCCATTCCGGACCAGTTTGGGGTTCATGTGTATAACTTGTGACTTCAATGTTATACACAATCTCCACAGTACCATTTGTTTTGTTAAACACCCGTTTGTTTGGTGAGTTTGGCACATAACCTAGGAAGTATCCTGCGTCAGCCTTTTCACCAAACTTCGGTTGATGTTTTGTTCTTAAAAGAGTGCATGGTACCCCAAACGGTTCGAATCCAGTTAAGTTAGGTGGTCGTTTATTCAAAATTTCATAGCATGTTTTGTTCAAAGATTTGACTGTAAGGACTCGGTTTAAAATATGGCACGCGGTATTCACTGCCTCCCCCCAAAACATGGTAGGAAGCTTTGAATCCGAAAGCATAGTCCTTGCAGCTTCAATCAATGTTCTATTTTTACGTTCGGCCACCCCATTCTGTTGAGGTTCATATGGTGCACTAAATTGATGCACTATGCCCTTTGATAGGCAATATACACCAATTACAGTGTTTTTTTGAATTCAGTCCCATTATCACTACGAATTATTTTAACCCTTGTTCCGTAGGAGTTCGCCACTTGGTCTAAGAACCCGATGAGCTTGGTCGCCGTCTCGTCCTTTGTACCTAAAAAGAAAACCCAAGAAAAACGTGAGTAATCATCAGTGATAACTAAGCAGTACCAACTACCTCCGATACTCCTTTTGTTGATTGGGCCGAAGAGGTCCATGTGCAACAAATCGAATATTGAGGCTATGGAGTTATGCTTCTTGGACTTGTGTGTCTTCTTATGTTGTTTGCCCTTCATGCACGGTAGACACTTGTCCTCGAACTGAAAACTTTTCATGGGCACACCCTGCACCAGTCCATTCTTCGTTATGTAATTCATCTTTCTTAGGTGCAGGTGAGCCATGCGTCTGTGCCACAGTACTGATTCCGTCTCTGAAGCTTTGGATAATAGACAGATTGGCCCCATCGAAGTCTCCGGCTTGTTCATATCCAACATGTATAAGTCGTTCTTCCTTGGCGCCCGCATCAATACCCATTCTTCAGGAATTTTGAATCCCGGCTTTAGCACTAACGCCTCAGTGTCAGTAAATAACACCGAGTTCTTCTTATCACAGATTTGAGATACACTAATGAGATTGTGAACCAGTTTATCAACGTGATAAACTTAGTCCAACTTGATTGTCCCATTAGTGGCCACTCCGGTACCCGTGATATTTCCACCTTTGTTACCAGCAAATGATACGAATCCCCTATTACCTCCCTTGAAGTCTGTGAGTAGACTTCTTTCCCCCGTCATGTGCCTGGAGCAACCACTGTCGACGAACCACTTGTTGTTTGGACCTGTAGTTATCTCCTGCACATGAAAGAAAAGAGGTTAGTTATCACGGGGAACCCAAGCCATGACTGACTTGGTAATACTATTCTCGTCCACATACGTGAACTCTTTCAAGTACCCATCTCGCCTTTCAGGTGACTTGGGCCTTTGAACTGAATTCTGTTGTGGTGCCGAGTGATTTAAGTTCACTCTTTGCCTTGGTGTAGGCATTTTTTGTGGAGCTCTAGAATAATTCCTATTATATGGCATTTCGGACTGTGATCCCTGAGCTCTTACCGGTGCATACTGTCTAACTGGAGTATGAGACCTAACTGGAGTATGTGACCTGCTAGGTGTTGTGCTCCTATAGACTTGCTGTGGTGCTGACCTAGATTGATTATTGACATGATTCGGTGAATTTGTCCTAATCACTTCCTTTGGTCCAACCTTAACCGGTGGGTTTTTCACAACTTGTTTGGGTGCGGCCTGCACAGTTTTCTCGGTAGGTTGAGAACTACTGCTGCTTGCAACACTGCTTGAGGGCTTAACAGGTGTTGGGTTCACTGTCTTAGGGGTAACATCGGCTTTCCTAAGTGGACAGTGAGAAGCAACATGCCCCTTCTCGTGACATCTGAAGCAAGACATCTTATCTATGGACTTTTTGTGTGTTCCCTTAGATCTAGGTGTCTCACTAGTGTCTATTTCCTTTGGTACATCTACGGTGTCTGGCTCATCGACCTGGTCAGCCCAAGAAATTTTCTGTTTTCCTGCAGGTGTTTCACTGGAGGAAGACACAAATTTCACTTTCTTGACCTTGACGGTTGAGTCAGCCACCTTAGGTGTATTTTCTACTATAGGCTCTGGTGTTGGTGTAGGTAGGTCCTCTAAGTCTACTGATTTGTCAGTGTTCTCCTGAGGCTGAGGCACATAGTTTGCATTGAAAGGTGGAGGAATTTCGTGAAATCTTAGACCAACGGGCTTCTTAGACTGTCTTTGGGCATCTAAGACTTTCCCTAGATTTAGGCTCGAATTCCTAAACTTCTCCAACTTGCTATTTGCCTCCGCTACCTTAACCTTTGTTTCTGCTAGCTCTATGTCCTTGTCCTTAAGACTTTTTGTCAAGGCCTCTACGTGCTCATACATAAGTTCTATCCTAACACACTGCTCACTGAGTTTGTCTTTTAGAACTACTACGTCTTGAGCATCAGCCTTAAGCTTTTCTTTTAGATCTTGCTTGATATCATTTAGGCTAGCATTTACAATTTTTAAATTTTCATTCTGAGCAGTTATGGTCTTATGTGATTCTAAGACTAGATTTAACCTATCATTAGAATTAACACATAACGCACACAATTCACGAAAAAGAGAATAAGGCAGACTAACCTTTGAGTTGTCAGATTCCACGTTGGCCATCTGAGCAGCAAACTCCAGCACTGTCTGATCATTCGCCTTTTCTACCCACATCGGACTGCTGTCCCGTGTGGTCTGCTCGTCCCCATCACACCCCGTTTCAGTGACTTCAGCCATGAAGGCTCTAGCATTCGACTCATGATGTGAACTCCAATCATACGTACCATCTAGCTGTCGGTCTGAAGTGACGTTGGATAATAAACCAACTAGATTGGCTTGTCCAGTTGAGGAACTTGGAAGGTATCGTTGTTGGGACTGATTCTGGAACTGTCCCTGATGCTGACTCTGCCCCTGGTATGTCTCTACCTTTGGTCTCTGGCACTCCCTGGCGAAGTGGCCCAGTCCTTGACAATTGTAGCATTTCACCTTGGACTTATCAAACCCTATCCCCTTGTTATTCATCTGCAGATTCCTTCCAGTTCTCTTTATGAATCTCTTAACCCTCTGGGTTACCATGGCCAGTAGCCACTTAAGATCCATTTCCTCAAGATCATCAGGGTCGACCTGATCGTAGTCTTCGTCCCAAAGAGCCAGATCATTAATCTTCCCTTGAACACAATTTCCGTACGCGGCCACAAAAGAAGCAAGCAGATTCAGATGTTCTTCCGCCGACTTTGCGCTCATGGGCATCTTTGAATAGCTCTGAGGAGTGGATGCCTGTTGTACTTGAGGTTGCGGTTCTTCCGATCTTCCTAACCCTAAGAACGCGCGATTCAGTGTGTCATCAGACTCTGCTGGTGACGATGTCTCTCCAGTGAAAAACGCTGTAGCAGTCTTCGATTCGGCTGCCGCTGAAGGTTTTGACGTCTTTCCAAAATACATTGCTGGATTCTGGACTTGTTCGTAATCAGTCTCAGTCTTCAGTAGCTCAAAGTGATATGCCCTCAACATTCCCACTATATCATCCAGAGATTGAGTATAGTATTTGTCCTCATTCAGCTTAATCATTGCTACGTATATAGCCCATTTGGCTGGTAGGGCATCAAGAAGCTTGTTGTTCTTGTCAGTATCGGTAAACTCAATCCCGTGGCTATCAAGTTCCGTCAATAGATGATAGAAACGGGTGATGATGTCATCCAGTTGTTCATCCTTTAACGCCTTGAAGATGGCGAACTGTTGTTTCAACAGCTCTGTACGCTTTCTACAAACTCTAGGATTCCCCTCACACCTCTTCTCTAGCGACTCCCAAAGTTCTTTTGATGTCCTCTGAGTCCTAAATGTGTGTAGAATATCCTGCGGCAACGCCATTCGTATTAGTGAGAAAGCTTTGTTTTCGGCTTCAAATAATTTCTTGTCATCCTCCTTCATCATTTGGTACGACAAGACTTTTTGACGGCCTTCAACTTCTGACACCGGTGGAATATACCCTTCGTCGATGCACACCCACATGCGCATGTCGTTGAAACGTACGAAATCAGTAAACCGGTCTTTCCACCAGTAATAATCCTCGACCTTCATCAGCTTAGGCGGAGCGTTTGCCTTTCCGACCTCGTGGTCCATTTCTAGGAATTTCTGAAGATTTGACATCTTTTCGAAAATAGTTGAATTGAACATAATTAATTTAATTCGAAACTAATGTGAATTAACTCTTTCGAATCTAGGTAGATTCGAATGTAGTCAGATTCCAATTTATTTGGGATTAAATTCGATTAAGTATTTTTAATTCAATTAAACTCGAAATATGTCAGATTCGAAATTTCCTTAGATTCGATGGTCCTTAGATTCGAAGGACAGCAAACTCGAAGAAATCAGCAGATTCGAAACACTTATCGAAACTAGACTGGACTCGAAATAGACTCGAAAGTAGATAGACTCGAGACCCTATTCGAATGAAGCACAAACTCGACACAGATTCGAAACACACTGAAACAGACTCAAAAGGAGCAGATTTAGGTTAGACTCGAGACTAAAGTGTAACCCTAATTACCCCTATTAGATTCGAGCGCCGCAAACTCGAAAAAACAGTTGATACTTTGATTTTTTAACGATTTTCAGATTAAACCAGTATTTTTCTAACGAAAAATAATGGTTTCGATCAAAAACGAGAAAAACCACAAAGTATTTGCTGAATACCAATTTGCTAGGCTCAAAAACTCGATTTTGAGAGAAAAACCGTCCAACTAGCGTCAAGAAACCTAGAATGTATTTGATGAACACGAAGAACACGAAGAACACTCCGTAGGCTCTGATACCACTTGTAAGGTCAACCACTACTAGATCTATCTCGACGCGGATCCGTCAACGAGTGCGGAATCCTCGTTAACGGTTAGACGGACAACTCTCAACTACGAAACACGGAGACTATCAGAGGCTGAACGAACGACAGACGAACGATCCTACGAACTGATTCTCTCCGAAACGGACCTAAAGCTGATGATAAACTCGAGATCGCCTTAAGCTTAATTCCTCACGAATTCTGCTAAAAGTCTGATAATATCTCGAGTCTATCCCTAATTATAGACCCTGATTCGAGTCTGATGTGGGCCAAACTCGAATCTGGCCCAAGGCCCATTCGAGTTTGTCCACAAAGACACTCTCGAATCTGGGCACATTCGAATCTATCACAGATTCGAATGCCTACCCTTATATAATTCGAATCTAGCCAAATCACTTAAACACCTAAGTGTTGAAACTTATGTCTTTACTTATGCTTGAGTTAATCTTTGAACTTTATGTTTGAACTTCTTGTAATATGTTACATCAAGTTCAAACAAACAATCAATAACAGTCAAACATATATAAACATATATATCAAAACACTCGATTAATCTCAATACTCTGAATATTACTTAAGCCAAAATGTTAGATCGATTAGACTGCTATCGTCACACAGGGTGTACCAACAAAATCTCTTGTAAACATTGCAGTGGCATATCGAACCTTATCGTTCTCAGCACAGTCACTGAGTCAGAAGGTTCTTTTAGTGGTAGTTATCCATTCTAGTGCCGTCACGGGATCTCTGATCCCATCAAAGACAACAGCCCCACTACTCTTAAAATCTGTGAATCTACATCCCTTTGCTTTGTTGGAAGAACCTAAATCTTACTGCCTTATGTGGAAGGTCCAACAACTTGTTTTCCCTTGCCTGAAAACATTAAAATTCAATAGTAAGCTACGGCTTAATGAGATAACAGAACATATTCGACATAAATATCTTTAGAAACCAAATGTGAATACGGGCATTGAATTGCCCCTTCGTGAGGAGAGCACAGATAACAAGTTCTGATCATGCAGAGAAAGCATGGATTGGCAGTTCAAGTATCGATCGGGGATGTACAACCTGGCTGGAATGAGATATATGGGATGATCAGTCCCCAACAGTGGCCTGCTATCAATCCTCATCCTAGGTCACACCGGATTATGAGATAATTATCATGAAGAGAAAGCATGTACTAAAAGATACAGTTTCAAGTGAATGCATGCTACATGTTTAAAACATGTCAAGTACGAGTCTGGATCAATAACAATAAATGATGTGAGAGTGTCAACTGATATGTAATAAGCAATGGGAACATGCCATAAATATGAATGCTAAGAAAATAAATGTTTGAATACTAATCTATCACTCATAGTGGATTTTACTTAGCAAGGATGCCCTGGAAAGATACCACAGGATCTTACACAGTACAAGTAGGCTTTCCCGCAATATTTAAATCAATGTGTGTTAGTGAACACCACAATGATCCTGTTAAGTCAGTGTAATAAAACATCAATATTGGATTATTTCTTTAAAACTTAATTTTAAAATTTAACTATGATGTTCCAAAATTCGGATCCCAACCGAAATTTGGATAAACCTGAATTTCGTATGGTCTGAGGTTCCATCCTTAGAAATTTTCATTTGTAATACCCATCCAAAATTTAGAAGATAACATGATCGGAAATTCAGATGCCTTAATAACAAAAACTCGCGTCTTTACTTGTGAGTTTTCAAGTGTTCCATCCGAGTTTCAATCGAGATTCATCTAGATCTGAAATTCGGATGAATCTAAGTTGTGTTCATCAGACCCGAAAATATACTTAGAAATTTTTTTATGTTTTCTAGACTTCATTTGGTTAATTTTTGTACTAAACTTGTGACTGAAAATTATTGATGTATGGTCCAATATCCTTCTTTTTAACACTTATTAACATAAAACATAAAAGAATATGTACCAAATTAGCCTCCTTTTTTACCATATTTAATAACCCGTCGAACACACACACACTAAAACACATAGTTCTCAAAATCATACTTAGAGCTTCAATCAGAAGCTGCAATTTAGTATATAGCTTCTCTAACACTCGATTTAAACAAATCCACAAGAATAAACAACATGTAATAACATCCTCAACCGAAATCTATGATTCGATTTTTTTAAAAACCGAACACCAAAGCCTCAAAAATAGTAAATTTGAGCAAGTTTTACCTCGAATTCTTGTTTGCAGTGTTTGTAGTTCCTCCTTAGCAGCTTAATTCCAACTTTTCAGCCTTAAATTCCAATATTTTATGAACTTGATTTGTTGAAGGTAAGAGCCGTTAATTAGAGAGAGAAGGGAGAGACGGTGAGGTTTTTAGAGAGAGAGAGAGAGAGAGAGAGAGAGAGAGAGAGAGAGAGAGAGAGTGATTTGCAAAAAGTGAACGGTTGTTCACTTATTTAGTTTATTTATTGCTATTTTGCCTTAATTGCACATTACACCCTTCACCTTTGTATTTTCTCATTTTAACCTTTTTAAGTATCCTTGTCGTTTTCTCATTGTTATGCTTGCTCGAAAAACAACAATGAGGATTTCTCCTCATTATTTTTCATATTTAATTTGTGAACGGAGTTGACTGAATCGAAGTAGTAATTCCTCAATACATCTATTGGATTTTAAATTGTAAATTACATATGCATTTATTTGGGGAGGTTACACAAAGAAATAAATATTCCACTAGATGTTTATAATGAGTGGAAACAAGAGCAAGTTGAGAATCTGGAAAAAGGGAAAGAAGAAGCAACCTCTTTGAAAGCTGCTCAAGCTTTGGTTGACAAGGAGGCAAAGAAAGTTTGACATCCTTGGTAGTTCAAAGAAAGTTGGTAGAAACAGCTAAGGGGTTAGACAGTGGGAAGAAGGGTGAAAAAGAGAAAAGTACAAAGGTTTTGGTGACCAAGGTTAAACCTGTGTCTTCTGCCCTTTCATCAGTAAGAATCAAATTTCACTTTGACAACCTGGCAAGGAAAAAGTTCTTTGATGTTGCTGATAGAAGAATTGCCAAGGAAACATTGTCAAAGTTGATCCCATATCAAGAAAGAATCAGTCCTGGAAGCTTCAAATCACAAGACATGATGCTGAAGGTCCTGAACTAAAAGCCTATGATGTTGCTAGAATGGGGTATAGAGAATGGGAAGAGCTTGCAGTTGCCCTGAGCAGTTCAACATCTGAGACTGCTAAAACAGTCAGGAGATTTGTAAGAAAGCTGATGAAAAAGGTGAGAGGGTTGGGCTTGATCCCAGAGGATATGATCAAAGGTACTTCTAAGATAGAACCTAAGATCAAGCCCATAAAATACAAGAGAGATAGAGAGCTGGAGGAGATAGTCCAGCTGATTGAGTAGCGTTTCCTTGCTACTTAGATCAGAGGGATTGATCACAGCCTGCCACTGGGTGTTGAACCTGAAGAAGGCAGGTACATTGAAGAGCCTAAGGAAGGGGTATTCTTTGTGGATCCTCTAACCAAGAAAATGTGCTTTCAAAGGGCCTCAGACCTTCATAAAGCTAGTGAAAAGCAAATTATAGCCTTCATGTTCATTGATGCCTTTGCCAAACATGCTAAGTGAAGAGAAGTCATATGGGATCACAAAACAGCTTACTATAAAAGAGGAGATCTGGCTAGTCAAGACTGTTACTACCTCAGATGAGAGGTGGAAGAGGTTGTAGCCAGAAAACACTGCATAGCTTGGTTGGAACAAGAAAAACTTCTCAAAGCTGCTGAAGATTTGGAGAAGAAAATCAAGGAAAAACAAGGTCGATCTACAAGTAATGTGTAGATGATGAATGGAAGTTGTCCATCAGTTGGACAGGCTTGCCATTAACTGCTCCCAACTATCAACAGTCCAAAAATGTTGAAGTATCTTTGTACATAAGTTGTACTTTTCCTTTGTACATTTGTTGTATTTCTTCTTAGTACACGAGTTGTACTTGTATAAACATTTGTTGTTTGTGTGAGTATCAGAATATATAAACTGATCTTTTACTTTACTTTAATGCTGCATGTTCATCTTTGCACCTGTAATTTAAATGTATATAATGATAATTGATAAAGTCGGCTTTAGGCTGAATATTGCAAATAGGGGGAGAATGTTAGGCACAAAAAGGCCTCAATCAAACCTGTCTTTGTCATAGGGGGAGATTTTTAATCAATCCTGTTTGATACACTTAAGGGTAGAATTTAAGGCTTTTTAATGCCTTTTTGAAACCTGATAAGTGATTTGCAAAATCAGCCTAAGTCTGTTTACACTGTTACATTCATTGTAACTTGGCAGATTGTCAAAGGTGTCCATAACTGTTGGACAGGTTTGACCTAAACTGTCTAAGTTGTTCATGTCTGTTGAACAGTTTTGACCCAAGCTAAGTGTTTTGTTCTTTGTGAACAGGTTTAACACTTTATGGAATTTTCTTCCATGCAAAGTCTTGAACGTGAAGATCAATCTACAAATCAAGACAAAGTGGAAAATCAAAGGCTGCCAGTTCTGCCAAAGCTACTCTGAAGCATGAAGACATAAAGGATATCTGAAATGGGTGACAGACCATTTCTTGTATCAAAATAGCATTACATGAAGAGGAAAGGATATTTAAGTTGACATTCCTCTTTAAGGTAAAGTTGTGGACAACAGAGACAAAAAGAAAAAGACAAAGATTTCGCTACATATGGATAAATTCTGATTTTTCAGACGTGCAGAAAAGCATCCTTGCGTTTTTGTAAAGATATTCCACTATCTCTACAACCAATGAAGAAGTTTCACTGAGATTCACTGAGTGAGTATAAAAAGAAGCTTCTAAGGAATTAGAGATAATCAAGAGAGACATCCACAAGTTCAGAACGTGCAAAAAGGAATTGTGTTTTTCATGCATACAAGTTCTGCTTTCAACTTGGAATCGAATAGCAAGAGTGTGTCTAAGCTGTTCCACTTCAAAGTTGTTTGTCTGTTTCTTGTAAAATAGTGAGTGCACCTAAGTGAGTGAGTTCATTGTAACTACTCTGGGTGAGTTTTAGATTAGTTGATTTTCTGTTGTTTCTGTCATCTCTGTTTGGATCATTCCACAACCCAAATCTGTTTGTAATTAACACTTGTTAATATATACATACAAACTTTGAGAAAAAGTGTGTTCAAAGAATTAGTTGTATTCACCCTCCCCCCCCCCCTTCTACAGCTTATACTAACATACTTAGGAAACTTGTTGGGACGTACATAATTTCTCTCTCTCTCTCTCTCTGTAACTGTCCATTCGCCTCTGGAACTCCTTTTCTTTTCTTTTATCTTTTCTACAACCGTTCTTCCTTCCACGTTCTTCCTCAACTACTCTGCGCAAAATCACCCTTTAACCAACCTAAGCGTTGTAGGTGCTGAGCTCTACACTCATCTTTTGATCTTCCTTCTTTTTTAATTTCCTTCCAGCGCCTAGGTCGCTCACTAAGACGCCTTGAAGCTACTCTTCACATAACGCTTTTAAATGATTCTTTTTCTGCTTCATTGACCTGTAAAAACACTTTACACTAGCAGTACCCTTTTTCAAGGTTCTAACCCCTTAAGAAAAACTAAAATGCACATGAATAATACACAACCAACTACGTTGATCAAAGACATAGCATCATTAAAGTTTATAAAGATAGAGAAAGGCTTGAAAAGACAAAGACAAAGACTTGTGATTCTGAATTACCTAAGATAACTCAGGGGTGGAATAAATCACTGTGAAAAACAATATAAGAGACCTAATAATCAACTGTGAGTTATACATTTACGTGTTACACATGCAGATTTGATATGATACATATTGTTTCTCTACTTCTTTGACATTCTATTCTATAGCTTGAATGAGAAGTTGTTCACAACATGGTAAGGTGTTGCGCAGTTAATAATGATAGCAAGTTGTTATTAGATATTATTTGATTGCTTCTACTTTTGTCCTACCACCTTCTGCTTTACTTACAGCTTGCTATGATTGACATATACTACTTGGCTTGTAGTCAGACCTAGACTTTCTGATTCATTCAGACTTTGACATGATCTTGATTACACCGCACTTGTTCACATGAACTTGTGTCGTCGACCACACTTGTTCACATGAAGTTGTGGTCGGTTGATCCCCGCGTATGAGTGAGCCTAGTTTTGACGTCTTCATATGATATATACTTCTAATAAGGTCATGATGCAGGTGGGTGCTGAAATATTATCACACCATGACCCACGTGAAATTAGATCTGCATATTGTGAATTCGTGTAACCTGTTAAGTCTATGCACTCACTAAGCATTTCTTCTCAATTGTTGCATATGTATTTACATGAAAAAAAAAAGGCAAAGAACCAGTTGGATTAAGTTCCTAAGTTAACAAGATGTGAAGCTTGAAGTGACACTAGACCACTACTCAACTTTTAATTTTGGTACTGAATTGAAGACAGACAAGTGTGGGAGTGGGTTGATGTGAAATGTTGTAATTTTGTTAGGCACAAAAAGGCCGCAGTCAAACCTAGTCTACATCTTAGGGGGAGATTTTTAATCAAACCTGTTTGATGCACTTAAAGGTATAATACAAAGCCTGTTAATGCCATAGTGAAACCTGAAAAGTGATTTGCAATATAAGTCAAAGTTGTTTACCCTATTGCATTCGTTGCAACTAAGGTAGATTGCCCAAGCTATTCATTCTGTCGAACAGGCTGGACATAAACTGTCTACGCTGCTATACTCTGATGAGCAGCTTGGACAAATTCTAAGTGTTCTATTCTTTGTGAACGTAACCTGTTCTTTGTGAACAGGCTAAACACATTATGGAATATGTTTCCAAGTCCTCATGTATTGTTTTGGACAACAACATCAGTTTACAAAGTCGAACACAAAGTGGAAAACAGAACATGCAAAAGCTGCCTATGCTGTTCTGTTACATGAAGACAAAGTGGATATTTGAAATGGGTGACAGACCATTTCTTATATCAAAATGGCCTTAACAAAAGAAGAAAGATTCAAAGTTGACATTCCTCTTTTGGTTAAATCCTTCGGCAACAGAGACAAAAAGAAAAAGACAAAGAATCTGCCGCATGAAGACAAGTCTGCTTTATCAGAATGTGCAGAAAAGTTGTTTTGTCTTTTTGGAAAGACATCCCACTATCTCATCGTAAACTGAAGAAGCTTCACTGAGATTCTTAGTGATAGCATAAAAGGAAGCTTCTAAGGATTGTGAGACAACCAAGAGTGAGAAATTCAGATCGTGCTTTGAAGTGTGTTTTTCATGCATGCAAGTCTGCTTGAATAAAACAGTAACGTGTGTCCAAGCTGTTCTTATTCAAGCTGTCCATCTGTGTCTTGTAAAACAATGAGTTCATCTAAGTGAGTGTATTCATCATATCTAGTCTGAGTGTGTCCTAGACCAGTTGAAACATCTGTTGTATCTGTCATCTCAGCTTGAACCTTTCCGCAGTTAAGCTTGTTTGTAACTAACACTTGTTAATAATATACACAAACATTGAGAAAAGAGTGTTGAGTTTTTAATTGGCTGTATTCACCCCCTCTCTAAAGCTTAGAACAATACACTAAGGGAAACCTTTTGGGACCTACAACTAGTATTAGAGCATATTGAGTGTGTGTTAACTCTAGATCTCTCATTCTTCCTACTTTCCCATGGACAACAGTACTGCAAATTCCTCCTCCTACCATGACAATGGTTCTATGGAAAAACGCCCCAAGTTCAATCATCAAAACTTCTCTGGTTGGAAGTGCACAATGATGCTCTACTTAGAGAATCTTGATGTACAACTACCAGAGATAGTAATGGAGGGTCCCTATGTGGCAACCTTTGTTACTACTATTACTCCTGCTGCTGAAGGAGCTGCCCCTGAGATCAGAACCTTTGAAAAAGCCAAACTCAATGGTCTGATGAAGATAAAAGGCTGGTTGCTCTTGATGCAATAGCCAGGAACAACCTGGTCATTTCTCTTCCTGATGATGTGTTCAAACAGGTTGAGAAAATGAAGACTGCAAAGGAGATGTGGGATACTTTGTGTACCGTCTATGATGGTCCCACTATCACACTGGATAACTGGATCAACAATGTTGTTAGGCAATATGAACTCTTCTTTGCAAAACCAAAGGAGCCTCTCACAGAAACCTATACCAGATTCACTGCTCTAATCAATGATCTCAAAGCTGTTGGGATCACCAAGGACAACCTAACTCTGGTAAACAAATTCTTGGACATTCTGCCTTAAGAATGGAATTATTTTTCTACAATCTTAAGAAATTCAGGCACCATCAAAGGTATGGATCTTGTAAACCTATATGGATCCTTACTAAATGATTAGCAGTCAAGGCAACAGAAAAAAATGCCTTGGAAATGTCTAAGAGAGGTGCCGCCTTAGTGGCCAGCGTGACATAACCTGCTAATCAGGTGTGTGATGTGTTCACACAACCTGATCAACAAGCTGATGATGAAAGGGAAGAAATGTCTGACGAGGAAGAATGTGAAGATCTTGCTGAATTAGATGATGAGCAAATGATTGCAATGCTTGTCAGAACTTCAACAAGAAGAGGTTTGGTGGAAGAATGCTGCAGAAGAAATCAGGTGCCATAAAAAAGAAGGCATTTGATAAAACTAAGGCTCAATGCTTTAAATGTGGCAAAACAGACCATATAGCTGCTGACTATGTGTCTAATGTTGTTGGCTCATCATCCAAACCATTCAAGACAAACAGGGACGATGGCTACAGGGCTAAGTACCTAATGGCCCTGGCTAAGCTGAGGAAGTTGGAAGACTCAGTGGCTTCCAACAAACAAAAGGGACTTATGGCTAAGACATGTGACTGGGAGGAATCTGACTCATCATCAGATGAAGAAGAGAACAATTGTCTGACGGCCAACACCAATGTCCCATCAACAAGCAACTTTAAACAAGACCTGGCTGAAGCTGAACCCCTCAGCAGCTTGGAGAACCCAACAATGATGTACAAGGTACAAAATTTTATGGCATACAGTTCTGATGAAAAAGTGAGAATGTTTGAATATTTGCTTGTTGATCTAAAAGCTGCTATTGAGAAGCATAATGTTTTGTTGTCTGAAATCTCCAAACTAAAAACTGACCTTGAAATAAAAACTACTAAACTGGACAGCTTCCATAAGTTGGAAACTGAACTTGATGAATTAAAACACATCAATTCCATTTTATTAAAAGAAAAGAGAGAACAGACACAAAACATGACAAGCTTCAAAAGATTGTTGACTCTTGGTGCCAATCTGCATAACAGGTTAGTCATTGTATCAGTCAACAGATCCCTGCTCAAATCCAAGCCTATCTTGGAGGGGTTCTTGACAAAGCAGCTTCAATTGTTGAGATAAATAATCTGAAAAATGACTTATCCACTCTTGGTGAGCTTCCAAGTACTTTCATCCTGAAAGTAAATGGTAAGCTTGTCTCAACAAATAGGTTTGTCAGGCCTCAAAATACTGACAACTTTTGTGAAAAAGCACCAAAAGCTAATGATGGTATGTGTTCTCCATCAAATCAGTATGCTAAGTGCTCAGCTGGTTCACACAAGCAAAAGAAGGGAAAACAAGCTCAAGCTATAGCTGTGGACACTAAACCTGTTAACAAGACAAGCTCTGGGTCTAAAGCTGATGGTAAGAGACCAGTTAATCCCTATGATGCTGATCATTTTATGAAAAAGTTTTCAAAAGGTAAGCAGCCTGCTTTCAATAGGGGTAAGTCTTATGTTGAAAGCAAATCTGCTATGATTTCAATTAAGTTTTTAAAATCATAGTGAAAAATCGTTTATAAATGAAGGTAAGTCTTTCAAAACCAAAAGCAGTGATTATGTTGATAGGCAACATCCATCGCATCTCAGTAAGGGCAAAGCCGAAGCCATTGCTCAACCTGAGAAATTTGGGAATAAGTTTCCTAAACCTGTGGAAGGTCAAAGGCCAATCAAACTTCCTGTATTTGATATCTGTCCTCCTAAAAAGAGGAAAGAGGATACAGGTAAAGCTTTTGACATTATGCCTTCCACCCAAAATGTTGATTCTTCTAAAAATAGTAATAAGTTTGCTAAACCTGCTGAAAAGATCAACAAACATGTTTAAGAATGTGTTTCTGGTAGTACTTCTTCCAAAAAGGCCAAAAAGACAAAATGTTATTGTAAGCTCTACCAGTACGAGATCGATCTAGACACGGAGCCGTCAACGAGTGCGGAATCCTCGTTAACGGGTAGACGGAAACAACTCTCAACTACGAAACACGGAGACTATCAGAGGCTGAACGAACGACACACGAACGATCCTACGAACTGATTCTCTCCGAAAGAACACTCACCAAGCTGATAAACTCGAGATCGCTTTATGCTTAATCCCTCACGAATTCTGCAAAGAGTCTGATAATATCTCGAGTCTATCCCTAATTATAGACCCTGATTCGAGTCTGATGTGGGCCAAACTCGAATCTGGCCCAAGGCCCATTCGAGTCTGTCCACAAAGACACTCTCGAATCTGGGCTCTTCGAATCTAGGCTACATTCGAATCTATCACAGATTCGAATGCCAAGCCATGTATGATTCGAATCTAGCCTTTTACATAAACAACTAAGTGTTGAAACTTATGTTATTACTTATGATTGATTTTATCTTTGTACTTTATGTTTGAACTTCTTGTAATACATTACATCAAGTTCAAACATACAAACACTAAAAATATCAACCATATATAAACATATATAACAAACACGTGCTGGAATCACAATGTAGGATCACTTAGACTGCTATCGTCGCACAGGATGTACCAACAGACTCCCCCTTGACGATAGCTTCTAATAATTCTCACATTTGACTTAAGAACTTTGTTTATTTATTGATTCAAACTACTACCAGCATACAAACCTTTCTCAACACATACCTTGACTACATTTTCATATTTACTAGCTTCACTATCCATATGTGTATCACTAGAGATCTTACATGCATGCAAAATATGAAGATCATCTTTAGAGAGGTTTACCAGGTGAAGAGGGTCGTAGACTCTAAGAATAACGTTTTCTTCAAAATCTTCCATGACCGCTTCCCCAGTCTCGGTGTCAGCGTACCACCAATGTAGATTCTTCAAAACATTCTGTGGCATTGGCTTGAGAGGTACCTTTCTAAGACATCTAGCTGGTTTATAGTGAATCCTCATCCAAGGTCGTCCAGTTAGAGGATCGATACGTGACGGATCCTCTACTCTTCTCCCAACCCTTGGATTCAATCGCTCGAACTTCCTTGATCTACCCTCCTTTCTTATGATTCTTTCAATTACGTTCGCATAGGGATCATTGCCAATGTTTATCATATCTTTCCATGCTAGCGCAGTGATTTCGATCTTTGGCAGGGAGTTGAACGCTTTTAAAGTTCGCCTCAGGTACTGAAGCCCGTCTTTCCTCTTAATTACAAATAGCTGCAGTTCTCTATCAAAGAACCAACTTAATATGCGCTCAGACAGCTTCCCAGTACCCGGCACTCTCATTGTCTTCTTAAGCTCTAACTCCTTCTGTTCAGCCCTGAACCATAACTTTCGTTTCTCTTCATTTGATAGCTCTCTAGCAGGTTCTTCTGTTGATGGCTGAGCATTCAGCGTAGCATTTACTACATCTATGTTGACAATATTATTCCCATCAATCATGTATGTATCCGTGATAGGATTCTGCTGAACGACTATCTCGTCGGCTTCATCATCCTCATCAGCCACTACTTCGTCATCCGACTGCCAGTCTACTATCTCCTCTGGCACAAACTCACCTTCTTCAAGCTCTTCATCATCATAATCAAAACCTACATCCATCGGATCATCATCGAGATCCATAAGAGCGTCGATCATCTCAGTGATTTCAAAATCTGTAGGCTGCTTCGATGAACTAGCTTCTCCCATTTCTCCTTCAACTTGACTGGGCTCCCCCTGAACTTGTGTAGCCTGAGTAGCAGGAAAATCTACTGGCTCATTCTCATTGGGCGCATCGGGATCATTGCCTTCGTCATCTTCATCTCTACGTTGCTCCTCATGATCCCTACAAGTTGTCTCCCCCTGAGCGTTTAGATTTTTCATGAGCTGTTCAAGGAGGGACCGCATCGATCGGATCTCTGACGATTGATCTGCAATAAAGGACTTTAACTCTGTGTTCTCTTCCCTGACATTCTCCACAATCTTTTTCAACTCGGCATTATCCTTATCAAGATTTGCATTATGCGCCTGGAGTAAGCCGATCGCCTTTGTTAGGGCTAGGATTTGGACATGTTGGAAGTCAACGCGTCCCTTGAGCTGCACAAACCTCTGATTGTCAGTGTAGGTGGTCGAAGTAGATGGAATGGATTGTATAGGAGTTGGGCGAATTGGGGATGGAATATATGGTTCATGTTGAGGTGGTGGTGGTGGTGGAGCGGTTGCTTGAGGTTCTGGAGTTTGAGTTTGAGGTTGTTGTGCATCGGATGCTGAGGATGACCCTTGCATAAACCTGTGACGCTTGGCCCTTTGCCGAGTCACTAAGGGAGCAACTTCCTCCTCTTCAAAATCTGAATCATCAGATTCCCTTGCTACTCTCCTCCTCGATGCTTCTTCATTAACTACCAACCTAGATCCATACGTTCCGATTTGAATATTAGGTTCTGTAGCCACTGATTCAGGAGCTTCAACCTCTAGCTCCTCCATTTCTTCCGACTCGGTTTCTGATGATGACAATACTTTATCAGCTTGTTCTGGCATATATTCATCAACATCTCCTAACATGTCTTCCTCTCCTTCTGGTGGACTAAGTAGTTCACCTACTAATGCTGCAGCGACATCTTCGTTCGCATGAGGACCTGCCTCCCAGATTTCATTAAGCGTTTGGCACAGTTGCTCAGTTTCAGTTGGAACATTTGATGGCCCAGCTTCTTGAACTTCTGGTTGCTAACTTGTCGAAGGCCTTGACGCCTGAGTTTGACTCGCAGCTGGTCGTTGTCTTCGCCGTTGAGCATGCTGTGGTTGTGGTTGTTGTCGTTGTTGTGGCTGTTGTTGTCTCGGCTGAAATTCAACTACCCCTGCCCAGTTGGCAACATCCGAGGCTGGAAACTCCCTATCCAAGATTGCTCCGAATAACGGACGCTCAACAGGAACAGCCAACCTTCCTCTGTGAGAGGAACAGTCAGCGAAAATCCTTTTATCCATAACAGCAACGCTCTGGATGTCATTTGACGGAGGCAGATTTGGCAAGAAATGCCTGATCATCATCATAATGAACTGCGGATATAACAAGAACTGTTGATTTTCTGGTGCGGTTATTTGGTGAACAAATTCAGAGAAAAACATCTCCGAAAAGCTGTATGGTCGATTATAAACCATCGCGACTATCCCCGACTGCATCTTCGAAACCATATAATCAAACCCTGATTTCTTTGGAGCAAAGCATACCATAAAAACATGCGCCAAAAACCTCCACTGTCCAATTAACCCGCTTTTCATGTATGACACTTTTGTCACATCGAGACTGTATCCCATTCTCTGAAAGGCTGCTTGCCTTATGTTCAGAGGAAACTCTATCGGACCCGATTCTTCTTCTTGAGTGCCCAGCTGCAACACTTGTCGCAGCATATCTGCCGAGAATACCAGCGGTTGTCCAGCAATTCGAGTGCGTAGCACTGTCGGTGTGACCGAGCAGTCTACCTGCAAATGATCATAAAATTGCCGAATATATGGTAACACTAGCTGCACATTATGAGATAGTGCAAAACCGATCCTAGACTCTACTAGGAAATCAAGCACTTGTCTAAAACCCTGCGCCTCAGGGAGATTATGATCTGGATGAAGCACCATATTGTGCTTAGGCACAAACGCTCGAACAGCCATTTCTGCACAATAAACAAAAACTATTAGATTCATTAAAAATCAAAAACTTGTTTAAATTTAAATCTGTTTTATTTTGAACTTGTTTAAGTACAAAATCTAACACAATTAAATTTCTACAAGTTTAATAAAATTTAAATTAAATCATGCAAATAAAATAACAGATTGGAATGTAACAGATTCGAATAGGTCACCCTTTCGACTTTGATGACAGATTCGAATCAATTGCCCTCTCGAATCTAATGACAGATTCGAGAAACGACAAGAACAGATTCGAAACGCCGTATTTATTCAAAGACCAAATCTCTTGATTTTAACCTTTTGGACTTAGAAAATTACTTTCACTAGTCCTACTAGTTACTAATCAAAGATATATGCCTTTAATTTGATTGTTTATCGGCCCAAACTTGGTAATTATTGTAAAAACCCTATTTTGACCCTTAAACCTTCAAAAATCGATGATTTAGCCTAAAATAGTGTATAAAACCACATTAATCTTGTACAATCAAGTTGATTATACCTAGATACAGTAGTAGAATCGAACACACTAGCTTTAAACTCGACAAAATGTCGTTTAGGAGAGATACGGTAGACTCAAGAACAGATTCGAGATCGCCAATATAGATTCGAGACAGTAGATTCGAAAACAGTAAGAATTAAATGTCTTCACTGTTGACCTATATATACTACCAACCTTCGAGTCTAAGGCTAGACTCGAATCTACTGACAGATATTTTGAAATAACTTCAACTTTTTCAACCTTTTTCTACGGTATTGTGTAACAAGATAAACTATGCCCAATCTTTTACTCTAAGCACACGATATTTCACGCAATGTTTATTTTATCCAACTTTGAATGCACCCTCAGTAATTTTTGACCTTTTACCTAAGTAAAAATTAAACTAAAATAAAATAAAATATAATAAAGTAAACTAAGGTAAAATAAAATGAAATAAAATAAGATAAGTAAACCTAGAAAATTTTAAACTTGACTAAAAAATTAACTAAGACTTATGCTAAACTTATTAAAATTAACAACCTATGCTAAACTCTAAACAAAATATTTTTGATGAGTATAGTCTATGAAAGGTTCAATCAGATAGCGATGTCTGATACTTACTTTCAGTATTTAAACTTTCACTCTTAGGAATTTTTGTTTCCTTTGATTATTTGTCGTGACATACCTATTTAGCCGATTGTTGGTATTTTACCCCTTTAAACACTCTACATTTTAGAATATCTCTTGGCATTTTTATTTATCAGGAAATTATCTTACGTGACTCAGACATAGACATACTTTTATGATCAAGGCACACAGACTAAGATTCTAACTTGTTGGTATTTGCAAACTTTCTTTAAAAGACAAACATCGGACACAGGTCTGTATTTTCATACAACAAAGTGTCTTAGTTTGACTTAAGGTTTATTCTTAAAGTTAGCAAGACAGCGGTGACAGGTGTGTACTGACGTACAACAAAGCGACATATCTGCTAACCCGAATCTAAACAGAGACAACAGGTCTGTACTTACGTACAACAGAGTTGCATGTTTTCGACTCTCAGTTTTGTATGATATTTCTATTCTTTCCATTTTAAGATGTACTTTATGTTGCCATACATCCCCAGAATGTTTGCATACCTCATTTAGACTCAACGTTTGTATGTCTTGTACATAAAAATTAAGACCGATTGGTCGTACATCTAAGTTAGTGACACGCTTGACTTTTTCTAAAATATTTTATTAGCCTTGAGATTCCCTACATGTATTATGCCTACCAACACATCAAACTAAATAAAGTATAACACTTAGAATTTAGTTGCATTATGTGTGAAAGCCTAAACACTTAGAGTTTGTAACGACTGTGCTAATTTTCGTCACTTTGAACCTATGTATCTAAAACTTAACTCATTTTCTGATATTCTCTTTTTTTGTAATTTTATGATTTTCTCTTTTTTTTCTTTTGTTTTTCATATGAAATAGCAATAAATAAGCTAACCTACTAACTTACTAAAACTAGAAACTTACTAAAAATAGAAACTTACCAAAAATAGAAACTTTCCTAAATAAGCAGACTACTGTAAAGAAAGAAATACTACGACTAAAAAGAAAATAAGCTACTAATACTAAGGTCCAATTACTCTGGGTTGCGCATTCCATTCAGTTGAATTAAATACTCAAACCGCGACTTATCAAACGCTTTGGTAAATAAATCTGCATTATTATCTTCTGTTGCCACTTTTACCAGTTTGATTAAGTTCTTTTCAGCACAATCACGAATAAAATGAAGCCTTATGTCTATGTGCTTTGTTTTGTTGTGTTTAACTGGATTATTAGTTATAGCAATTGTAGATTGATTGTCTATCCTAATTGGAGTTTGAGTGTAAGCCAAACCGTAATCCCGCAATTGTTGTTGTATCCACAGAACCTGTGAGCAGCAACTACCAGCAGCAACATACTCGGCCTCGCACGTTGACACGGCTACCGACGTCTGTTTCTTGATGCCAGGATACCAGTCTCCCTCCTAGGAATGGACAACTCCGTTGTTGATTTGCGAGTCAAGCTGCATCCTCGTAGTCAGAATCCGTAACGCCTCCAACTCTAGATCTCCCTCCGCGTGATACCAAAGTCCCAACTTCGGTTTCGACTTGAGGTATCGTTAGGAATCCGCTTCACAAGCTTTCATATGCATTCTCCTTCGGATTCGCTTGAAACCTAGCACAAATACACACAGCAAACATTATGTCAGGTCTTGAAGCAGTTAAATACATAAGTGACCCAATCATGGCCCGATATAAAGTCGGATCCACATCGGTATCACTTTCAGTACCCGGCCCGAGATTATGATTCACTTGAATCGGCGTGCTGATGTGGGCAGTCAACTTAGTTCCTTCCATCCCGAAACGTTCCAATATGTCATAGACATACTTAGACTGATGGATAAACATCCCTTCCTTCTTTTGGTCAACTTGTAACCCCAAAAAGAAATTTAACTCCCCCATAGCACTCATCTCGAACTTAGACTTCATCACCTTCTTGAAATCTTTGCACATCTGTTCGTCTGATGATCCAAAGATGATATCATCGACGTACACTTGTACCAAGATAAAGTGATCTCCCTTTCTCTTAACAACCAGAGTACTATCTATCCTACCCCTCTCAAAACCGTTCTCTAACAGATGGTTGGATAGAGTCTCATACCACGCCCTAGGTGCCTGATGCAATCCATATAGAGCCTTATCTAAGCGATATACTCTATCAGGATATTTTGGATCTGTAAATCCGGGCGGTTGTTCTACATACACCAACTCCTTCACTTTCCCATATAGGAAAGCACTCTTAATATCTAACTGATATACCTTAAAGCCCTTGAAGGAGGCAAAAGCTAGAAACAACCGAATGGCTTCCAGCCTTGCTACTGGTGCAAAAACCTCGTTGTAATCGATTCCCTCCTCTTGGTTGAAACCCTTTACAACTAACCTAGCCTTGTTGCGCGTGACTATACCCTGATCGTCCCTTTTGCACTTAAAAACCCATTTGGTTCCTATAGCAACTTCCCCTCGAGGTAATGGAACTAACTCCCACACTTCTAGCTTCCTAAATTGTGAAAGTTCTTCCTGCATCGCTTCAACCCAGGAGTTATTCTTAAGTGCCATTTGCACATTCTTAGGCTCTACTTGCGATATGAAACATGAATATAGACATGTGTGATATGCCTCGGAGTCGTTTATCATCGACAACAAGACAGTGTTGTTATTTACACTACTCCGAGTCCTCACACCCTCATTAGGATTTCCTATGATGCTTTCTATTGGATGGTTCTTGTTAATCCTAGAGGTCTCTATTTCATCAACCCTTAGATTATCTCCTAAGTTAGATCCTATTTCACCTAATGAGGGAACAGGCACAGCTTCTACATTTTCCTCCTCATGGTCGTTTTCCTCAGAGTTGGAACTTGATGCTTGAGTCTGATTCTCAGTGTTAGGTGCTTCTTGATCAGCAACTTCTGGACATCTATCTACAGTCGCAGCAGACTCGGATTTGGATTCAACCGTAGTCCTCGGAAAGCTATGGCCATCGTCATTTAGGTGCAACGTTGCCATGTCTTTTTTGATTGTACCTGCAGTATCATCCAAAGGAATGTTAAATGACTCAAACAATTTATCATAGTCAAATAACCATTCCGGACCAGTTTGGGTTCATGTGTATAACTTGTGACTTCAATATTATACACAATCTCCACAGTACCACTCGTTTTGTTAAAAACCCGTTTGTTTGGTGAGTTCGGCACGTAACCTAGGAAGTATCCTTCGTCAGCCTTTTCACCAAACTTCGGTTGATGTTTTGTTCGTAATAGAGTGCATGGTACACCAAACGGTTCGAATCCAGTTAAGATAGGTGGCCTTTTATTCAAAATTTCATAGCATGTTTTGTTCAAAGATTTGACTGTAAGGACTCGGTTTAAAATATGGCACGCAGTATTCACTGCCTCCCCCCAAAACATGGTAGGAAGCTTTGAATCCGAAAGCATAGTCCTTGCAGCCTCAATCAATGTTCTATTTTTACGTTCGGCCACCCCATTTTGTTGAGGTTCATATGGTGCACTGAATTGATGCACTATGCCCTTTGAAAGGCAATATACACCAATTACAGAGTTTTTGAATTCAGTCCCATTATCACTACGAATATTTTTAACCCTTGTTCCGTAGGAATTCTCCACTTGGTCTAAGAACCCGATAAGCTTGGAAGCCGTCTCGTCCTTTGTACCTAAAAAGAAAACCCAAGAAAACCGTGAGTAATCGTCAGTGATAACTAAACAAAACCAACTACCTCCTATACTCCTTTTGTTGATAGGGCCGAAAAGGTCCATATGCAACAAATCGAATGTTGAGGATATCGAGTTCTGCTTCTTGGACTTGTGTGTCTTTTTATGTTGCTTGCCCTTCATGCACGGTAGACACTTGTCCTCGAACTGAAAGCTCTTCATTGGCACACCCTGCACCAGTCCATTTTTCGTTATGTAATTCATCTTCCTTAGGTGCAGGTGAGCCATGCGTTTGTGCCACAGTACGGACTCCGTCTCCGAAGCTTTGGATAATAGACAGATTGGCCCCATCGATGTCCCCGGCTTTAGCACTAACGCCTCAGTGTCAGTAAATAACACTGAGTTCTTCTTATCACAGATTTGAGATACACTAATGAGATTGTGAACCAGTTTATCAACGTGATAAACCTGGTCCAACTTGATTGTCCCATTAGTGACCACTCCGGTACCCGTGATATTTCCACCCTTGTTACCCGCGAATGATACGAATCCCTGATTTCCACCCTTGAACTCTGTAAGCAGACCTCGTTCCCCTGTCATGTGCCTGGAGCATCCACTGTCGACGAACCACTTGTTGTTTGGACCTGTGGTAATCTCCTGCACATGAAAGAAAATAGGTTAGTTATCACGGGGAACCCAAGCCATGACTGACTTGGTAATACCATTCTCGTCCACATACTTGAACTCTTTCAAATACCCATCTCGCCTTTCAGGTGACTTGGGCCTTTGAACTGGGTTCTGTTGTGGTGCCGAGTGATTTAAGTTCACTCTTTGCCTTGGAGTAGGCATTTGTTGTGGAGCTCTAGAATAGTTCCTAATATATGGCATTTCGGACTGTGATCCCTGAGCTCTTACCGGTGCGTACTGTCTAACTGGAGTGTGAGACCTAACTGGAGTGTGTGACCTGCTAGGTGTTGTGCTCCTATAGACTTGTTGTGGTGCTGACCTAGATTGATTAATGACACGATTCGGTGAATTTGTCCTAATCACTACCTTTGGTCCAACCTTAACCGGTGTGTTTTTCACAACTTGTTTGGGTGCGGCCTGCACAGCTTTCTCGGTACTTTGAGAACTGCTGGTGCTCGCCACACAGGTTGAGGGCTTAACAGGTGTTGGATTCACTGTCTTAGGTGTAACATCAGCCTTCCTAAGTGGACAGTGAGAAGCAACATGCCCCTTCTCATGACATCTGAAGCAAGACATCTTATCTATGGACTTTTTGTGTGTTCCCTTAGATATAGGTGTCTCACTAGTGTCTTTTTCCTTTTGTACATCTACGGTGTCTGGCTCATCGACCTGATCAGCCCAGACAATTTTCTGTTTTCGTGCAGGTGTTTCACTGGAGGAAGACACAAATTTGACTTTCTTGACCTTGACGGTTGAGTCAGCCACCTTCGGTGTATTTTCCACTATAGGCTCTGGTGTCGGTGTAGGTAGGTCCTCTAAGTCTACTGACTTATCAGTTTTCTCCTGAGGCTGAGGCACATAGTTTGCATTGAAAGGTGGAGGAATTTCGTGAAATCCTAGACCTACGGGCTTTTTAGACTGTCTTTGGGCATCTAAAACTTTCCATAGGTTTAGGCTCGAATTCCTAAACTTCTCCAACTTGCTATTCGCCTCTGCTACCTTAACCTTTGTTTCGGCAAGCTCTATGTCCTTATCCTTAAGACTTTTGGTCAAGGCTTCTACGTGATCATACATTAGCTCTATCCTAACACACTGCTCACTGAGTTTGTCTTTTAGAACTATGACGTCTTGAGCATCAGCCTTAAGCTTTTCTTTAAGATCTTGCTTGATATCGTTTAGGCTAGCATTTTCAATTTTTAAATTTTCATTTTGAGCAGTTATGGTTTTATGTGAGTCTAAGACTAGATTTAAGCTATCGTTAGAACTAACACATAACGCACATAATTCACGAAATAGAGAATAAGTCAGACTAACCTTTGAGTTATCAGATTCCACGTTGGCTATTTGAGCAGCAAACTCCAGCACTGTCTGATCATTCGCCTTTTCTACCCACATCGGACTGCTGTCCCGTGTGGTCTGCTCGTTCCCATCACACCCCGTTTCTGTGACTTCAGCCATGAAGGCTCTAGCATTCGACTCAGGATGTGAACTCCAGTCATAGGTACCATCTAGCTGTCTGTCTGAAGTGACATTGGATAGTAGACCCGCTAGGTTGGCTTGACCAGATGATGAACTCGGAAGGTATCGTTGTTGGGACTGATTTTGGAACTGTCCCTGATGCTGACTCTGTCCTTGGTATGTCTCCACCTTCGGTCTCTGACACTCCCTGGCGAAGTGTCCCAGTCATTGACAGTTGTAGCACTTGACTTTGGACTTATCAAACCTTATCCCCTTGTTGTTCATCTGCAGATTCCTCCCAGTTCTCTTAATGAATCTCTTAACCCTCTGGGTTACCATGGCCAGTTGCCACTTAAGATCCATTTCCTCTAAGTCATCAGGGTCGACCTGATCGTAATCTTCATCCCATAGAGCAGGATCGTTAATCTTCCCTTGAACACAATTCCCGTATGCGGCCACAAAAGAAGCAAGCAGATTCAAATGTTCTTCCGCAGATTTTGCGCTCATGGGCATCTTCGAATAGCTCTGAGTTATCGATGCCTGTTGGACTTGAGGCTGCGGTTCTTCCGATCTTCCTAATCCTAAGAACGCGCGATTCAATGTGTCATCAGACTCTGCTGGTGACGACGTTTCTCCCGTGAAAAACGTTGTAGCAGTCTTCGGTTCGGCTGTCACTGAAGATTTTGTTGTCTTTCCAAAATACATTGCTGGATTCTAGACTTGTACGTAATCAGTCTCGGCCTTTAGTAACTCAAAGTGATATGCCCGCAACGTTCCCACAATATCATCCAGAGATTGAGTGTAGTATTTGTCCTCATTCAGCTTGATAATTTCCACGTACATAGCCCATTTGGCTGGTAAGGCATCAAGAAGCTTGTTGTTCTTGTCAGTGTCGGTAAACTCAATCCCATGGCTTTCTAGTTCCGTCAATAGATGATAGAACCGGGTGATAATATCATCCAGCTGTTCATCCTTTATCGCCTTGAAAATAGCGAACTGTTGTTTCAACAGCTCTGTACGCTTTCTACGTACCCTAGGATTTCCCTCACACCTCTTCTCTAGAGACTCCCAAAGTTCCTTAGATGTCTTCTAAGTCCTAAATGTGTGTAGAATATCCTGAGGCAATGCCATGCGGATCAGTGAGAAAGCTTTATTTTCGGCTTCATACAATTTCTTGTCATCCTCCTTCATCATTTGGTATGACAAGACCTTCTGACGGCCTTCTACTTCTGAGACTGGTGGAATATACCCTTCGTCGATGCACACCCACATGCGCATGTCGTTAAAATGCACGAAATCAGTAAATCGGTCTTTCCACCAGTAGTAATCCTCGACTTTCATCAGCTTAGGCGGTGCGTTTGCCTTTCCGACCTCGTGGTCCATTTCAAGGAATTTCTGGAGATTTGACATCTTTTCGAAAGTAATTGAATATGAACTTAATTAATTTAATTCAAAATTAATCTGAAATAATTCGTTCGAATCTAGATAGATTCGAATATAATTAGATTCCAATTGATTTGTGATTAAATTCGATTAAGTGATATAGTTCAATTAGATTCGAAATTAAGTCAGATTCGAATCTCCACAGATTCGAAGGTCAGAGCAAACTCGAAACGACAGCAGATTCGACACCCTTTTCGAAACTAAGCTAGACTCGAAATAAACTCGAAACTAAGTAGACTCGAGATCCTATTCGAATAAAGCAACAGACTCGAAACTAGGTAGATTCGGAACCCTCTGAAACAGACTCGAAAGGAGCGGATTTTTGTTAGACTCGAGACTAAGTGAAACCCTAATTACCCCTATTAGATTCGAGTGCCGCAAACTCGAAAAACGGCTAACACTTTGATTTTTTGACGTTTTTCAGATTAAACCAGTAATTTTCTAACGAAAAATAATGGTTTCGACCAAAAATGTGAAAAACCACAAAGTGTTTTCCGAATAAGAATTTGCTAAGCTTGAAAATACGTTTTTGAGAGAAAAACCGTCCAACTAGCGTCAAGAAACCTAGAATGTATCTAGATGAACACGAAGAACACCAAGAACACTCTGTAGGCTCTGATACCACTTGTAAGGTCTACCAGTACAAGATCTATCTAGACGCGGAGCCGTCAACGAGTGCGGAATCCTCGTTAATGGGTAGACGGAAACAACTCTCAACTACGAAACACGGAGACTATTAGAGGCTGAACGAACGACACACGCACAATCCTAGGAACTGATTCTCTCCGAAAGAACACTCACCAAGCTGATAAACTCGAGATCGCTTTATGCTTAATCCCTCACGAATTCTGCAAAGAGTCTGATAATATCTCGAGTCTATCCCTAATTATAGACCCTGATTCGAGTCTGATGTGGGCCAAACTCGAATCTGGCCCAAGGCCCATTCGAGTCTGTCCACAAAGACACTCTCGAATCTGGGCTCTTCGAATCTAGGCTACATTCGAATCTATCACAGATTCGAATGCCAAGCCTTGTATGATTCGAATCTAGCCTTTTACATAAACAACTAAGTGTTGAAACTTATGTTATTACTTATGATTGATTTTATCTTTGTACTTTATGTTTGAACTTCTTGTAATACGTTACATCAAGTTCAAACATACAAACACTAATAAATATCAACCATATTTAAACATATATAACAAACACTTGCTAGAATCACAATGTAGGATCACTTAGACTGTTATCGTCACACAGGATGTACCAACAGTTATAAATATGGGAAGAAGACACAAATGGCCAAAGACTGTCCTGAAACTGAGGACATGAGGCCTATTGACTCTGCTAGTTCCAACATTGCAAAAACAAGTAGTGTTGGAAGTAAAATGGTCAATGAGGATAGTATCCAAGCTTATACAATCGAAATAGGGAATATTAGTGTGGATATCACTGGTCCATCAACAAATGTTGACGAAGTAGGAGAAGTCATCCCTATGATGAGTTCCCCTAAAAATAACTAATATTTTCCCATCACACTCTGCTAAGCAAAAAACCATCCCAGGTTTGGTACTTGGACAGTGGATACTCAGGCCACATTACAGGTTGCAAGGATCTGCTGAGTGATCTCAGGCCTGAAAAAGGGCCAAAAGTCACCTTTGGTGATAATGTCCAGGGATCCACAGAAGGACATGGAACTATTCAAGCTGGTGCTTGTTAGTGCATCCTGTGTGACGATAGCAGTCTAAGTATAGATGATATTTTGTAATAGTCAATTTGTTCGTAATTGCATATTAATACATGTTTGTTATATGTTTGTTGTATGTTTGATATATGTTTGATATTGATTGTATATATGTTTGAACTTAGTTGTAATTGATGTTTTACAATAAGTTCAAACATAAAATCAAAGGTAAGTTCAAACATAAGTTCTAGAACAAGTTCAAAGACAAGTTCTAGAATAAGTTCAAAGGCCTGATTCGAACTTATGGTGGACAAGTTCGTGGGCTTGGGCCTTCTCGAACTTGTCCAAGGCAAGTTCGAATCTTATGCCTATAATTAAGAGTTAATCAGTTTTGATTACCAACTTTTGCAGAATTAAGGCTAAGGCGATTACGAACTTGCAGAGGCATTTTTGTGTGTTCTTGGAGAGAATCACGTGTCGGGACGTTCTAGTTTGCGTCTATCATCGTGTGTGTCTCCGTGTTCCATGTGTGTGATCTGTCCGTCAAACCACTAACGAGGAAATCCGCACTCGTTGGACGACGTCGCGTCAATATTGGATCCGTAGGTAGGTGACCTTACAAGTGGTATCAGAGCCTTAAGGGTGTTCATCGTGTTCTTCGTGTTCATATTCAACATTCTTGGTTTCTTGGCATTTTTGGATGTGAAAATCACATCTTTTATTAGTTTTTCGAGTTATACAAGCAAGATAACGGAGAAAAGTTCACATTAGTTCATCATTTTAGTCGAAATCATAGTTTTTAATCCTAAAAACTTTGGTTTAAACTGATAACTTTAATAAAATCGAACGTTTGGCCGTTTCTCAAACTTGCTGCGCTCGAACATAGGGGGTATTAGGGTTTATTCGAATTTTTCAGAAAATTCGAACTTGTCAGAAAATACGCTCCTCACGAACCTGATTTAGGGTTTCATTCGAATTTGGCTGAGATTCGAACTTGCTAGCATTCGAATTTGTCAGATCTTGAACTTGTAAGAAATCTCAAACTTGTCAGTCCTTCGAATTTGTTGATTTCGAACTTAATCAATTTCGAATTTAATTTCAAACGAATTTAATCTTAAACCAGTTCGAACTTACCTAACTTCGAAAGTGTTAATTTTAAATTAATTTTAAATTAAGTTACCTAAGTTCGAATACAAAAAATTAAGAAAGGATGACCAGTTTGCAAAAGTTTATCGAAATGGACCACGAAGTTGGCAAGGCAAATTCTCCACCAAAACTGATGAGGCTGGAAGACTACTATTGGTGGAAGGATAGGTTTGCCGATTTCGCTCGTTTCAACGACATGCGAATGTGGATCTGTATCGATGAGGGATACATTCCACCTACTCAAGAGTTTGAGGGACGTCAGAGAGTCTTGACATACCAGAAAATGAAGGATGATGACAAGAATCTGTACGAGGCCGAGAACAGAGCATTTTAAATTATTCACATGGCACTACCTCAGGAGATTCTACACACTTTACGGAATCATCGTACTTCTAAATAGCTATGGGATGCTCTCGAGAAGAGGTGTGAGGGAAATCCGAGGGTTCGTAAAGGTAGGACAGAGATGCTAAAACAATAGTTCGCAATTTTCAAATCATTGAAAACCGAAAAGCTGGATGAGACGATTACAAGGTTCTACCATTTACTGACAGAGTTGGATAATCACAATGTCGAGTATCGTGAAATTGAGAAGATAGAGAAACTTATTGATGCTTTACCGGCAAAGTGGGAAATGTACACTGTGCTTATAAAGCACGATGAAGAGAAATTCGAAACTCTTACTCTAGAAGTAGTTATTGGTACGCTGACGGCCTACAACTTTCAGATACTTAAGAAGGAGAGGGCATATGATCAGGTCCAAGATCCAGAGATGTATTTTGGAAAGTCAAAACCTTCTATCGCAAGTGAACTGAAAACAGCTACAGCTTTCTTGACGGGTGAAGCGTCTATTCCAGTGGATGTTAAAGAAACAAGCAGTCGGGCATTCTTAGGGTATTCTAAACCGGAAGATAAACCAACTCACTCAGCATCTACTTCTCAACACTACACCAAGATGCCTATGAGTGCACAATCAGCCGAAACTCATCTGAATCTTTTGGCTTCGTTTGTTGCAGCATATGGAATTTGTGTACAAGGAAAAATTAACGATCCTACATTATGGGAAGAGGACTACGATCAGGTGGATCCTGATGATTTGGAAGAAATGGACCTTCAATGGCAACGGGCCATGGTGACTCAGAGGGTCAAAAGGTTCATGAAGCGAACTGGCAGAAATCTGAATGTGGGCAACAGTAAAATTGGGTTCGACAAATCCAAGGTTAAGTGTTATAACTGTCAGGGATTAGGTCATTTTGTACGAGAATGTGAATGACCCAAAGTTGAAAACTATCAGAATCAATCTCATGGAAGATATCATTCTGGTAGTTCATGTAATCAAGCGAACATCGGTGGTCTGTTAACAAACGTATAATCGGACAGACAGCTTGATGGGACTTACGATTGGAGTTCTCATCCTGAGTCGGACGCTAGAGCCTTCATGGCTGAAGTGACAGAGACTGGGGATGACGGAGCAGAGGAAGTAACAGAGGACACTGACTGAATGATACAAGTCCTGTGTTGGTGGAGAAGTCAGACAATCAGACCATTCTGGAGTTTGCCGCGCAAATGGCTAACGTGGAATCGGATCACAAAAAGGTAATTCTGAACTTTTCTACATTCCTTGATTTATGTGATTTATGTACTACTTCCAATGATAGATTGAACTTAGTTCTAGAAACACATAACAATCTAACTGCTCAGATAGAATCTTTAAAATCAGATAATGCTAGTCTCCTAGATATTAAAGAAGATCTTAGGAATAAGCTGAAAGCAGATGCTCAAGATGTTATACTTCTAAAAGACAAATTAAGTGAACAATGTGTCAGGAAAGAACTTATGTATGAGAATGTTGAGGCTTTACCCAAAGAACTTACCATTAAGGAGGTCGAGCTAGCTAAATCAAGAGTTAAAGTTGCAAAGGTAAATAGTAAGTTAGAAAAGTTTAGGAACTCTTCACTAAACCTAGGGAATATCTTGGATGCTCAGCGTCAGTCTAAGAAACCAGTAGGTTTAGGTTATAGAGAGGGTCCTCCACCTTTCAACGACAACTATGTGCCTCAACCTCAGGATAAAACTAATAAACCAGTCGAGTCAGAGGTAGCAGCTGACACAGTATCTGAATCTGATAAGGATAAATCAACTAAGGTGACTAATAATAACGCAACGATTAAGAAAGTCAAGTTTGTGAAGTCTTCTAATGACAGAATTCTAGGAGAAGCTAAAACTAAAGCTTATAATCAGAAAGAGGAAGTAGTCACGGTTGTTGAAAAGAAAGAAACTGACATTAGTGAGACACCAAAGTCAAAGGGCACTCATAAGAATTCGATTGATAAGATGTCTTGCTTTAGATGTCATGAGAGGGGACATGTTGTGTCTAGCTGTTCATATAAGAAAGTAGAGTCTACACCCTCTAAACCAGAGTCTAGACCTATTGTTCGAAAGCCTGAACAACATAAACCATCACCTAGCGTAGCTAGCATAAGTGGTTCTCAAAACACTGAGAATACTGTGACTACCACACTAAAGACTGCTGTTAGACAAAAACCTGTGTCGGTTAGACCAAATGAAGTGGTTAGGACCAATTCAACGAATAGAGTCCCTAATCAGTCTAGGTCAGGACCTCAACAAGCTTTTAGGAGTACAAAACCTAGAAGAGCTTACACTCCAGCTAGGTCCCACACTCCTCAAAGACAACAGACACCAGGTAGAGCCTAGGGATATCAATCTGAAATGCCTTATAATAGAATTTATTCAAGGGCTCAACAGCAAATACCTAACCAAAGGCCAGGAGTGAACTTAAATCACTCTGCACCACAACAGGTTCTCAATCAAACACCCAAGTCACCTGAAAGGAGAGATGGGTATTTGAAGGAGTTCACGTATGTGGATGAGAATGGTATTACCAAGTCAGTCATGGCTTTGGTTCCCCGTGATAACTAACTTATTTTCTTTCATGTGCAGGAGATAACTACAGGTCTAAACAACAAGTGGTTCGTCGACAGTGATTGCTCTAGGCACATGACTCGGGAAAGGAGTCTGCTAACAGACTTCAAGGGAGGGAACAAGGGTTTTGTATTATTCGCTGGGAATAAAGGAGGTCATATCACCGGTACTGGAGTGATCACTAATGGGACTATGAATCATGATCAGGTTTATCATGTTGATAAGCTTGATCATAATCTTATTAGTGTATCTCAAATCTGTGATAAGAAGAACTCAGTAATTTTCGCTGATACTAAGGCGTTAGTGCTGAAACCTGGATTTAAATTACCTGAAGAGTGGATACTAATGAGAGCCCCAAGGAAGAATGATTTGTACATGATGGACATGAATAAATCAGATTCATCGACGGGACCAATATGTCTTCTATCCAAAGCTTCAGAAACAGAATCCATTTTATGGCACATACGCATGGCACACTTGCACCTAAGGAAAATGAACTACATCACTAAACATGGTCTGGTGCAAGGTGTCCTACTGAAGAGTTTTCAGTTCGATGACAAGTGTGTACCGTGCAAGAAAGGCAAACAACACAAGAAGTCACACAAGTCAAAGACTCAGAGCTCGATAGCTTCCACTTTCGATTTGTTGCATATGGATCTATTCGGACCTATCAACAAAAGGAGTATAGGTGGTAGTTGGTATTGTTTAGTTATCACTGATGATTACTCATGTTTTTCATGGGTTTTCTTTTTAGGTACGAAGGATGAAACAACTGAAAAGTTGATTGGTTTCTTAGACAAAGTCGAAAACTCCTATGGGACGAGGGTAAAACGTATTAGGAGTGATAATGGAACAGAGTTTAAAAACACAGTAATTGGTGTATATTGCCTATCTAAAAGCATAGTGCATCAATTTAGTGCACCATATGAACCACAACAAAATGGGGTGGTAGAACGGAAAACCAGGACTTTGATTGAGGCAGCAAGAACCACGCTCTCGGATTCAAAGCTTCCTACCATGTTTTGGGGGGAGGCAGTGAATACCGCATGTCATGTTTTAAACCGGATTCTTATTGTCAATTCACTGAACAAAACCTATTATGAAGTTTTGAATAAAAGACCACTAAATTTAACTGGCTTCGAACCATTTGGGGTACCGTGTACTTTATTAGAAACAAAACATCAACCTAAGTTTGGTGAAAAGGCTGACGAAGGATATTTCCTAGGTTATGTGCCTAACTCACCAAACAAAAGGGTTTTTAACAAAACAAATGGTACGACAGAAATTGTGTTTAACATTGATGTTACAAGTTATTCACATGAACCCCAAACTGGTCCGGAATGGATATTTGATTATGACTCATTGTTTGAATCATTTAACATTCCTTTGAATGGAAATGCAGGTACAATTGAAAATGACTTATCGTCATTAAATCTGAATGACGACGGTCAAAGTTTTCCAAAGACGAGCATTCCATCAACTTCTGAGCCTACAACGACAGAAGATGGGTGTCCAGTAGAGAATGATTCTAAAATACTTACAAACGAGAATCAGACTAGTATTTCTGATTCGGAAGACAGTGATCATGAGGAAGAAAATGAACCGTCTGAGGTCGTTCCCCCGTTAGGAGAAATAGGATCAAACTTAGGAGATAATCTTAGGGTCGATGAGATTGAAACATCGAGGATAAACAAGGATCATCCGGTTGAGAGCATCTTAGGAAATCCGCATACTAGTGTGAGAACTAGGAGTAGTTTGAATAACAACACAGTGCTGTTGTCGATGATTAATGACTCCGAGGCGTATCACACATGTTTATATTCATGTTTCATCTCACAAGTAGAGCCGAAGATTATGCAAATGGCACTGAAAGACAATTCTTGGGTTGAAGCGATGCAAGAAGAACTGTCACAATTTAGAAAGCTTGAAGTGTGGGAGTTAGGTGCGCTACCTCGAGGAGAAGATGCAATACGAACCAAATGGGTTTTTAAGTGCAAGAGAGATGGTGGGGGTATCTTTACTCGCAACAAGGCAAGACTTGTAGTAAAGGGATTCAACCAAGAAGAGGGAATCGATTACAACGAGGTGTTTGCACCAGTGGCAAGGCTCGAGGCAATTCGTCTGTTTCTAGCCTTCACGTCTGTCGTAGGATTTAAAGTCTATTAGTTAGATGTAAAGAGTGCATTCCTGTACAGAGAGGTGAAGGAACTAGTGTACGTCGAACAACCGCCCGGATTTACTGATCCAAAGTATCCCGACAGAGTGTATCATCTCGATAAGGCTCCGTATGGATTACATCAGGCTCCAAGGGCATGGTATGAGATGCTGTAAACTCATCTTTTAGACAACGGGTTTGAAAGAGGGAGAATTGATAGTACATTGTTCGTAAAAAGAAAGGGAGAAGATTTTATCTTGGTACAAGTGTATGTTGATGACATCATTTTCGGGTCATCAAACGAATAGATGTGCAAAGATTTTGAGAAGGTTATGAAGTCAAAGTTTGAGATGAGTGCTATGGGCAAGCTGAACATCTTTCTGGGCTTGCAAGTTGAAAAGAGGATGGAGGGCATGTTTATCCATCAGACGAAGTATGTCTACGATATTCTGGAGCACTTCGGGATGGAAGGAACAAAGCTGACTGCTCATTTTAGTACTCCGATTCAAGTGAATCACAATCTCAGACCGAGTACAGAAAGTGATACTGATGTGGATCCGACTCTATATCGGGCCATGATTGGGTCACTTACGTATTTAACTGTTTCTAGACCTAATATTATGTTTGCTATGTGTATTTGTGTTAGGTTTCAAGATAATCCGAAAGAAATGCATATGAAAGCTGTGAAGCGGATTCTTAGATACCTCAAGTCGAAACTGAAGCTGGGACTTTTGTATTGCGCTGATGGTGATCTGGAATTGGAAGCATACACGGATTCAGATTATGGAGGTTGCAGCTTGAACCGGAAGTTACCAACTGGAGGTTGTCAGTTCCTTGGAGGGAGGCTCGTATCGTGGCAATTCAAGAAACAGACTTCGGTAGCCGTGTTAACGTGCGAGGCCCAATATGTAGCTACTGGTAGTTGCTGTTCACTGGTTTTGTGGATACAACAACAATTGCGGGATTACGGTTTGACTTACACTCATACTCCCATTAGGATAGATAATCAGTCTACAATTGCTATAACTAATAATCCAGTTAAACACAGTAAAACAAAGCACATAAGACATAATTTCATACGTGATTGTGTTGAAAAGAATTTAATAAAGCTAGTAAAAGTGGCAACGGAAGATAATAATGCAGATTTATTCACTAAAGCTTTTGATAAGTCACGCTTTGAGTTGTTAGTTCAACTAAATGGTATGCGTAATCCAGAGTAACTTGACCTTAGAATATTTTTTCTTTCTTTTTATAGTAAGTTAGTGTTAAAGTTTAATTTATTTCCTTTTATAGTAAGTTAGTAGGTTAGTTTATTAGCTTATCTTAAAAATGAAAAACAAAAGAAAAAAGAGACAAAACCATAAAAAGCTCATAAAAAAAGAGAATATTAGAAAATTGAGTTAAGTCTTAGAGACATAGGTTCAAAGTGACGAAAATTAGCACAGTCGAAACAATCTCTAAGTGTTAAGCTTTCACACATAATGCACCTTAAACTCTAATGGGGCGTTTGGTTCGCTGGAATTTGATGCAATCTGGCGGAAAAGGAATGGAGTTTCCATTCTGATGGGTTGTTTGGTAGTCCAAGGGAATGGAATGATCATTCCACATTTTTTAAAAATCCCCTCTTTTGAAGGAATGACCATTCCATAGCAAAATGGAAGTAATTGAAATTCCATTCCTTCAATGCAATCCTTTTAACAACAGGTCTTCTCATTTCTAACAACCTATAGTATTTGGATTCAGACAGATTCCATTCCTTCCAGAATTCCATTACATTCCGTCAGATTCCAGCGAAATCTTTGTTCGACTGTCAAAGGAATTCCATTCCTTTGACTGATTCCATTCCTTCTAGAATTCCATTCCTTTCACACTTAGGAATTTTCCTGTTTGATGTGTTGGTAGGCATAATACTCAAAGGAAATCTCAAGAGCTAATAAAATATTTAAGAAAATGTCATATGTGTAACTAAATTAGATGTATGACCAAATGGTCTTAATTTCTATGTTAGAGACATACAGACAATGATTCTAAATGAGGTACGCAACTTTTCTGGGGGATGTATAACACCATCAAAATACATCTTAAAAGAAAAGAAAAAAAATTTTTTTGATAAAAAGGAGGGAGTCAAAACAAGTAGCTTTGTTGTACGTAAGTACAGACCTGTCGCCTCTGTTTTGACTCAAGTTAGCAAAATAAGTCACTTTGTTGTAGGTAAGTACAGACCTGTCACCGCTGTCTTGCTAACTTAAAAATAAACTCTAAGACAAACTAAGACACTCTATTGTACGTAAATACAGAACTGTGTCTGATGTTTGCCTTTTAAAGAAAATTTGCAAAACCGAAAAGTTATAATCATTGTGTGTCTGCCTTGAACATAGAAGTATGTCTATGTATGGGACACGTAAGGTAGTTTCTTGATAAACAAAAGGGCCAAGGGATATTATAAAGTGTAAAATGTTTAAAGGGAAAATCATACCGACAATCAACATGGAATGTATATTACGACAAACAATCAAGGAATCAAAAATTCCTAAGTGTGAAAGTGTAATACTGAAAGTGCGTTTGACATCTCTATCTGATTGAACCTTCTTTGACTTTCTCGCAAAAATATTCTGTTAGTATAGTTCGTACATTTTTAAAAAGTATTTTTGAGTAGTTTAAGTTTAAGTTTTATTCAAATTTTATTTTATTTTATTTTATCTCATTTTATTTTATTTTATTTTATACTAACTAGGAAAAAGTTCAAAGTTATTAGGATGCATTTTTAGTTGAGTAAACTAATATTGCGTGAAAATCTGTTGCTTGGTGTGAATAATTTTGCAAGGTTTGTAAAATTCCGTTACACGAAAAAGTTGAATTTTATTCAAGTATTTTTAAAATTTTCACTTAAGTTCGAAATTCAGACAAATTCGAACTTAACTTCGAATTTGTCAGGAAGTTCGAACTTATGCTAAGTTCTAAGGTAGTTGGTATAAATAGGTCAACGGTAATTCATTTAAGGCACCTACCCTCGAATTTCTTTTCTCGAACTTGTGCTACGGCGATCTCGAACTTGTGTTCGAACTTACCGAATCTCGAATTTCCCATTATTCCCCGAAGTTTTCACTATATTTGTCGAACATACACGTATACTTAGGTATAGTACTCACTATTATACAAAGTATGTGCCGTATAGGACATTATTGTGACAAAAATCGAGTTTATTTGATGTTTATAAAGAGTTGAAACTAGGTGGTTTGAAATCACGAGTTTTGACGGATAAAAGTTCAAGTAAATCATAAATAACTTCGATTAGAACCCAATAGGACTAGATTATACTGGTGCTTAAGACAAATGGGGTTGAAATCTTGGTTTTTAGTTTGAAAGTGACCGACTTCGAACTTGTTCTTCAGGTTCGAACTTGTCAGAAAGTTCGAACTTGTTGAAATATCTATAAGTTCGAAGTCAGTCAAGTTCGAACATATTCCTCGAATTAATTTAAATTCGAATGGTTTTAGATTAATTTCGAACTTGTCTAAGTTCAAATGTGTTGGACTTCGAACTTATGCAAGTTCGAAGTTATACAAATTCGAAATAAACAAGGTTAATTTTATTTATTTTTATTACTAATTTTGGTTGTTGATTTTGTGTGCAGATAAGGGTGAGCGTGCCTTTTATAATAAGCACAATATGGTCATGGTAGTGGATCTCCAACTGCCAGAAGCACAACCATATCGTCAGATGATTCAATTTCTGACCCAATCTCGTGTGTCATATGCACTGACACACAATCTTCAAAATACATTGGCCTATGTACGATAGTTCTGGGATCATCTGCACGTCGATCGCTCGGCTACGCCTACAGTTCTAAGAACAAGACTCGGTAGACAGCCAATAGCATTCTCGGCTGATATGTTAAGGCAGATCCTACAGTTAGGATCTGAAGACCAAGAAGCAGGGCTGATAGATCTTCAACTACCTATCACGCAAGCTGCATTTTTGCGAATGGGGTATGCCCAAGACATCACGAAGGCGTCGTATGTGAAGAGTGGATTGATTGGCCAATGGAACTATCTGGTTCATGTAATAATGGTGTGTTTTGCGCCAAAGAAGGTGGGATTTGACACGATGGTGTCTAAACTGCAATCGATGTTAATTGCCTTGGTGTACAACAAGCGATTCAGTTTCTCTGAGATGTTTTTTGGGGAGTTTGTGCACCAAATCACAGCTCCAGTCAGGGAAAGATTTTTGATGTTTTCGCGTTTTGCTATGATGATCATTCGCCACTTTTTGCCCAATTTGCCACCACTTCTAGATCAAGGTGGCGTGGCCTTGATTGATAAGAGGATTTTTGCTGACTGCCAGACCCACAATGCGAGAACGGCTGAGCAGGTCAGGCCCCGAGTAGCACCATTGTTCGGGGCAGTTATTGATCCTGATTTTGTAGCCCCAGAGGGTGACAACAGGATAGATGCAGTCCCGTAGCAGTAACAACAGCAGCAACCGCAACCGCAGCAGCAACAACCATTGCCACAATAGCAACAACGTCGTAGAGCACCGACAAGTAGAACTCCGGTTGCTAGACCCTCCTCTCGGCAACAATCAGCCACTACAGCTGCTAGACCATCAACAGAAGCTGTTGGCCCATCGAGTTCGGCCCCCCAATATGATCAGAGGGCGCAAACTCTGGAAGAGATATGGGCGCAGGGGACAGCCGCGGAGCAAAATATCGCTGAACAACTGGTTCAGGATGTTTTAGAGCCTCCGACAGAATTTCAGGATATCTTTAGACAGATAGATGAATACCAGCCATCTAATGCTGAGTTTATGGACACTGAGCTCCAGGAAGAAGAAGAAGGTGCAGCTGCTAGGGAACATGCTCCGGCTGAAGGGCATGTTGAGAGCGCCTCAGAGTCTAGTTCTGAAGCCGAGGATCCAAATATCTCAATTGGAAGATATGGATCGAGCTTAGTCATAAACATAAGAAATCAACAAGACCGACTCTAATTGATGAAGAGACCGAAGAATCTGAATATGAAGAAGAACAAGAAGTTCCACTCGTTCCTAGGCATAGGACGAGGAGGCATAGATTTATGCAGGGATCTCCATCCACTTCAGCTCCTCAAGCTGTGTTACCGGCAGCTCCATCAACTTCAACCACAGCTCCATCAACATCCGCCTCCATTCCATCAACATCGACTACGTTCACAGATAACCAGCGGTTCACAGAGTTAAAAGGAAAAGTGGACTTCCAAACAGTCCAGATTTATCAACTTTCAACAGCTGTGAAAGAGCTGCAGCAGCATAATGCTAGACTTGATCAAGAAAATGTCGAATTAAGGACAAATGTGGCTGATCAACAGTCTGAGCTGAGGACAATGAAGACCCTCCTTGAGCAATTATTGAAAGATCTGCGAGCTAAGGGGGAGAGTAGGTGCAAGGAAGAGGAGTTGAGCTAAGGCAATGATCCAGATGCCCAAAGAGAAGGTGAGCTAGCAGATCTTTTTCAAAAGACTGCTCAGCCAGCACTCATTTAGGGGGAGCCTAGTCAGACAAGTATGGGAGAAGGAGGTGAAGGTGAAGCTTCAAAGATTGTTGAACATGAAATGATTGAAGTCTTGATGGATCTTGATGATGAAGACGAGTTTGGTTTTGATCAAGAAGACTTGGAAAAAAGGGAATTTTTTCCAGAAGACGTGGTGGATTGGAAGTGAGATGATGAGGTTGTGGAAGATGAGGATGACAATGTAGATGAAGTAGTTATCTCGAAGCAGCCTATCACCGAACAATATTTACATAATTAGAATGTCATAGATCTGGATGAGCTTAACTTAGCATATATGGATGAATCAGAATCTGAAATAGCTGAAAATGAACAAACAAGAGAAGAAATGATAAAGCTATGGTTCAGGAAGGAGGAGAAGAAGACAGACCTTGCAGTAAAGAAAAGAATAAGACTGCCAAGTCCAGGAAATCTCTCAGGAGGGATTGTAAGCTGGTTCTTTGATAGGGAACTGCAGCTATTCGTGCTTAAAAGAAGAGATGGGCTTCAGTATTTAAGAAGAACCTTGAAGGTTTTTAATACACTGCCCATATGCGAAGTGAAGGAACTGGCCTGGAAAGAGCTTATCAACTTGGGAGACGACCCCTACGCTGAAGTTATAGCTAAAATCATCAGAAAGGAGGGGAGGTCAGGAAAGTTTGAAAGGATAAAGTCGAGGTCAGGCAAAAGAATTGAAGATGAGTCGAGAATAGATCCCCACACTGGCAAGCCTTGGGCTAGAATGGTCTACAAGCCAGTCCGATGTCTGAAGAAAGTGCCGATGAATTCAATGCCACATGATGTACTTAGCAACATGAAGTGGTGGTATGTAGACAATGAGATGGCTGAAGCAGTGATGGAGGATCTAGATGAAAAGACTATTTTGAAAGTATACGATCCACTGCATTGGATCAACTTATCCAGGGACAACCTGAGAAAGCTTCATGATCAACCGATCTTCTTTCACGAAAGCTGGAGATCAGAAGGCAGGAAATTCTAGAAGGTGGTAAGGGTTTGCATAGAGCAGGCATTATATGCTGGTAGTAGTTTGTATAGTTCTAGTACTTAGACAAAATATATATAGTTAGAAGCTATCGTCAAGGGGGAGTCTGTTAGTGCATCCTGTGTGACGATATCAGTCTAAGTATAGATGATATTTTGTAATAGTCAATTTGTTCGTAATTGCATATTAATACATGTTTGTTATATGTTTGTTGTATGTTTGATATATGTTTGATATTGATTGTATATATGTTTCAACTTAGTTGTAATTGATGTTTTACAATAAGTTCAAACATAAGTTCAAAGGTTAGTTCAAACATAAGTTCTAGAACAAGTTCAAAGACAAGTTCTAGAATAAGTTCAAAGGTCTGATTCGAACTTATGGTGGACAAGTTCGTGGGCTTGGGCCTTCTCGAACTTGTCTAAGGCAAGTTCAAATCTTATGCCTATAATTAGGAGTTAATCAGTTTTGATTAACGACTTTTGAAGAATTAAGGCTAAGGGCGATTACGAACTTGCTAAGGCGTTTTTGTGTGTTCTTGGAGAGAATCACATGTCGGGACGTTCTAGTTTGCGTCTGTCATCGTGTGTGTCTCCGTGTTCCGTGTGTGTGATCTGTCCGTCAAACCGCTAACGAGGATTCCGCACTCGTTGGACGGCGTCGCGTCAAGATTGGATCCGTAGGTAGGTGACCTTACAGTGCTGCTACATTCAAAAGAGTAGCCTATGTGTCTGGGATGAAACACAATCTTGTACGCATAAGTCAACTGTGTGATGCTGGCAACAAGGTTAACTTTGATGAGCAACTGGGTTACATATTGGATTCCCAAGGGAAAGTTGTGCTTTGTGCACAACGGAAGAAAGGTGTATATGTTGTGGACATGAAATCTGCTGATCCCACAACTGAAACCTTCTTTATCTCCAGAAGCAATGCAGACCTGAATTGGTTATGGCACAAAAGGCTATCACACATGAACTTCAATTATATCAACAAACTCTGTTAGAAAGAGTTGGTAATAGGTTTGCCTTCTATAACCTTTATTAAGGATAAACTCTGCACAGCTTGTGAGAAAGGCAAGCAGAGAAAAACATCTTTTAAATCTAAGCATAATATCTTTACTGATACCCCTCTCTTCTTAATCCACATGGACTTGTTTGGACCAGTCAGTGTCCCAAGTCTAGGAGGTAGAAGATACACTCTAGTAATGGTTGATGAGTTCTCCAGGTTTACATGGGTGATCTTTTTGAAGAGCAATGGAGAGGCTGCTAGAGAAATCATTGGATTTATCAAAAAGATGGAGATGCTAAACTCTGCTCAAGCTAAGCCGCTTAGAAGTGATCATGGTACTGAATTCAGAAACAGTAGTCTTAAAGACTTCTGTGAAGAAAGAGGGATTTCACAAAATTTTTCAGCTGTATGAACTCCACAACAAAATGGAGTTGCTGAAAGGAGAAACAGAACTCTCATTGAAGCTGCTAGAACCATGCTGTGTGCATCAGGTTTACCTATCATTCTAGGATGAAGCTATCAACACTGCCTGCTTCACCCAAAATAGATCCTTGGTGGTGAAAAGGTTCAACAAGACACCCTACGAGTTAATCAAAGGGAGAAGGCCAAATATTAGCTATTTCCATGTGTTTGGATGTCCATGCTTCATTCTGAATCAGAGGGACCAGCTGGCAAATTTTGAACCCAAAGCTGATCAAGGTGTGTTTGTTGGATATTCTTCTATCTCCAAAGCCTACAGAGTATACAACTACGAAAGAAAGGTGATAGATGAATCTATCAATGTCACCTTTGAGGAGTCTAGGAGTGCTTCCACTAAAGCTGTTCCTGAATCAGTTTCAGGAGAATTCAGCTTTGATGATCTCATGCATTCCATTAATGAAGAATAGGACTCAAAAGCTTCCACTACACCCAGAGCAGAACCTGTTAACCACAATGGACATGATGATGACTATGTTGATACACCCTGTGTGAATAAGTGTACTGACATAATTACAACACCATGTCCTGAACCAATCATTACTGATTTTCCTGGATCCTCTGCTGAGATGTTCAACAAGTGAACATGCTCAAGATAACAGTGTGTCTGAAAATCTTGAAAGCTGCTCAACAGGACCTGTTCAAGATGCAAAAGACTCAGGATAATCTTCATTGAGGCAAGATCCTAAGTGGATCAGGTGTCACCCCAATGATCAGATAATTGGTGACATCAACAAAGGGGTGCAAACAAGATGGGGCAACTTAGGAAACTTTTGTATCTTTTCTAGCTTTGTGTCCCTGATGCAGCCTAATAAAGTGGATGAAGCACTAAAAGATGCCAATTGGATCACTGCCATGCGAGAAAAGCTCAATCAGTTTGAGAGAAACAAAGTATGGAAGCTGGTCCCTACTCCTAAAGGTAAAACAATAATTGGCCATAAATGGGTTTTCATGAACAAACTGGATGAGCAAGGTCATGTCATTAGAAATAAGGCAAGACTGGTTGCTCAAGGCTACAGACAGGAAGAAGGCATTGATTATGATGTGACATTTGCTCTAGTGGCCAGGTTAGAAGCAATTCATTTGTTTCTAGCCTACGCTGCCCACAAGAGTATGAAGGTATTTCAAATGGATGTAAATAGTGCATTTTTAAATGGAAAGCTTCAAGAAGAAGTGTATGTCAAGCAGCCTCCAGGTTTTGAAAACGAACATCACCCAGGTTTTGTCTATAAGTTGGACAAAGCCCTCTATGGTCTAAAACAAGCCCCTAGAGCCTGGTATGACACTCTAACTGATTTCCTTATTAGCTATGGTTATTCTAGAGGTAAAGTGGATACCACATTATTCATAAAGAAGGTGAAGTATGATATTATCCTCGTTTAAATTTATCTGGATCACGTAATATTTGGTTCTACTAATGAGCAGTTATGCAAGAATTTTTCACTACTCATGAAATCAAAGTATGAAATGAGTATGATGGGTGAACTTATTTTATTTCTAGGATTACAGGTTAAACAAACTTCAAATGGAATTTTCATAAATCAAAGAAAGTACACTTTAGATCTTTTGAAAAAGTTTAAATTTGATCAAAGTTCTCGTATCCAAACCCCAATGGCAACCAATGTAAAGTTGGATGCTGATGCCAGTGGCAAAGCTGTTTCAGTAACAGCTTACAGAGGCATGATTGGGAGCTCGCTATATTTAACTGCTAGTAGACCAGATATTATGTTAGCTTCCTGTTTATGTGCTAGGTTTCAAGCTGATCCTAAGGAATCACATCTAGCTGCTGTAAAAAGAATCTTCAGATACCTTAAGGGTACACCAGGTTTGGGTCTTTGGTATCCCAAAGACTCAAGTCTTGAGCTAACAGGATATTCTAATTCTGATTTTGCAGGAGGCTAGACAGAAAAAGCACAACAAGTGGATGTCAACTCCTTGGTGGTAAGTTGATCAGTTGGTGTAGCAAGAAGCAGAACTCAGTTTCTACTTCTACTACTGAAGCTGAGTATATTGCTGCTGGAAGCTGCTGTGGGCAGATTCTATAGATGCAGCATCAGCTTGAAGACTATGGGCTTGTATATAGGAAGACTCCTATTCTGTGTGATAATACAAGTTCCATAGCTATCACCAACAATCCGTATTTTATTCCAGAACGAAGCATATAGAAGTCAGACATCCTTCTATCAAAGATCACATCCAGAAAGGTAATGCGAAGGTAAGCTTTATTTCCACAGATGAACAACTTGCAGACATTTTCACCAAGCCACTTGATGAAAACAGGTTTAATTATCTTGTAAGCAAGTTGGGCATGTTAAATAAAAGTGCCTAAGCGTCCTTAATGTTCTAAGGCATCATATGTCTCAAACTGCTCAAGTTTCTCAGAACAGCTTAGAAAGAACAGGCTATGCATGTTCTAGACTTAACAAATTTCTGAAAGGTTGGACAGCTTGAGCGTATAACAGGTTTGATGACATCAGTCTTCACTTCAAACCTGTTTTGTTGATCAAACCTCCAACCTTCTCACTCTCTCAATCAGTCATACAAGACTTTGTCTTGTTACCTGACAGCTATTGAACATAACATGTTCTTATATAATTGCACAGGTTGAGTAAACAGCTTGAGGAATCAACAGTTTGTGATGAACCCTGCTCATCACAAGTTTAACCAATAGCTTAAAACATCAGTTTTAATTACCTTTCTTCATAATTAAGTTACTTAATTTCTGTATTTATTTAACTTAATTACCTATGGATAATATGTGTTAACGTGTGTTAGTGACTAAAAGGGTTCAAGTAGTCTGACAACCGTTGTGACACGGACAACCGTTCTGTTTTCCGTTAAAGAACATTTGAAATCAACCGTGCAAACCTTTCTCTCTCCTACCCACTCACATTCGAATCCTATAAATACCCCCTCTATTGTTTCATCTTCTTCTTCCTCCACTGCTACCATAACTACCGAAAGAACCCTAAATCGACTAAGTGTTCGGTACTCGCATTTCCACTACTTCAAAAATGGCTCACCAAAACAACCCTTTGCTTCCTGTATTCGTTGGTAAGGATGTTGAGAACCACCCCTCTGTTACCACGATGCTAACCCTGAAACCCACAAACTACATTGCAAATTTAACCATTCCCAAAATCTACGTGGGGAAAGGTTATGAAAACATTGTGGATTATTTAAGGTTCACCCCCTACACTATGCCATGACTGCATCTCCTGGTGTCCTGTACCAGGAGATGGTGTATGAGTTTTAGTACACGTGTGCTTATGATCCAGCGACCAAAATCATCAGGGAACCATTCTCAATGGGACTCAGACCATTAAGATAACTATTGATCTTATCAGGGAAGTTCTTCATCTTCCTGTGGCTGAAACATATGACCAGCCACAGCCTGAGAATGATCAGATGGGAAATCTGCTACGCTTCCGTGGTGTAGCAGAACCCAAAGTTGGAGCCACGCTATTCAGAAAGGATCTCTCACCAACCTACAGCTTTTTATTTGCCTCTGTGGTAATGTGCTTCAGCAGCAAAGTTGGTTTTTTGACCAGCTTAGCCGTGATAAAATCCCAATACTCCTAGAGCTTGTGGATGGGATTCCATTGAACATGGCTCATTGGATTTTTGTGAATTTGAGGAACCTGGTACTGCAGGAAACATGTCCAGCTGCTGTTAGATATCCAAGGTTTCTGAGCCTCATATTCAAGCATGTCTGTGGTGAGCTTTTATACAACTCTCAGCCCCTATTACTTACTGTTGCATTCCCAGTAATTGGGAATAGAGTTTACTGCACTCCTGTTCTTCCTATTGAACCTCCTCTTTCTACACCAATGAGGAGGTTCTTTGGCATGGTGGAAGGACCCTCTATTGTGAGGGTGGATCCATTGATTGCTCCCAAAGGAAAATCCAAATCCAAGCCCAAAGTTGTCAAAAGGGTCCTGGAATCGACTCAAGCTGAGCCTATCCGCAAGAAGGCTAAAACAACTAAGTCAAAGTCTGCCCCTTCAACCTCAGTGGCTGAGGAGGAGCAAACTTCTCACCCTGGTTCATCTGTCGAACCTGAAGCCTTTGTGGTTGGTGCCTTTGTGGCACCTGAGACTATGGAACAGGTTAACCCCCCTGTTTATAACCCAGTCTCACCACCAGTCCAAACACAATTTCCTGCTACTTCTCCTCAATCGCCCACAATGTCACAATACTCAAGGAGAAAATCATTAGATAGGAAGAAACCACCTACCCAAACTAGCCCCTCTGGCTCCTCTCAGTAGGAGTCAGTTGAAAAAGAAGCAACCCATGCTGCCTCTCCTATTTTGGAAGAAGGTCCAGCATCTTTGGAGCAGGCTTCACTCCAATCTGAGTCCACCCAGAGTCAGCCTAGACCCTCTGGTTCCTCCTAACAGGAACCAGTTGTACATATGGAGACTACCACATCAACTATACCAGCCTCCCAATAGGCTTAGGGTATTGAAAGACAGGAGTCCACTCCAGTCCACACTGAGTCCACACAGTCTCCACCTCATACTTCTCTAACACAACCTGAGTCTGCACGAGGTACCAAACCTGCTGGAATAGACCATCCAGCAGATCAGTCTCATAGTTCTGCTCCTAGTGATGCAGCTGTTGTACACCAAACAGCTTCTGAAGGACCAACCTCCCAAGCTGATGAACCACAGGGAATAGACCATCCCTCTGGTGAAGTTGCCCCTCAAATGCAAACTCGATCAGCTGGTATCACCACTGCTGATGTTGAAATGCACATCTCATCTCCCCAAGAGGTGCCTGTAAACCAAGGCCCGGTTGAGGGAACCACCCAAGGTCTTGATAAAGGTGTTGCAACACAAGCAGCATCTGAAAGGCCACCATCTCCTACACCTTCTCTAGATGAAGCAGATATAGCCACTGCTGAAGGATCCATTGACCCTTCCAAGCTGGGCCATCTTACTTATGCCCACGCTTTGGAACTTCTCTCCAAAGTATCCCTACCTTCCCCTACACATCCTCAAACACCTGCCTCATCCTCATACTTCACCATCCACACAATCCAAACAATCCCTACCATCCATCATCTTAGACTCTGTGTCTGCACAACTAAAAGGATTCTTTGATTTGTTTAAGAATTCCTTTCCTACCCCTCCTCAAGCTGATCAATCCTCACAGCTGCTTGCACCTACTGCACAGCTACAAACTATCTCCACTACCCTCTCCACTATCCTTTCCACTCAACAGGACTCTGTGTCCTTCATGGAAGCTGTCTCCAACCAGCTGTCCACTCTCCACTATCCTTAAGGACAACCTGGCTTTTTAGTGCATAGCCTGGTTGGCCCCAAACCTGCTGCCAAAACTGCTGCTATGCCTGCTGAATTTGTTTCTCCAAGAAGACCTCATGTTGAAGGCTATGTGCCATCTCCTTCAAAGGGAGAGAAGTTATCTGCCTCAAAGACCAAGTCTAAGGGGGAGAAATCTTCTTCTACTTCTAAGGAGAAATCAGCATCTGCACAGGTGCATCACAAACAGGTCCTACAGGTCCCACTGAGGATGTCTCCCATCAAACTGAAGCTGCTCAGCCTGGATCTCCAAACCCTGCACAAACTAAGGGGGAGGAATCCATTACTAGGGACAGGCCAAGCAGAAGGAGACATCTGATACTGGAACAAGAAGAAGAAGAGGAAGAGGATCCTAAAGCTGTTCCAACTACAACAGCCAAAGGGAAGAAGAAAGCATCTGTAGACCCCGAGTATCTTAAAGCTGCCCAGCTAAAGATTGACAAGGCCAGAGCTAATAATATGGGTGTCTCTATGGAGACCTATTATGAATACAAAGCAGAACAGCTCCAAGCCCTTGATAAAATAAAGAAAGAAGAAGGCTCTGCCAAAGTTGCAAGGACCTTTGCATTCAAGGAGGCAAGTAAAATTAAAATGCCTTCTTTGGATGTCCGAAGAAAATTACTAGAGGTTGCTAGAAAGTCAGTGACTAAGAAGGAATGTGAAAAGGAACAGGGTGCTCGGGTCTCAGTGACCAAGTCTATGCATGCATCCTCCTCTGCAAGAGCCCAGATTCACTTTGACAACCTAGCAAGGAAAAAGTTCTTTGATGTTGCAAACAGAAGACTTTCCAGGGAACCAATTGTCAGAGCTCTTCCCATTTCTAAAAAAGGCAAACAGTGGAAGTTACAGAAACCCATAAAGGGTGCTGAAGCTCCAGAACTAGAAGCATATGAACACACTGACGTTTCACAAATGGGATTCAGAGAATGGGTAGAATTGGCAGTTGCCCTGAGCCAGTCTAAGTCTGAAACTGCTAAGACTATCAGGGCATATGTCAAAAAGTTAATGGAAAGAGTGAAGGATCTTGGCCTGATCACAGAAGAACAAATCAAGGGTACTTCAGTGATTACACCAAAGATAAAGGCCAAGAGCAGGAGAAAGGATACAGAGCTAGAAGAGCTCCTGATAATGATTGACCAAGATGATGTAGTCGTGGAAATCAAAGGAGTAGATCACAGCCTGCCTAAGGGAGTAGAACATGAGGACGATAAGCTGATTGAAGAACCTGAGCTGGGTGTATTTTTTGTAGATCCCCTTACAAAGAAAAAGTGTTTCCAGAGAGCATCAGATTTGCACAAGGTTGGTCTTAAACATCTCATTGCTTTTAGACTTGCTAACTCCTTTAGGCAATCTGTAAAATGGAGAGCATCTATCTGGGATCAGCTCAGGGGTTTCTATGAGAGAGGAGAGCTATAACATCCCAACTTCATGTTCCTAAGAGTTGAAATGTAGGAAATGGATGAAACCAGGGAACAGCTTGAAGAAATGTTCGAAGAAGGAGTGTCACCACTGCCTTGAGGTCCATCTACTACTTGAGTAGATGAAGAATGGAAGTTGTCCATCAGTTGGACAGGCTTGCGATTACTTGCTCCCATCATCAACAGTCCAACATGTTGAAATCTCATGTACATTAGTTGTACGTTGTTGCATTTGTTGTAACTTTTACTTTACATTAGTTGTAATCTACATTAGTACATTAGCTGTACTCTTGTAAAAACATGTGTTGTTTCTGTAATCAAAATCAGTATATATAAACTAATCCTTTACTTTACTCAAACGTTATATTTTATTTCTGAAAAGTGTAGTGTAAAAATATGTAATGATTATTCATAAAATCAGCTTAGACTGATTATTGCAAATAGGGGGAGATTGTTAAGCACAAAAAGGCCTCAGTCAAACCTGGTCTACATCTTAGGGGGAGATTTTTAATCAAACCTGTTTGATGCACTTGAATGTATCATACAAGGCCTGTTAATGCCTTAGTGAAACCTGAAAAATGATTTGCAATATAAGTCAAAGTTGTTTACCCTGTTGCATTCGTTGCAACTAGGGCAGATTGCCCATGCTGTTCATTCTGTTGAACAGGCTGGACATAAACTGTCTACGCTGCTCTACTCTGATGAGCAGCTTGGACAAACTCTAAGTGTTCTGTTTTTTGTGAACAGAACCTGTTCTTTGTGAACAGGCTAAACACTTTATGGAATATGTTTCCAAGTCCTCATGTATTGTTTTGGACTATAAGATCAGTTACAAAGTCGAAGACAAAGTGGAAAACAGAACATGCAAAAGCTACCTACGCTGTTCTGTTACATGAAGACAAAGTGGATATTTGAAATGGGTGACAGACCATTTCTTATATCAAAATGGCCTTAACAAAAGACAAAAGATTCAAAGCTGACATTCTTCTTTTGGTTAAAGCCTTCTGCAACAAAGACAAAAAGAAAAAGAAAAAGATTCTGCCACATGAAGACAAGTCTGCTTTATCAGAATGTGCAGAAAAGTTGTTTTGTCTTTTTGAAAAGACATCTTACTATCTCATCGTCTAATGAAGAAGCTTCACTGAGATTCTCAGTGAGAGTATAGAAGGAAGCTTCTATGGATTGTGAGACAACCAAGAGTGAGAAATTCAGATCGTGCATTGATATGTTTTTTTCATGCGTGCAAGTCTGCTTGAATAAAACAGTAACGTGTATCCAAGTTGTTCTTATTTAACCTGTCCATCGATGTCTTTTAAAACAGTGAGTTCATCTAAGTGAGTGTATTCATTGTAGCTAGTCTGAGTGTGTCCTAGACTAGTTGAAACATCTGTTGTATCTATCATCTCAGCTTGAACCTTTCTGCAGTCAACTTGTTTGTAACTAACACTTGTTAATAATATACACAAACATTGAGAAAAGAGTGTTGAGGTTTTAATTAGCTGTATTCAACCCCCCCCCCCCTCTACAGCTTAGAACAATACACTAAGGGAAACATTTTGGGACCTATAAATTTGATGTTGTAACATTGTACCCTTTATAACTTTGATTCTAAACTTTGTATTGTAATTACTGCTTATTATTTATTAAATCTATCTTAGTTTGTGATTGTTATTGTATTCCTAGCTGAGACCTATTGATTAAGTCTCAGTGAAAATATGGACTTATTGGTCCCGATTGATGAAGATCATCTTCAAGAACATCAACATCATAGAAAATGATCGATGAATATGATCTCTAATAGAATCACACACACGAACGAATCTTCACTCACAATCGAATGTTAGTTCTTTGTAAAGTTTCTAGAGAGAAACTTTACAAGACTAATTGTAACTAAAGAGAGTTATTCTAGACTTAACAATTATGTGGTTTATGATGCCAAGAACAAGGAGGCAAAGCCTTGTATTTATAGAGGAGGAAAAGGGGTGTAAAATATGGAATACACATTAGGGTTTTGCATTAATGAAACAAAGGCCTTAGGAGCCCATGAGAAGGGGGACGACTAGTGTTTTATCCCTTGATCGTTTCCTTCTTCATTTCATGGGTAAGCCTCCCTTTGATTCCCCTGTTGCAAACCCTAATTGATTTCACTCCCTAAGGAGATAAGGAAACATGTCAAATATCAATTTCAAGGCAATTTAAGGCACCACCAAAGAAAATGAATGATGAATTCAACTAAAACCACCCTTAGGCCGTAATCGTTTCAACTAATTATGGAAGGTTCTCCCTTGTCAATTTTCAAACACTAATCTCCTACATCTTGAGCTTGTGATTCAAATTAAAGCCCAATAGCATCAAAACTCACGAAATAAATTATAAAGCTTATTATTTACTTTCTAGCTCATAATAAACTATATAACTTATGTTTATAATTCTAAATTAGTCAAACCATATATCTATTTATGAAAAATATTGTAAGCTCATCATTCTTGTTGTGCGACCCATTGGGTTCAGTTTGGAATAGTCCTATCATCAAGATAAGATGTCAATGGCACTATGGAATCAACATGAATTTTTTTTTTGTGTGTAATTTTGAAGAAATTTTTTGATTTATTATTTATTTAAAGGGGAGGAAGTAATATTCTGAGGGGAAATGTAAATGTTTATACTGCCTTTGTAATTTTTTTTTTACATGTAACTATTCTAGGGGGGAGAGTTCATCTTTACTATGTTTTAAAGAAAGCATATATTCATTTTAGGAGGAGCAAGACAAGTAGCATATGTTCACACACACATACCCAAAAACACTTGTACCTTGTGAATCAACAAAAATGGATGAGTATAACAACAAGAATGATATTAGTTGGAGGCCTAGTATAAATGTCAAGAGGGGTTGAGTGCAACAAGGTTATTTTTTTAAGGGTGTATTTGAAGACCACCCCTAACGGGGCAGTCTTAAGCGTCTAGGTGCCACAATTACCACAATTACGCAACACAATATCAATCATAACTAAGATACAGTAATTAAGTGCGGAATTCAAATTACAGTACAACTATTAGGATTAAGTTTTATACAGATTTTAGTACGGGCATACAAAGTTCAAATCAAACTAATAAACGTACAAGACTAGTCTAATACATTATGTCCATACAACAAAGAAAATCTACCCAACCACCACAATTATCATTTTCAAAGTTGTACCAATAGGTCATTGAGTAGGGTCTATAGCTTTACTTAATCTTGATAGACCTAAGAACTAGGTCCAACAGGTGCTTTCCCCTTATCTTTTCCTGTAAAGTAATTCAACAACAACTGTAAGCAATGGCTTAGTGACATTATAGATTTATCATATAACAAGAAATACAACAAGGCGGAATGTGGGTATAGTGTGATATAACTTGACTGTCGCCAACAGCCACGCAAGGATTAGACATAGTAATAAGACTAGAATGATGTCCAGGCCACGCTCACGCTTTTAGTGGAAGTTATCCACTCAATACTGGGTTAGCTACCAGTAATCTACGTGGGGGAGTATTGGAGTAATCAAATACCAAGTTCAATAGATCTGGTGACATAAGCAAGGTCTAGAACAATAGACCAAAAATGCTAAATATGCTGAGCTGAAATCATAAGGCAGTGATGCAAGCAACGATGATAAGCATAAATAGCAAGTCATGATAGCAATATCAGTTTCTAATAATAACTGAAATGAAATTTAAATATAATGTGTGCAGGATGATATATCAAATAGCTATCATGATCCTCAGGGCATCACCGAACCATGGTGAGCACAGGTCACAATCCAGCTGAGCATTTATGAATGCCAAATGAACTATGAACAACAATATGTCTCAACCAGAATCAGGAATCTAAAGCTAAAATATCTATAACTCACAGTTTTACTGAATCAGACTGAGTTGTTGACTTTATCAAGTGGATTACTCCACCACCTGGGTTTTCTCATGATTTCACTTTAGACTTTCACTTTCTGGACCTAGCTTGCCTTTAGAAACTTTGACCCACTTTCAATACTTTAACTTTTACACCTTGTTCAGATTTCTCTGAACCTGTCCAGTATTTTTCATTTGCAAGAACATTAGCTTTAAGACTTTGCATTTCTTATCGTGTCATATTAATATTTGTTGAATCATCATTGAGCTTTAAACTTTCATTGACATGATTTTGATAACTCATAAGTTTTTATGTCCTTTTTCATGGACATGTGTGACTTCATTAAATCATTTTGAAGATTTGCTTTGTATTTGAAAAAACTCATGAGAATGCAAGTTATGCCATGAACTCATTTAAGATTTATCTGTTCATAAGATTCCATGTGAATTTAGTTAAGCATATTTAGTTGATCATGGTACTCATTAAATGATGAAATAAGAACGATAACATGTTTTAATGGCTTACGTACTAAAATTCACATATTCATATGCTTAGTTATGTCCTTTATATCCGTTGCATTTAATTGAATATAGATATAGTGTTTCATAAGTTTATGCCTTGATAACTAATAATACATGTTCACACACTTTCATTAAATGCAATGAATATATCTATATATGAAAGCTGCTATATCATTATATCAATTGAGCACATATACATGTTTCTATACTTTAATTGATGCCACTTAATGAGTATATGTATGCATAGATGCTGCACCCAAAGAAAAATGTAAAAGAAAAGGCTGCTGTGTTTTTAACTTAAACGATCACACACATGTTCTTTCATTTCCAATTTTAATGCCATTTTGTAAATATTTGTGTGTATAAGTGCTGCACATTATGATATGTTTCTGTTACACACACTGCACACACATGCTTATTTGGTTGTTGTGACTGTTGTTATCCCACACAACATACATCCGAGATTCACTATTGGTGAATCTCGGTTCTTATTACCACAAAATCCGAGATTCAGAGCTCGATAGCTTCCACTTTCGATTTGTTGCATATGGATCTATTCGGACCTATCAACAAAAGGAGTATAGGTGGTAGTTGGTATTTTTTAGTTATCACTGATGATTACTCACGTTTTTCATGGGTTTTCTTTTTAGGTACGAATGACGAAACAGCTGGAAAGTTGATTGGTTTCTTAGACAAAGTCGAAAACTCCTACGGGACGAGGGTAAAACGTATCAGGAGTGATAATGGAACAGAGTTTAAAAACACAGTAATTGGTGTATATTGCCTATCTAAAAGCATAGTGCATCAATTTAGTGCATCATATGAACCACAACAAAATGGGGTGGCAGAACGAAAAAACAGGACTTTGATTGAGGCAGCAAGAACCACGCTCTCGGATTCAAAGCTTCCTACCATGTTTTGGGGGGTGCAGTGAATACCGCATGTCATGTTTTAAACCGGGTTCTTATTGTCAATTCACTGAACAAAACCTATTATGAAGTTTTGAATAAAAGACCACTAAATTTAACTGGCTTCGAACCGTTTGGGGTACCGTGTACTTTATTAGAAACAAAACATCAACCTAAGTTTGGTGAAAAGGCTGACGAAGGATATTTCCTAGGTTATGTGCCTAACTCACCAAACAAAAGGGTTTTTAACAAAACAAATGGTACGGTAGAAATTGTGTTTAACATTGATGTTACAAGTTATTCACATGAACCCCAAACTGGTCCGGAATGGATATTTGATTATGACTCATTGTTTGAATCATTTAACATTCCTTTGAATGGAAATTCAGGTACAATTGAAAATGGCTTATCGTCATTAAATCTGAATGACGACGGTCAAAGTTTTCCAAAGACGAGCTTTCCATCAACTTCTGAGCCTACAACGAAAGAAGATGGGTGTCAAGCAGAGAATGATTCTAAAATACTTACAAACGAGAATCAGACTAGTATTTCTAATTCCGAAGACAGTGATCATGAGGAAGAAAATGAACCGTCTGAGGTCGTTCCCCCGTTAGGAGAAATAAGATCAAACTTAGGAGATAATCTTAGGGTCGATGAGATTGAAACATCGAGGATAAACAAGGATTATCCGGTTGAGAGCATCATAGGAAATCCGCATACTGGTGTGAGAACTAGGAGTAGTTTGAATAACAACACAGTGCTGTTGTCGATGATTAATGACTCCGAGGCGTACCACACATGTTTATATTCATGTTTCATCTCACAAGTAGAGCCGAATATTATGCAAATGGCACTGAAAGACAATTCTTGGGTTGAAGCGATGCAAGAAGAACTGTCACAATTTAGAAAGCTTGAAGTGTTGGAGTTAGGTGCGCTACCTCGAGGAGAAGATGCAATAGGAACCAAATGGGTTTTTAAGTGCAAGAGAGATGATGGGGGTATCTTTACTCGCAACAAGGCAAGACTTGTAGTAAAGGGATTCAACCAAGAAGACGGAATCGATTACAACGAGGTGTTTGCACCAGTGGCAAGGCTCGAGGCAATTCGTCTGTTTCTAGCCTTCGCGTCTGTCGTAGGATTTAAAGTCTATTAGTTAGATGTAAAGAGTGCATTCCTGTACAGAGAGGTGAAGGAACTAGTGTACGTCGAACAACCGCCCGGATTTACTCATCCAAAGTATCCCGACAGAGTGTATCGTCTCGATAAGGCTCCGTATGGATTACATCAGGCTCCAAGGGCATGGTATGAGATGCTGTAAACTCATCTTTTAGACAACGGGTTTGAAAGAGGGAGAATTGATAGTACATTGTTCGTAAAAAGAAAGGGAGAAGATTTTATCTTGGTACAAGTGTATGTTGATGACATCATTTTCGGGTCATCAAACGAATAGATGTGCAAAGATTTTGAGAAGGTTATGAAGTCAAAGTTTGAGATGAGTGCTATGGGCGAGCTGAACATCTTTCTGGGTTTGCAAGTTGAACAGAGGATGGAGGGCATGTTTATCCATCAGACGAAGTATGTCTACGATATTCTGGAGCACTTCGGGATGGAAGGAAAAAAGCTGACTGCTCATTTTAGTACTCCAATTCAAGTGAATCACAATCTCGGACCGGGTACAGAAAGTGATACTGATGTGGATCCGACTCTATATCGGGCCATGATTGGGTCACTTGCGTATTTAACTGTTTCTAGACCTAATGCTATGTTTGTTGTGTGTATTTGTGCTAGGTTTCAAGAATATCCGAAAGAAATGCATCTGAAAGCTGTGAAGCGGATTCTTAGATACCTCAAGTCGAAACTGAAGCTGCGACTTTGGTATCGCGCTGATGGTGATCTGGAATTGGAAGCATACACGGATTCAGATTATGGAGGTTGCAGCTTGAACCGGAAGTCACCAACTGGAGGTTGTCAGTTCCTTGGAGGGAGGCTCGTATCCTGGCAATGCAACAAACAGACTTCGGTAGCCGTGTCAACGTGCGAGGCCGAATATGTAGCTATTGGTAGTTGCTGTTCACAGGTTTTGTGGAAACAACAACAATTGCGGGATTACGGTTTGACTTACACTCATACTCCCATTAGGATAGATAATCAGTCTATAATTGCTATATCTAATAATCCAGTTAAATACAGTAAAACAAAGCACATAGACATAAGACATAATTTCATACGTGATTATGTTGAAAAGAATTTAATAAAGCTAGTAAAAGTGGCAACGGAAGATAATAATGCAGATTTATTCACTAAAGCTTTTGATAAGTCATGCTTTGAGTTGTTAGTTCAACTAAATGGTATGCGTAATCCAGAGTAACTTGACCTTAGAATATTTTTTCTTTCTTTTTATAGTAAGTTAGTGTTAAAGTATAATTTATTTCCTTTTATAGTAAGTTAGTTGGTTAGTTTATTAGCTTATCCTAAACATGAAAAACAAAAGAAAAAAGAGAGAAAACCATAAAAAGCTCATAAAAAAAGAGAATATTAGAAAATTGAGTTAAGTCTTAGAGACATAGGTTCAAAGTGACGAAAATTAGCACAATCGAAACAATCTCTAAGTGTTAAGCTTTCACACATAATGCACCTTACACTCTAATGGGGCGTTTGGTTCGCTGGAATTTGATGCAATCTGGCGGAAAAGGAATGGAGTTTCCATTCTGATGGGTTGTTTGGCAGTCCAAGGGAATGGAATGATCATTCCACATTTTTTAAAAAATCCCCTCTTTTGAAGGAATGACCATTCCATAGCAAAATGGAAGTAATTTAAATTCCATTCCTTCAATGCAATCCTATTAACAACAGGTCTTCTCGTTCTCAACAACCTATAGTATTTGGATTCAGACAGATTCCATTCCTTCCAGAATTCCATTCCTTTGACAGATTCCATTCCATTCCGTCAGATTCCAGCGAAATCTTGGTTCGACTGTCAAAGGAATTCCATTCCTTTGACTGATTCTGTTCCTTCTAGAATTCCATTCCTTTCACACTTAGGAATTTTCCTGTTTGATGTGTTGGTAGGCATAATACTCAAAGGAAATCTCAAGAGCTAATAAAATATTTAAGAAAATGTCATATGTGTAACTAAATTAGATGTATGACCAAATGGTCTTAATTTCTATGTTAGAGACAAACAGACAATGATTCTAAATGAGGTACGCAACTTTTCTGGGGGATGTATAACACCATCAAAATACATCTTAAAAGAAAAGAAAAAAAAAATTTTTGATAAAAAGGAGGGAGTCAAAACAAGTAGCTTTGTTGTACGTAAGTACAGACCTGTCCCCTCTGTTTTGACTCAAGTTAGCAAAATAAGTCGCTTTGTTGTAGGTAAGTACAGACCTGTCACCGCTGTCTTGCTAACTTTAAATAAACTCTATGACAAACTAAGACACTCTGTGGTACGTAAATACAGAACTGTGTCTGATGTTTGCCTTTTAAAGAAAATTTGCAAAACCAAAAAGTTATAATCATTGTGTGTCTGCCTTGAACATAGAAGTATGTCTATGTATGGGACACGTAAGGTAGTTTCTTGATAAATAAAAGGGCCAAGGGACATTCCAAAGTGTAAAATGTTTAAAGGGAAAATCATACCGACAATCAACATGGAATGTATATCACGACAAACAATCAAGGAATCAAAAATTCCTAAGTGTGAAAGTGTAATACTGAAAGTGCGTTTGACATCTCTATCTGATTGAACCTTCTTTGACTTTCTCGCAAAAATATTCTGTTAGTATAGTTCGTACATTTTTAAAAAGTATTTTTGAGTAGATTAAGTTTAAGTTTTATTCAAATTTTATTTTATTTTATTTTATCTTATTTTATTTTATTTTATTTTATACTAACTAGGAAAAAGGTCAAAGTTATTAGGATGCATTTTTAGTTGAGTAAACTAATATTGCATGAAAATCTGTTGCTTGGTGTGAATAATTTTGCAAGGTTTGTAAAATTCCGTTACACGAAAAAGTTGAATTTTATTCAAGTATTTTTAAAATTTTCACTTAAGTTCGAAATTCAGACAAATTCGAACTTAACTTCGAATTTGTCAGGAAGTTCGAACTTATGCTAAGTTCGAAGGTAGTTGGTATAAATAGGTCAACGGTAATTCATTTAAGGCACCTACCCTCGAATTTCTTTTCTCGAACTTGTGCTACGGCGATCTCGAACTTGTGTTCGAACTTACCGAATCTCGAATTTCCCATTATTCCTCGAAGTTTTCACTATATTTGTCGTACATACACGTATACTTAGGTATAGTACTCATTATTATACAAAGTATGTGCCGTATAGGACATTATTGTGACAAAAATCGAGTTTATTTGATGTTTATAAAGAGTTGAAACTAGGTGGATTGAAATCACGAGTTTTGACGGATAAAAGTTCAAGTAAATCATAAATAACTTCGATTAGAACCCAATAGGACTAGATTATACTGGTGCTTAAGACAAATGGGGTTGAAATCTTGGTTTTTAGTTTGAAAGTGACCGACTTCGAACATGTTCTTCAGGTTCGAACTTGTCAGAAAGTTCGAACTTGTTGAAATATATATAAGTTCGAAGTCAGTCAAGTTCGAACATATTCCTCGAATTAATTTAAATTCGAATGGTTTTAGATTAATTTCGAACTTGTCTAAGTTCGAATGTGTTGGACTTCGAACTTATGCAAGTTCGAAGTTATACATATTCGAAATAAACAAGGTTAATTTTATTTATTTTTATTACTAATTTTAGTTGTTGATTTTGTGTGCAGATATGGGTGAGTGTGCCTTTTATAATAAGCACAATATGGTCATGGTAGTAGATCTCCAACTGCCAGAAGCACAACCATATCGTCAGATGATTCAATTTCTGACCCAATCTCGTGTGTCATATGCACTGACACACAATCTTCAAAATACATTGGCGTATGTACGATAGTTCTGGGATCATCTGCACGTCGATTGCTCGGCTACGCCTACAGTTCTAAGAACAAGACTCGGTAGACAGCCAATAGCATTCTCGGCTGATATGTTAAGGCAGATCCTACAGTTAGGATCTGAAGACCAAGAAGCAGGGCTAATAGATCTTCAACTACCTATCAGTCAAGCTGCATTTTTGCGAATGGGGTATGCCCAAGACATCACGAAGGCGTCGTATGTGAAGAGTGGATTGATTGGCCAATGGCGCTATCTTGTTCATGTAATAATGGTGTGTTTTGCGCCAAAGAAGGTGGGATTTGACACGATGGTGTCTAAACTGCAATCGATGTTAATTGCCTTGGTGTACAACAAGCGATTCAGTTTCTCTGAGACGTTTTTTGGGGAGTTTGTGCACCAAATCACAGCTCCAGTCAGGGAAAGATTTTTGATGTATCCGCGTTTTGCTATGATGATCATTCACCACTTTTTGCCCAATTTGCCACCACTTCTAGATCAAGGTGGCGTGGCCTTGATTGATAAGAGGATTTTTGCTGACTGCCAGACCCACAATGCGAGAAGGGCTAAGCAGGTCAGGCCCCGAGTAGCACCACTGTTCGGGGCAGTTATTGATCCTGATTTTGTAGCCCCAGAGGGTGACAACGGGATAGATGCAGTCCCGTAGAAGGAACAACAGCAGCAACCGCAACCGCAGCAGCAACAACCATTGCCACAATAGCAACAACGTCGTAGAGCACCGACAAGTAGAACTCCGGTTGCTAGACCCTCCTCTCGGCAACAACCAGCCACTACAGCTGCTAGACCATCAACAGAAGCTGCCGGCCCATCGAGTTCGGGCCCCCAATATGATCAGAGGGCGCAAACTCTGGAAGAGATATGGGCGCAGGGGACAGCCGCGGAGCAAAATATCGCTGAACAACTGGTTCAGGATGTTTTAGAGCCTCCGACAGAATTTCAGGATATCTTTAGACAGATAGATGAATACCAGCCATCTAATGCTGAGTTTATGGACACTGAGCTCCAGGAAGAAGAAGAAGGTGCAGCTGCTAGGGAACAGGCTCCGGCTGAAGGGCATGTTGAGAGCGCCTCAGAGTCTAGTTCTGAAGCCGAGGATCCAGATATCTCAATTGGAAGATATGGATCGAGGTTAGTCATAAACAAAAGAAATCAAAAAGACCGACTCTAATTGACGAAGAGACCGAAGAATCTGAATATAAAGAAGAAGAAGAAGTTCCACTCATTCCTAGGCATAGGACGAGGAGGCATAGATTTATGCAGGGATCTCCATCCACTTCAGCTCCTCAACCTGTGTTACCGGCTGCTCCATCAACTTCAACCACCGCTCCGTCGACATCCGCCTCCATTCCATCAACATCGACTACGTTCACAAATAATCAGCGGTTTACAGAGTTAAAAGGAAAAGTGGACTTCCAAACAGTCCAGATTTATCAACATTCAACAGCTGTGAAAGAGCTGCAGCAGCATAATGCTAGACTTGATCAAGAAAATGCCGAATTAAGGACAAATGTGGCTGATCAACAGTCTGTGCTGAGGACAATGAAGACCCTCCTTGAGCAATTATTGAAAGATCTGCGAGCTAAGGGGGAGAGTAGGTGCAAGGAAGATGAGTTGAGCTAAGGCAACGATCCAGATGCCAAAAGAGAAGGTGAGTTAGCAGATCTTTCTCAAAAGACTGCTCAGCAAGCACTCATTTAGGGGGAGCCTAGTCAAACAAGTATGGGAGAAGGAGGTGAAGGTGAAGCTTCAAAGATTGTTGAACATGAAATGATTGAAGTCTCGATGGATCTTGATGATGAAGACGAGTTTGCTTTTTATCAAGAAGACTTGGTAAAAAGGGAATTTATTCCAGAAGACGTGGTGGATTGGAAGTCAGATGATGAGGTTGTGGTAGATGAGGATGACAATGTAGATGAAGTAGTTATCTCGAAGCAGCCTATCACCGAACAGTATATACATATTGATTAGAATGTCATAGATCTGGATGAGCTTAACTTAGCATATATGGATGAATCAGAATCTGAAATAGCTGAAAATGAACAAACAAGAGAAGAAATGATAAAGCTATGGTTCAGGAAGGGGGAGAAGAAGACAGACCTTGCAGTAAAGAAAAGAATAAGACTGCCAAGTCCAGGAAATCTCTCAGGAGGGATTCTAAGCTGGTTCTTTGATAGGGAACTGCAGCTATTCGTGCTTAAAAGAAGAGACGGGCTTCAGTATTTAAGAAGAACCTTGAAGGTTTTTAATACACTGCCCAAATGCGAAGTGAAGGAACTGGCTGGAAAGAGCTTATTAACTTGGGAGACGACCCCTACGCTGCAGTTATAGCTAAAATCATCAGAAAGGAGGGGAGGTCAGGAAAGTTTGAAAGGATAAAGTCGAGGTCAGGCAAAAGAATGAAGATGAGTCGAGAATAGATCCCCACACTGGCAAGCCTTGGGCTAGAATGGTCTACAAGCCAGTCCGATGTCTGAAGAAAGTGCCGATGAATTCAATGCCACAGGATGTACTTAGCAACATGAAGTGGTGGTATGTAGACAATGAGATGGCTGAAGCAGTGATGGAGGATCTAGATGAAAAGACTATTTTGAAAGTATATGATCCACTACATTGGATCAACTTATCCAAGGACAACCTGAGAAAGCTTCATGATCAACCGATCTTCTTTCACGAAGGCTGGAGATCAGAAGGCAGGAAATTCCAGAAGGTGGTAAGGGTTTGCATAGAGCAGGGATTATATGCTGGTAGTAGTTTGTATAGTTCTAGTACTTAGACAAAATATATATAGTTAGAAGTTATCGTCAAGGGGGAGTCTGTTAGTGCATCCTGTGTGACGATATCAGTCTAAGTATAGATGATATTTTGTAATAGTCAATTTGTTCGTAATTGCATATTAATACATGTTTGTTATATGTTTGTTGTATGTTTGATATATGTTTGATATATGTTTGATATTGATTGTGTATATGTTTCAACTTAGTTGTAATTGATGTTTTACAATAAGTTCAAACATAAGTTCAAAGGTTAGTTCAAACATAAGTGCTAGAACAAGTTCAAAGACAAGTTCTAGAATAAGTTCGAAGGTCTCATTCGAACTTATGGTGGACAAGTTCGTGGGCTTGGGCCTTCTCGAACTTGTCTAAGGCAAGTTCAAATCTTATGCCTATAATTAAGAGTTAATCAGTTTTGATTAACGACTTTTGAAGAATTAAGGCTAAGGTCGATTACGAACTTGCTGAGGCATTTTTGTGTGTTCTTGGAGAGAATCACGTGTCGGGACGTTCTAGTTTGCGTCTGTCATCGTGTGTGTCTCCATGTTCCGTGTGTGTGATCTGTCCGTCAAACCGCTAACGAGGATTCCGCACTCGTTGGACGGCGTCGCGTCAAGATTGGATCCGTAGGTAGGTGACCTTACAGTGCTGCTACATTCAAAAGAGTAGCCTATGTGTCTGGGTTGAAACACAATCTTGTACGCATAAGTCAACTGTGTGATGCTGGCAACAAGGTTAACTTTGATGAGCAACTAGGTTACATATTGGATTCCCAAGAAAATGTTGTGCTTTGTGCACAACGGAAGAAAGGTGTATATGTTGTGGACATAAAATCTGCTGATCCCACAAATGAAACCTGCTTTATCTCCAGAAGCAATGCAGACCTGAATTGGTTATGGCACAAAAGGCTATCACACATGAACTTCAATAATATCAACAAACTCTGTTAGAAAGAGTTGGTAATAGGTTTGCCTTCTATAACCTTTATTAAGGATAAACTCTGCACAGCTTGTGAGAAAGGCAAGCAGAGAAAAACATCTTTTAAATCTAAGCATAATATCTCTACTGATACTCCTCTCTTCTTAATCCACATGGACGTGTTTGGACCAGTCAGTGTCCCAAGTCTAGGAGGTAGAAGATACACTCTAGTAATGGTTGATGAGTTCTCCAGGTTTACAAGGGTGATCTTTCTGAAGAGCAAAGGAGAGGCTGCTAGAGAAATCATTGGATTTATCAAAAAGATGGAGATGCTAAACTCTGCTCAAGGTAAGCCGCTTAGAAGTGATCATGGTACTGAATTCAGAAACAGTAGTCTTGAAGACCTCTGTGAAGAAAGAGGGATTTCACAAAATTTTTCAGCTGTATGAACTCCACAACAAAATGGAGTTGCTGAAAGGAGAAACAGAATTCCCATTGAAGCTGCTAGAACCATGCTGTGTGCATCAGGTTTACCTTCATGATTCTAGGATGAAGCTATCAACACTGCCTGCTTCACCCAAAACAAATCCTTGGTGGTGAAAAGGTTCAACAAGACACCCTACGAGTTAATCAAAGGGAGAAGGCCAAATATTAGCTATTTCCATGTGTTTGGATGTCCCTGCTTCATTCTGAATCAGAGGGACCAGCTGGCAAATTTTGAACCCAAAGCTGATGAAGGTGTGTTTGTTGGATATTCTTCTATCTCCAAAGCCTACAGAGTATACAAATAAAAAAGAAAGGTGATAGATGAATCTATCAATGTCACCTTTGAGGAGTCTAGGAGTGCTTCCACTAAAGCTGTTCCTAAATCAGTTTCAGGAGAATTCAGCTTTGATGATCTCATGCATTCCATTAATGAAGAAAAGGACTCAAAAGCTTCCACTACACCCAGAGCGGAACCTGTTAACCACAATGGACATGATGATGACTATGTTGATACACCCTGTGTGAATAAGTGTACTGACATAATTACAACACCATGTCCTGAAACAATCAATGCTGACTTTTCTGGATACTCTGCTGAGATGTTCAACAAGTGAACATGCTCAAGATAACAGTGTGTCTGAAAATCTTGAAAGCTGCTCAACAGGACCTGTTGAAGATGCAAAAGACTCAGGATAATCTTCATTGAGGCAAGATCCTAAGTGGATCAGGTGTCACCCCAATGATCAAATAATTGGTGACATCAACAAAGGGGTGCAAACAAGATGGGACAGCTTAGGAAACTTTTGTATCTTTTCTAGCTTTGTGTCCCTGATGCAGCCTTATAAAGTGGATGAAGCACTAAAAGATGCCAATTGGATCACTGCCATGCGAGAAAACCTCAATCAGTTTGAGAGAAACAAAGTATGGAAGCTGGTCCCTACTCCTAAAGGTAAAATGTCAGGATCTAAAAATTATGAATAACCAAGATTAACTGATTTGAATTTATCAGAGTATAAATCAATAATCTTGCTTTGAATCAAAGTTTAATTAAGAAGTTTGCGGAATAACACTTAATTATTTTGACAAAAACTTTCAGAATCAATAATAGCATAAAACATAAGAAGTAATCAAGACTGTTTGTATTGCTGAATTCAATGATTACAATCACCTCTAATTTGTTTTGATTGGACGAAGAACACAAACTGTTCTTAGGGTTTTACAACCTTAGAGGCTTAAGAAAACTTAACAATAAAGCAATTACAGACTCAAAATATGCAGAAAACTCTTATATAATAGAAAGACCTATTCTATGTATTTATATTGCTTTATGGACGTGTTTCCTTGAAGGACTATGACTTCTCTGATAGTAGATATGCTGGAATCTTCTTGTAAATATCTTCCCTGAAAATCAGCACATTCTGTTTATGAAACTGTTGAGCAGCTTGAATGACTTGACAGCATGAACTGAGCAGCTTGAGTTGTTTTGCTCTGGCAGCTTGAACTTTTACACTGGCAGCTCGAGTTTCTTCAACTAGCAGCATGAACTTTGTATTTACACAGAAAATCTACTAACAGTCTGAGAAGTCTAAACTAACAGCTTGAGTATACTTAAACTATTTCCCAACAATCTCCCCCTAACTTAAATTCTTTATACAAGACTTTAAGTTCTATACAAATAAGGAAATGAAAAAGTAAACTGTTATTCACAAACCAAGGCTTTCAAAAACTTACAACTGTGCAAGCTTCTGATCTATAGCCTTCAAAAATTCTCTCTTCATCTCATCTTTATCACAAGATATCCTAACTGATTTTAATTGGAGTAGCATATCTTTTGGAAAATTGTAAAACTCGAGATTGAAGAAAATACCAAACCCATCTTTGAATTGAATTCTGTAGGTTCTGGATTTGACAAAAATATGAACTTCCTTGATCTGTTTCCCTTTCTTCTCAGCATCTTGCACTTCTTTTCTTGCAAATTCAGCATCAGCAACTGAACTTAGATCTCTGATGAGTTGTTTTACTTGTGGAAGATCAGATCTAGCTTGAGAAACAGACCCTATGTGGTACATCTTTATTAGTTCATCCCTGGTCAGCTTATGAACCATCTGCCAGAATGTATCAAACTCCTCTTCTGGTCCAGATTCTCTCCTTATCACAAACTTGACCCTTAAATTCCTTTCATCCAATGACTTAGCAAACCAGTAGTTGATTTCTGGCTTTGTAAAGTCATGTTGATCCAGCAACTTTTCTATCTCCATAGCCTTTTGCAAATGGTGCTGAAAGATCACCCTCTTAACAGATGATGGAACAGAAACAGTAGGTTGATCAGTGGGAGCAGGTGCATTGGCAGCTTCAGGTTGGACTGGTTTCTTAGTGGGAGCAGGTGCATTTGCAGCTTCAGGGTGGACTGGTTTTGTTGATGGTTGGACTGATTGGGACGGTTGAACTGTTGGTACTGGCTGAACTTCTGAAGAGACTCTTGTTTTCTTTCTTTTCTCCATTTCTTTATCATGTATTGCCTGCAGCCTTTCAGTACTCATGGACTGAGCAATTTTCTTTGGAATGTCTGCTGCAACGGCAAAATTGATCAATAATCTTCTATTTTCAGCCTTGGTATGCCCATTTGGCATCTTCCTCTTCCTTTCACCTTGCTTTACCACAAACCCTCTTAGGTAATCTCCTAAGGTTTCATCATCTTGCATTGGGGCATGGGTTTGCTGGTCTAAGGCATGATCCTGTTCTTCTGCTAACTTTCTGGCAATCTCAGCATCAAAGGCAATCTGGGCTTCTCTGGAAGAAAATTTGTGCTTTGGAGACTCAACAAGAATACCCTTGCCCTTATCTTTTGTAGCAGAAGATGCAGCTTGGACTGATTTGGATGGAGCTTGACTGCCTTCTCTAATAACAACTCCAGTTGCTCTTGTAGAAGCAGCTTGAGTTTCTAGGCTAACAGCTTGAGAAGCTGTTGGGACTGCTAGCCTAGAAGATGGAGCCGTTGATGCTGCTTGGACTGTTGGTGTTGGAGCTGCTTGGACTGATTCAGGGACTCCCTGATTCTCCCCCTTTTTGGAAGCATTGGTTTGGTCAGAAGGACCTACAACCTTTGCCACATGGGTTTGAATCAACTGCTCTAGTTTGATGAGCTTATTTCCACAAAGAGTAAATCCTTTGTGTAGATTAGCCAATTTCTGATTGTGAGCAGCTTCTGCCTGTTTGAGTGCATGAATTTGTGCCCCCTGTGCAGCAATGATGGACATTTGGTATTCCAACATTGTTACAACAGGTTTCAGCTTTGGATCCGTCAAGAGCATCAGTTGCAGACTAGTCTCAAGATCAGAAAACACCAGGGGTGTTTGTGGTCTATCACTGACATTAACACCAGAAGTAGAAACCTCTGGGCCCCTCTTTTCTTGGTACTGGGGACTTCCAGCTCGTGTTTGCACACTTGCTGTTGCCATGGGTGTGGTCTTAGAGATGTTGGCCCTGTCCTGTGCTTCTTGTGCAGAGACATCAGTAGTGCCAGCCACAAAGCCCATATGAACAGTCTCAGAAGAGATGTTCACCTCCTGATTGAGGTTGGGAGTGTCCTCAATTGGTTCCCTTTGGATATTCTGTGCAGAAGGATCCTCCTGCACAGGGATATATGGCTCTTGTCTAAGGGAGGAGGAGGAAGGAGCTCCTCGTCCCCTTTTCCTTTTGTATAAGTATTGTAGTGGGCGATTGGGCTGTACAAAAGGATCAGAGGGAGTTTGTGTATCATGAGGAGTGGGTTGGGGTCCTGGGGTTGAAGCAGTAATGTTGGGCTGTGGCTGCTCAGGCCCCTCTCCTCTGTTTCTTGTGATGATGTTCATCATTGCAGAGGGCAATGGAGCATCAATACTAACAAAATTGGCACTTGGCTTTATCAGCCTTTTGATTGAAGATAGTGAGTGCCTATGGGAAACATATATCCTCTTATGTAAATTTGAAGAAGTGGTGCAGGTGTGTGCAATTATTTTTGCCAAAAATCGAGGATACATCAAAAATTTCCCATGCTTCAAGGAATGATGCCTTAACATTCCTTGAAAGATCATATTTGAAAAGTTGAACTGTTGGCTAGTAGAAAAGCACACTAAGGCAGTGGCAATATTTGAAGAAAATTCGGACCAACCAGTTCTTTTGGGGCTTAAACATTGCTGAATAATATGCACAAGGTATTTCCATTTAGGAGAAAAGTGTGCTTTCAAGAAAGTAAAAGAATCAGCAGGGCCCCTATATCCGATATTTTGAAGACCAAAGTGTAAAGCAGTAAGAGATAGGTCTTTTATACCTGTGGCATCTTGAAGATGCAGATGATGTCTGATGGACTCCTCGGTGATATTGATGGTAGTACCATCGATTTTGGAAGTCAGGGTAGGCACTCCATTGATGGTTTGAACATAGGCATGATTCCAGAATTGCTCAATATGAGATATGTATATAGTGGGGTTGATATTGAGGGCATAGTGGATATGGGAGTGCCTGAGGAAGTCCATCATGTCATGGAACGGTTCAAGGTCAGTGTGTTTCAGGGTGTATGGGAGGCAGTTGTGTTCTTTTACAAACTCCATTGATCAAGAAACGACGATTTGGGGTTTAGGGTTTGAAAAGAGTGTGTGTATCGTTCAGAGAGAAAACAGAAGGCCGTGGAATAAGAATATGTAACTGGTAGTTACAACTGAACGAAACTGGGACCTTTAAAGGTTTCGAAAAGGTTAGGTCCCGCGCACACATTTGAAAATTACCTAAATACCCTGCACACTTTGACAGATCAAGTGAAAATAACTAGCAGTCCGAGAAAATGAACTAGCAGCATGAGAAAAGACTCATGCTGTTAGTGTAAATTTGTGCAAATTTTCAATGGAACAGTGTCTCCCCCTTAAATTAGCATATTGAGTTGATAATAATAAAAATCAATTAATCCATGTTTACCATACCAATGTTTGATATTAGGAAAGTGAACCTTCCTACATCAAAAGGTTTTGTAAATAGATCAGCTAGCTGATCATCAGTATGTATTTTGGTAACTTGGATTAACTTCTTTTCATTACAATCTCTGATGAAGTGAAATCTGATTTCTATATGCTTGGTTTTTGGGAATTTCACTGGGTTTTGCACAATGCTAATGGCACTTGAATTGTCAATATAAATAGGAGTGGATAAGAAATTCATACCATAGTCTCTTAGCTGATTTTGAATCCACATTACCTGGGAGCAGCAGCTTGCAGCTGCTACGTATTCTGCTTCAGTGGATGATGTGGAGACAGTTGTTTGTTTCTTACATTGCCAAGAGACCAGTCTTGCTCCTAAGTATTGACATCCACCAGTTGTGGA
>JAANYP010003450.1:100172-194029 GCA_020465985.1 Centrapalus pauciflorus
AGCAACAGCAGTCTCATTGTGGACCATCTTCCTTGTTTGAACAGGAGTGCTTGGATCACCCAGTATTTGATTGAGAGGGTGATACTTATGAACTCTTAGTGTGGGCTCTCTCTCTGTTTGGAAGGATGTTCCAAGGTTTGTGTCATCTCCATCAGAACCAGTGAATGGTTCAGTTTCTGGAACAGTTTGAGTTTTTAGGCTAACAGCTTGAGAAGCTGTTGGGACTGCTAGCCTAGAAACTGGAGCTGTTTCCTTTTGTGTTTGAGCTGTGCTGTCAGGACTTGGAAATGGAACTTCAGTGTCTGGATTTGCATCATGTTGAGTGCTCAGGACCCCTGGAGGATCACATGACAGAAGTGGTAGAGTGGTGAAGTCATCCCAACTTGTTGAATCTGCAGCAGTCTGAAACTTTGTGCCAACAGCATGAGAAATTGTATTGGCAGCATGAGAATGTGTGTTAGCAGCTTCAACCCTGTATGCATCAGCTTCTGCAGTAAAGTCAGCAAAGCTCAGAGAATTTGTTAGAGAATCTAAATCAAATAACCAATCAGGACCAGTGCCTTTGATGTTAGCAGTATTTTCATTAAATTCAACATTGGCACTTTCTTCAATTATTTTAGACACTCTGTTGTATACTCTATAGGCTTTGCTTTGAAATGAGTATCCTACAAAAAATCCTTCTTCAGCCTTACTCTCAAACTTCCCTAAGTGAGTCTTAGTGTGAAGAATAGTACATGGGCATCCAAAAGGCTTGAAGAAAGCTATTAGGGGACTTCTGTTGTGGAATAGCTCATAGGGAGTTTTTCCTTGTGATTGAACTACTTGAACCCTATTTAGAACATAACAGGCTGTATTAACAGCTTCTGTCCAGAAAGTCATAGGCAGATTAGAATCAGCTAACATTGTTCTAGCAGCCTCAATTAATGTTCTATTCTTTCTTTCAGCTACACCATTTTGCTGTGGTGTTCTTGGTGCACTATATTGTCTAGCAATACCTTTGGACTCACAGAAACTGTTTAGAATTTGATTTTTAAATTCAGTTCCATTGTCTGATCTTATCACCTTTACTTTGGAATTGGATTGGTTTTCTATCTTAAGGATAAAAGACTTAACAAGCTCAGCAGTTTCATCTTTGGACCTAAGAAAGTAAACCCAAGTAAATCTGGTGAAATCATCAACAATGACTAAACAGTATGCCCTTTTATTCAAACTCAAAACAGATGTTGGACCAAATAGATCCATATGTAACAGCTGAAGAACAGATGAGATTGAATTTACTTCTTTGGCCTTATGAGAAGTTTTATGTTGCTTACCTTTAAGTCATGCTACACAATGATCATCACAAATGAACTCCTTTTGTGGTAAACCTCTTACCAGATTCTTTTTAACCAAATCATTCATGGACTTGAAGTTCATGTGACACATCCTTCTATGCCAAAGAGCAGACTCATTTGATGATGCTTTGGATATTAAACAGCTTAAAGTATTTGATTTAGTCAAAAGAGCTGTGTCTAGGCAGTAAACATTGTCCTTTCTTGGTGTTCTAAGTAAAACAAGATTTTCAGGAATTTTGAAATCCTTTGAAAGAACAATGCACTCAGAATCTGTGAACAGAACAATGTTTTGTTTGTCACAGATTTGAGAGACACTCAATAAATTGTACTTAAGCTGTTCAACATACAAAACATCATGGAATGTCATGTTGCCTGCATTTACAGTACCTTTACCTGTAACCTTACCTCCTTATGAGTTGCCTCCAAACGCAACAAAACCTCCATCAAATCCTTTGAAATTCGACAAGCATTCAGAATTGCCTGTCATGTGCCTAGAGCATCCACTGTCCAGATGCCATCTTGTCCTATGAGGAGACCTGTGGTTGCCCTGCACAAATAACAGCTTAGTTAGTAGTGGAGTAACCCAAACCAAATTGGTTTTGGGTTGGCCTTGTACATTGACATAACTAAAAACTGTATTTGACTTCTTGTATTTGGTGAGATCTACTGATGGAGTCTTTGGAGAGTATTTAGTGATGATATGAGGTATCCAATTATTTTGATCATCTTTTCTTCTGACAGTCTCAGATGATTCACTAGCAGCTCCAGTTTGGTGCCCAGCAGCTTGAGCTGTGTTAGTAGTGCTAACAGTTTCACTTTTTGCACTACCAGCATCAGATTTTGACTTAGCAGTCTGATCCTTTGCATTAGCAGTTTGAGCAACAGATTTGTCCTTGACACACCATATTTGTTTAAAACTTGATTTAGGCTTTGCCAAAACTTGTTTTTGATGTGTGGACTGTTTTTTATTAACTTTTGAGAATCTGTGATCAACTGTTCTCTTTGGAGCTGCTGTGGAAGGTTTCACTTTTGAGTGCTTTGCCTGTTTAGGATTTGATTTTGTGTGATGCACAGTCTGTTTTGCAACAGCTGGTTTGTAAAAACAATCCTTAGCTAAGTGATTCTTCCTTCCACAGTGATAGCATCTTTTGACAGTTTGAATTGGAACACCAGACTTTTCTGTCAATTTCTGGTTCTTGTTTCTCTGGTTTCCTCTTACCTGCTGTTGTTTAGGAAACTTTTGAACACCATGCTTTTGGCATGTGCAGATAGAAACAGTTTTACCTCTTTTAGTTCCTTTTGATGAAGATGAAGTGTTACAGTTAGAATGTACAGAAACTTGTGGAGTAGCATTGCATACACTCATCTTCTCTTTTCCTTTCTTACTGGGAACTTTGACTTCTATGGGTGCACTCTTTGTGTCACAGTCTCTATTTTGACTCTTATCTTCCTTTGGTTCAGGACTGCTGTCAAGGATAGGATCTACAATAGTCATAGACTCATCTAATGGTTCATTGACAAGTCTATAAGCAACTTCACTCATTGGATGAATGTACTTGTTATTATATGGAGGTGGAGTAGCTCTGTATCCTATTCCTTCTTTGGGATTGACCTGAGATTTGACTCTATCTTTGAATTGAACTTCCATTAGGTGTTCTAGCTTTTGATTTGCTAACTTGAAGTTACCTAAATCTATGTTAACAGATTTCAGTTTCTCATTAGCCTCTAACACCTTCTGTTCAGTTTCTTCTACCTTTTTATTCAAATATTCTATTTTCTTATTGAGTTCCTTTTTCTCCCATTCATGATAGTTTCTATCATACCCCATTTGAAGCTCATTATCCTTATAGTCATTGATCTGTTTTTCCAGATCTTCTATGGCTTGCATATATTCATATCTCCTTTCTTCCATCTTAGCTAGAGTTTTGCACATGCTCTCATTATGATCTCTGTACTTTTTAACCATATTTTTGCATGATTGAGAGCAGAGTTTAGAATTTACCTCAGATGGTAGTTCAGTTGAGGAGACATTTGAGGTTTCTGCCATCAGTGCTTGATTTTGGAATTCTTCCTCTGTCTGATCACTCCAGTCAAACACATTGTCTTCTTGAGAGACAAATGCTGTTGATGAGGAAGCTTGGATGGGCTGTGAAGTCCTTGATGGTTGTTGACCTTGAGATCTACATTCTCTGGCAAAGTGACCAACTTATGGCATTTATAGCATTCCACTTTTGATTTATCAAAAGATGGTTTGCCATCTGTTTTGGCTTGAAAGTTGGTCCTTCCAGTTCTTTTCAGGAATCTTTTGGCTCTCATGGTCAGCATTGCATGTTGCCACTTTAAATCCATCTCTTCAAGATCATCAGGATGGATTTGTTCCAAGTCTTCAACATTTAGAGCAAATAATCCATCATTGGAAACAAAAGCTTCATAATGAGTTTCAGCAGAATTGCCATCACCACCTGAAAAAGAATCACAGTTATTAGATTTTTCAGAGGACAAAAGAGCAGTGTTGTGATTATAAGAAAAGGATTTCTTTTTAGCATCAATTTCAGTCTCAAAAACTCTTAGACTGTTGTATAGATCATCCAATTCTATCTCATCAAGTGTGTCTTTTGTTCTCCACTGTGCAGCATAGACTGTCCATTCTTCTCCAAGAGATCTGAGAAACTTTCTGTTGACCTCATCTTGATCCAGATTGACCCTTGCACTTTCCAGTTCACTTATCAGTTTGTTGAACCTGTCAAAGATTTGAGTGAGGTTTTCATTCTTTCCACCAGAAAAGTTTTCATACTGCTGTTTCAAGAGGTCCTTTTGATTTCTCTTGGTACTTGCATTACCAGCAAACCTCTTCTCTAAGGCATTCCAAAGAGAGTGAGCAGTATAAAACTTTTTAAACTGATGTTGATAAGCATTAGGAATGACTATTTGTAATAATGTGAGTGCTTTCACTTCATTCATTCTAGCCTTTCTTTCAAGTTCAGTTTTTGGAGGAGTTTTTACTGGTTTTCCCTCAGCATCAAGTTCTGGATCAACTGCAGGAGGAAATTCAACAGCTTCCCATATGGCATAATCAATGAATTGAATATGCTGTTGAATCCTGAGTTTCCACATCTCAAACTCAGTGGGCTTGAGCATAGGCACTTTGAGTCCTTGCCCAGATCCACTGCTGCTATTTTCAAATTCCATTGAAAAAGATTAAAATTTGAAAGAAAGTTTTCGACTTTGAAAAACAAAGAACGACCTGTGGCTCTGATACCACTTGTCAGGATCTATAACTTATGAAAATTATGAATAACCAAGATTAACTGATTTGAATTTATCAGAGTATAAATCAATAATCTTGCTTTGAATCAAATTTTAATTAAGAAGTTTGCGGAATAACACTTAATTATTTTGACAAAAACTTTCAGAATCAATAATAGCATAAAACATAAGAAGTAATCAAGACTGTTTGTATTGCTGAATTCACTGATTACAATCACCTCTAATCTGTTTTGATTAGACGAAGAACACAAACTGTTCTTAGGGTTTTACAACCTTAGAGGCTTAAGAAAACTTGAACAATAAATCAATTACAGACTCAAAATATGCAGAAAACTCTTATTCTATGCGTATATCTTCTATACAATCTTCTGTCTATTTATATTGCTTTATGGACGTGTTTCCTTGAAGGACTATGACTTCTCTGATAGTAGATATGCTGGAATCTTCTTGTAGATATCTTCCCTGAAAATCAGCACATTCTGTTTATGAAACTGTTGAGCAGCTTGAATGACTTGGCAGCATGAACTGAGCAGCTTGAGGTATTTTGCTCTGGCAGCTTGAACTTTTATACTGGCAGCTCGAGTTTCTTCAACTAGCAGCATGAACTTTGTACTTACACAGAAATTCTACTAACAGTATGAGAAGTCTAACTAACAGCTTGAGTATACTTAAACTATTTCCCAACACAGTAGACACGTCTATCCGCATAAGCACATATGGATCCCGAACAAGGGTGATAAATCAAGAGTCAGAGAAAAGAAGAGTGTCTAGGGATTCGGATGAGGATGATTCCGATTTCGAGATTGATGATACTACTCCTTTGGTGCCTAGGCATAGGGCCAAAAGGCATCGTTTTATGCAGAGAGCTTCATCGGCCTCTGCTTCTGAGCCTGAAATTCCAACCGCTCAGCCACCAGCTTAAACATCCATTCCACCACCACCTCCACCACCTGTTCAAACATCCATTCCACCACCAATCATTCCGACACCCATCCAATCCATTCCATCCACCTCATCCACCTTCACTGACAATCAACGGTTTTCTGAGCTCAGAAGCAAGGTTGATTTTCAACAAGTCCAAATTTTTCAGCTCACTAAAGCCATCAGGGAGATACAAGCGCATAATGCAAATATTGACAAAGAGAATGTAGAATTGAAGACATTCGTTGGAAAGATTGAACAAGAGAATCTTGAGTTGAAGACGTTTGTTGCAGATCAGGCTGCAGAAATCCGCACTATGAGGTCCCTTATTGAGCAATTAATGAAAAATCTAAAGGCTCAGGGGGAGACAAGTTGCAGGGATTCTGAGGAGCTGAGAAGGGGAGACGATGATGAAGGCAATGATCCCGATGCACCTAAAGAGAGTGAGCCAGTAGATTTTTCTGCTGCTCAACATGCTGAACTTCAGGGGGAGCCAAGTCAGACTAGTGTTGAAGGTGAAGGAGGTCAAGCTGGTTCCTCAAGGACTTTCGAGAGCGAAATGATAGACGCACTAAAAGATATCGAGGAAGAAGTATTGGAGTTTGATTTTGAAGAAAAGGTAGAGGAATTGGAGGAAGGGGAATTCGTACCGGAGGAAATAATTGATTGGAGATCCGATGACGAAGTGATAGAGGATGAGGACGATAATGTCAATGAAGTGATTGTCAATTCACAGCCTATCACGGAGTTATATGTGCGAGATAATCACAATGTGATTGATATAGATGAGATCAAAATAGCCTCGGTCGAAGACTCTGAACTTGAAGAAGCAGAAAAGGAGTCATCTAGGGCTGATTTGATGAATCTGTGGTTCAAGAAAGAAGAAAAGAAGACAGAGCGAAAGACGAAGAAAAGAATGAGAGTTCCAGACTCAGGAAATCTCTCAGGAGGAATTATAAGCTGGTTCTTTGACCGAGAATTGCAGCTATTTATATTGAAAAGGAGAGATGGTCTTCAATACCTAAGGCGGACGCTTAGAGTTTTTAATACATTGCCGAAGGTTGAAGTGAAAGAGTTGGCATGGAAAGAGCTGATTAATATTGGTGACGACCCATATGCTGAAGTGATTGCAAAAATTATCAGGAAAGAGGGTCGGTCAGGCAAATTTGAAAGGCTCAAGCCAAGAACTGGGAAGAGAGTCGAGGACGAATCAAGAATAGATCCTCATACAGGTAGGCCATGAGCCAGGATGGTATACAAACCTGTGAGATGCATGAAGAAGGTACCAATGAAATCGATGCCACAAGATGTTCTAGGTAACATGAAATGGTGGTATGTCGATAATGAAACGGCTGAAGTTGTAATGGAGGATACACAGGACAAAGTTATTTTGAGAGTGTATGATCCACTGCACTTAATAAACCTATCGAAGGACGACCTGAAGAAGCTGCATGATCAACCTATCTTCTTTCACGAAGGATGGAGATCTGACGCCAGGAAGTACCAGAAGGTAGTAAGAGTATGTATAGATGCAGGACTATATGCAGGTAGCAGTATATATGGTTCAAGTACCTAGTCAAAATGTTAATAGTTAGAAGCTATCGTCAAGGGGGAGTCTGTTGGTACACCCTGTGTGACGATAGCAGTCTAAGTATAGTTAGCATTTTGTGTAAGTCAAGTTACGTAATATTGAATATTGACTAGTGTTTGACATATCTGATTATTATGTGTGTTTGATATTTATTGATTGTATGTTTGAACTTATGTAACATATTACAAGAAGTTCAAACATAAAGTTCAAAGATATATTCAAACATAAGTTAAACAGAAAATCAAACATAAGTTTGATAGTGAAATTCGAATTTGATCTATATTTGAATTTGTGCTTTAAGGTAAATTCGAATTTGTCAAGTGGACAAATTCGAATGGGCCTTGGGCCTGGTTCGAATTTGTCCTAAGACAAACTCGAATTGGTCAGTATAATTGAGGATTAACTCGAATAATTATCAGACTTTTGCAGAATTTCAGAGCGTAATTAAGCAAAGGCGATCTCGAGTTTACTAGTATTCAGAGAGTATTTTCGGAGAGAATCATCGTGTAGGTACGTTCGTATTCGTTCGTATAACGCCGTGGTAGTCTCCGTGTTTCGTGCGTGTGATCTTTCCGTCAAGCCGCTAACGAGGATTCCGCACTCGTTGGACGGTGTCGCGTCTAGATAGATCCGTGAGTTCAAGACCTTACAGTCCTTCACTGATAGATTGAAGTAATAGATTCCCCATAGGTTGCATGCCAATGAATTTGAGAAACCTTTTCTTCCATTGTTCATATTCATCTGGATAGAGAACGGGTGGTCTGTTCTCTGATCCAAGAACAAGGGCTTTCCGAGACATGATGTGATGAGTGCTGATTAAGAACTTAAGATCGATGGAAGTGGAAACTGATTTTTCAGATGGACATTAACCGAATTTCGGATGGTCCAAATTCGGATGAACAATAACTCGGTTGGAATGAAAGTCCGATGATTATAAGTGGTGGTGAACAGTAACTCGAATGATGTGTATTTCGGATGTTTGAATAACTCGAATGAATGCATACTCGGATAGTTGAAATTCGGATGGATGGAATTCGGATGAACTAATAACACGGATGGGTGGAAACTCGGATGGACCGAATCTCGGATGGTTCACTTCAAAGGATTAGATTAACTGTTTCTGATGGTCCGAAATCAGTTGATGATCCGAATTTCGGATGATCCGAGTTGGAGTTGAAAGTATTTAAAAATAAAGAAAAAGTAACTTCAGTTACCCGAAAAATGTTTCAACGGTATTTCGGATGACCAGAATTTCAGATGGGATCCGAGTTTTAATCCGAAAAATGGTAAAATTTGGTCCGAAATATGATCCGAGTTGTGATCCGAATTTTGGTCCGAGATGGTCCGAATTTTGAACTTAGAGATTAAATTCCCTTTTTCAGAATTAATAAAAAGGCAGTTTAAGGACTCGAAATAATTTCTAAATGTTTGGTTTGAATTTTAAAACAAGTTTTGTGAATAACAATTAACCAGAACACCTAAAAATCTGAACTTTTTAACTAAAAAACCGAGAATAACACTCAAGAACACGAGTTTATAATTTCACCAAATAAACAATAAAATTTGTAATGATTTAACAAATAGAGCTTGAAATCAGTATAAGACTAATTGCAGATGATCATAGAATAAAAAAAATATGCAAAAACAGAATATTAAGAGAAGATTAGGATTAAAAACGTGATTTTGGATGATGAACACGAAGAACACGAATCCGAATAAGTTGAAATCCACTTTTGAGGCTCTGATACCAATTGTTGGATCGATAATCTTCACGTTTCAATCAGATTTCAAGCACTCACGAAAAATAATGAAAAGTATATTGCTATTGAATGCTTGGCTTTTGCTCTCAACATTAATGTTTAAAAGATGAAAATGGCAAAAATCTTGGAGAATTTTCCTATTTATAGTAACCTAATATCTAACTATCATCTAATGACATGATTGACCCTAGACTTCTATTGATTTACACACTATTTGAGGTCTAACACATATAAAAATGTATTTTAAATCTTAGGGGACTATTTTAAACATTTTAAAATTTAGGGCTCTATTTTAAACTTGGGGTATATTTTAAACAATTTAAAATAACTAGGGTTTAAATTCTATATATATACATCCACAAAATTTAAACCTAGGATAATACATGTTTATCCTAACCATAAATTAATTTTATCTAAACCCTTTACGATAGACACTTAATTTAATTTAGAGCAATTTATAGATAATTCGGATCTAGGATATCAACCTAATATAGATTATTTCTCAAACTTATCTCTAAGGTATCTTTATCAATAAACACTAAAATCAAATCCTTACAAATTAAACTAAATTCCAAAAATTCTTAAATAAATTCGGATTTCAATATAAATAAAATCTGAAATTTTAAACATTTAAAATTTTAATATTCCAAGTTACAATAATTTAATTTTCGAAAACTAAAACCTATTTAAAATTAAAACTAATTTCGGAATTAAATAAAAATACAATTTTCAAAAAAAAATCAAAAATTCTACGCCTCTCAATTAATTGAGCAAAACATATTAGGTTAACCTGACTCTGATACCACTGATGGGTTTTCTATACCCTTTGATTGATTAATTTAAAACTTTGCGGAAAAATAAATAATCTAACAACAACAAAAATATTAACCCTGACGGATCTAAACCAAATAAGTAAAACAACTCAATAAAATAAAAGAGAGAATAAATAAAACTAACCTTTGGAGAAAACCGATTTCTCCCGCGAAGAACGCTTCCACAACAGATTCTGATCTGACGTTCAGTGCCAAAAGTAGGAACACCTCTAACGGTTCATACCCAATGAACCAAAGAGAGTATTTATAACTATGTTCCAAGTTCCAATTATCTTGAGTCCCAAAAGTTGGATCCCTTTTAGAAAGTAGGAACTTAGAATTATGAATGAACGATTTGAAAGCTAGCATGCAATCATATTTATAGTTGAGTGGAAACCTTAAATTGAGGCTTCATAGAAGATGTGGAACCCCCTATAGGGGCCGACCCACATATCCTAAACCCATTAGAGTTTCTGCAATTTTATAGTCAACTGTACTTTGGCCCCTGTACTTCCTTAATTAATTCTGTTAGTTTTTGATTAATATATTAACTGTTAATAAATTAACAAACTAACTCATTAATTAATTATAATGAATTACTAAGTTTCTAAACAATTTATTAAACATAATAAATTAATAAACCAATTAATTAATTATTTATATAATATTAATTCTAATTAATATTATCTCACACAGTTATTTAATTCTCTTTATGGTTCAATGAGGGCAACCCAAAAAGGACCCTGCTAATTAATGATAACTTTGCAAATTAGTTATGACTTGGACACTAATTCCAACAGTAAGACCCTGTCCTATCGGTACTTTCAGGACATCCTTGTTAACAAAATCACTGTGAGTAATAGACATTAATTGCTACATTTGTGTTCATTGCATACATACATGGTTAAATTGCATGGCATGTTCTAGTTGCTTCTGATATTGTTTGGCACTCTATGTAATTTTATTGTTATTTGATGCACCCTCGTACTTGACGTGTTTAATTACATGGTAGCTTGCTTTTATTGAAAGTGCATCATTTGTACATGATTAAATTTACGATATCTCTAAACTCCAGTGTGACTGTGGCTGAGGACTATCAAATGCAAGTCGCTTTTGCAGGGGACCGTACATCCCTTGGGTAAAATACAATTTCGGCCCAGTTGAACATCACTGTTCATTAATAATGAACTGCCATTATACACTTTGGGATCCGTGCATACGACACGAAGGATAATTTGTTGCTCATAATACTATTGGTTGATGCATGAAACTTATGTGGAATTATATATCTATCTACTCACTAAGCGAAGTCGTTTACTAGAAAGGTTTAAGCTCCTATTGGGCCTTCATCTTAGGCTACATCTGTCCTGCTCGAGGAGTTTTAGCACTTGGGTAATTTTATAGTTTATGGAGAATGCTTATGGGAATGGGAATTTTAATGTTGATATAATAAATTGTAATGACTTTGTAGTTCTTTAGTCATGTCCTGGTAGAATTCTAATTATTATGCTTTAGTGTTGATGTGAATTTCACTTCTGTACGTTCAGATAATTATATGCATTTTAAATTAAGACATATGTTATCCTGGGTGACTAATGATGGTAAATTTGAGGAAGGATGTTTCAGTTTGGTATCAGAGTAGTAGTTTGAGATTTCAAGTATCCGTAAGGACTTGGTCTCTAACATAGGTTGTGACGTTAGTGATGGTAACTAAGTAAAGACTGAACTAAGATAGGATGTGATTTAGTAACTTTATGGGAAATTTACTATTTGTACGGAGAAATTGGTAATGTTCTTGGATAAGTAATGTAATTACTAAACAATCTATATGTTTCAGTTTTAGAAAATGGTCGGAGAAGGAATGATCGACTTCTCAAGAAATGATACGATATATGCAGAACATGATGGAATAAAACAACGAACATCACGCCAAGTTAATGGCTGAGCAATCTCAATTAATGATGGCACAAATTCAGGCACGTGATGAGGCTGAAGCTAAGCGAAGAACAGAAAAGAGGGAGTATAAAGTAAATACTATTGTGAACAACCTAGATATCAGAAATAAAGTAGAGCGTAAAGACAAGGGCCAAGAAAAGATTGAGTGTGAAACCATAAATGATGAAGATGACATAGACCATATAATTAAATTTTTCAGAGATTTGCAACCACCAACATTTTTAGGAACCTTGAGGATTAAGAAAGCGGAATAATGAATTACAACTATGGAAAATCTTTATGGATGTGAATTGCAAGGATGAATATAAGATATATTTAGCTAAGGTTCAATTTGTTGGACAAGCCAAAAGATGGTGGAATTATTGAGAAAAAGAATTGGGATCAAAGTTAATTACTTCATTAAGTTGGGAAGAATATAAACTATTATTTTGTCGACAATATGGTGAGCCGATATGTATCTCACGTTGATAATAAAGAAACTATTATAAGAAAGATAAGGAAATATGGAAGCTATGAACATAATGGACCATATTCAGTAACAAAGGCTAATAGATGTGATGAATGTTAAAGATGTGGGGAAAGACATGGTGGAGAGTGTAGTCCCTCCAATATATGTTGCTGATGTTGTAGTCAATTGGGACATAAGGATGATGAATGTTCAAGAAAAGTCGAGGCCTGTTATAATTGTGGAAAATGGGGTCATTTTAGCAGAAGTTGTAGAATGCCACCAAGGAATTAGCCTGCCATAATGTTACATGATTAAATTATGGACAAAAAGTTCAACGAAAGAGATGAGATCCCAGAGATTACTAATATATTCAATTTAATCAATCACAATCAAAGATTAAACAATTAAGAACAATAGAAACACTAACCGAATGTATTCAGTTGCACAAAATAGGAATTACAAAGGTGATGAACGAGAGAGTATTATTGACCTGATTCCTAGCTATGAAATTCCATGCAAAAATAAATTCCAAAAAGTACTAACTACAGTAACCGTATTTCTCTTCTTGTCAGCAGCTAGTTTACCTTTCAAGCCTGTCAACACTTTCAGTAATGTCCCATCACAAAATTTGTTCAGCTCTACACTCCGCATAGTTCTCAGCTTTTGATATTTGTCTTTGTAAATCACAACGGGGTGTTTAGCCATAACTACTTGAAATTGTTTCAAATTCTCCATGTACTTGATAAATCGATTAGGCGCAGTGATATTGATCTTCCTCATACCTCTCTCAACACCAATTTGCAGATCTTGCACAGACATAAGCACCAGTTTGGTGTGCATAAAATGAAACGTCTTTAGTGCAAATCTACAGTGTTCATCCCTTTTGTTTCTGGAGAGCTCATCAAACAAATCTTATATATCCACTAAATTCATGTTAAACATGTCTGCCTCTATGAAAACATATGTATTTCCATCTGTTCTGGTCACCGTGAATGTAGGATAAAATACTTTTACATGAATGTAGGATAAAATACTTTTACAAATCTATCTTTTTCAATCTTTACCAAATCCACAATTCTAAACTCACTTCTAACCTCTCAATCGGTTGAGTCTTATTTTGCAGAAAAAGCACATAGTTCGCTAAATTTGACATGTTAGGCTCCAACACTCTGAACAACTTCATGAACGTGCATGGTGCTTGCTTCTTACAAGATATCTTCTTCTCAAGATGATCTTCTAAGAACGAAAGCTTGTTTCTCTTTCTGATGCACTCAGCAATTTGTTTCGCCGATAAATCCAGCACATTGATCTTTTTCTTTCTCACTTCATCTTCATTTAGCAGTGTAAGCATGTCATTTATTTAATTCTGGACTACCTCCTGAACTGCAAATCTTAATTGATGTTGTCTTTGAGATTGATCAACCAAAATGTAATGATTAAAAAATTTATCCATAAGCTCCACTTCATTCAGCTCTTTCATTGCAGGAGGCATCAAATTTTCAATTGGAAAGGGATCCAGTTCTTCTTTGACTGTAACCGTCACCTCGGGTTTTTCAACCGTTGGTGTCGGTACATCATCCTCCAAAATTTCTTGAACCAGATCTTCCTCCTCCTCTAACCTTTCTGCTCTTAAAGATATATCATTCAAGTCAAACATATCATCATCATCAAATATCTCAACTTCTTTCTCAACCCCCTCAATCATTAATGTTTGACCTTGTTCTTCATTGTCGGAGTCATCATACTCTTCAAAATTGTAGATACCTAATTGAATACTTAGAGGAACTGGAACATCTTCATGTAGAATCAATCCCAGCTCACTCTAAGCATCAACATGATTTTCGTTTGAGCTACCAGTTTCTCCAGCCTCTTCTCCTCCTGTCTCTTTTTCTTTCTCAGGATAAGTGATCATCAGAAGTCCAGTATCCTGTTCTCCAAGCTTCCTCCTCTTCTCCCCCTCATGAGGATCATCAATGGAGTCATCGTCATGCTCATCATGCTTACGCTTCGGAGCTGAAGCTTGAGCTTTGCATGTCTGCTCAACAGCTGATATTCGTTCTGACATTGCTCCCAAAGCACTGATAACAGATGATTCTAGACCAATCATCCTTTCCCTCATCTCTCCAAACTGATCATAAACAAAATCTCTAAGCTCAGAAATAGATTGGTGTGGAACTTTGTCTTGAGCACCTTCAGCAACAGATTTTCCATTCAATAACTTTCGAATATTGAGCATTTGCGCCATCATCTCTGAATATTGATTAGATATTTATGCAGTAACTCCCCCAATAGCTTCATTTAATTTGTCCTTCGTAACAAAGGGTGACATTCTAACAACTGGGTCACTTAGACTTCCAGTTGACACAACAGTAGAACTTGTAAAAAGAACTTCTGTGTGTCCAGTGCTCAGAGATGGCAAAGTTGTAGCTCTGACTGGACTTCCAACTACTTCAAGTGACGGAGCAACGAATGCTTCCGACACTATAGTTGTTCCGGCAAGGACACTAAGTCATTCTGCACTTACTTCAACGAATGAAGTCGACGCAAGTATCCTAGAGTGTATAGGATATTCTACTTGTGCATGAAAAACTGTACCCTCGGGCAGCTGTGTACTTGTTTCAATATCCATAAAATCCAAAGGATTTAAGGATGGATCTTGTGTAATATCCCGGTGAGAAAATGAAACACCTTCTTGTTGGGAAGAAGGTGAGTGGCTGGTGGGGTGTGCCATTGTCAGTGGGGTACTAACTGTTTCAATGTTAACTCCCATATGGGAGCTAACATTAGTTGTGGCTACATCCCGGCTTTCTGGGCTAGGGATCTCCCTCACACTCATCCTTGCTATTTCAACAACATCAATTTCTGGTAATCTTTCAGGTTCAGAAAATTAAACCATACCAGCACCTCCCTCATTATCATCATTACCCTCATCATCATCATCATAATTATCAATTTCTGGTAATCTTTCAGGTTCTGTGCTCTGTTGGTTGTCTTTGCCAAAACCACTTCTTTGAGATCTTTCCATATGCATTAGGCATAATCATAATGTTTATTGAATGCAATGTCATGAAAGATCCTTAAACAATGAATGTTGCCTCTGTCAATTCCCGTATGTTTGGAGGTCATACACCTGTTGACGGTTCCAAACAGGGTATACCACTCTCCATTTAAACCGTTGCGATGAAACTTTGAACTGTTTGGAAATGGTGTGGGGTATCCCAGGAAAATGAGATCATGACACAATTCGTCATCAGAATCAAAATCCTCAAAATCTGCCAGTTCTGGGAAGTTTACTGTATCAATTCTCCTTGGCAGGAATAAGTTGTGACGTAGTCTGTCAAGTGTGATCTTTGCTTTGTACTGATAAATTTTGAATTTAAAGTGGTGATCTCCTTCTGCAGGCACAAATTTGATGGTATGCCAGAATTGATGTAGATAAACTTGAGGAATTTAAGGTTTGTATTTCAGAAGATAGCCAAGTGGGTGACCATTAAGGATGTCCAAAATGATAGTGTTGGGAATAAATAATAGAGATGAAACAATTATATTGTATATGTTTGTAAATACTAAATAGTTTAGGGGTTGTTTGTGTAAATACTTAATACTTGTGTATTAAGTATAAATAGGAGTGATATGTGCAGTGTTGAGATATGAATCTCAGATTACACAAATACACATACACATATACGGATCTGATTGATAGAGAGAAAAAGTGTTGTGCAAGTCACCAAGAACATCAATGTAATATTTCTCTCTTTAATCATTCAATATAATGTGTTGGATTGTTAATTGTTCATATGAATTGTTCGATATGATTGAATTGCATGAAAAATGAATTCACAATTGGTATCAGAGCCTAATATGGCTGAAATTGATTGAATTTTGAATTTGAAATTTGATTTTTCGAACACTATTACATCAATTTTTTTCGAAATCAGAAAATCAATTTTGGATTTTGATTTTGTGGATGAAATGTTCTGAAAATTGGAATGAAGGTGGAGCATTTAAAGTCGAATCTATTGTGATAAACATCAGATTTTAATTCCAAACACACCAGATTTAATTTGGATTTTACTGAATTTTTGAAAAAGTGTGTGTTCTTGAGGTTTTTGATTGATTTTTGGATTTTAATCTGAAATTAGCCAAAGTTGTTTTTCAAAAAGTGTTTGTGTGTGAAAACCGCAGGTTCGATTTCAATCTGGAATCAATTCGTGAATTTTTGTTGAAAATTGTCATTTTGAACTTGATTTTGATTAGTTCCTGTTCAAACTCGGGCAACACTGAATTCCTTATTTTAATCGAGTTTGATCAAGTTGTTATTCGAGTTTGTTTGTGTTTCATTCGAGTTTGTTTGTGTTTCATTCGAGTTTTATAAACCTATCACCCGAGAAAACATAAGTATCAATCGAGTTGCATAAGGAACCATTCGAGTTTAGTCTATATTCATTCGAGTTTGCTTAGTGTTTTGACCGAGTTTGATCCCTGTTATTTGAGTTTCATACTTCATTGACCGAGTTTCATAAAACATTGACCGAGTTTCACTTCTTTGTAATTCGACTTGATTTCCATTTCATTCGAGTTTAACATAACTTCATTCGAGTTGCATATCATATCATTCGAGTTTGATAATTCATCATTCGAGTTTGATCATTTATAGTTCGAGTTTCATCTCTCTTTGATCGAGTTTCAACCTTAATAATTCGAGTTTCATCTCATATCATTCGAGTTTCATAATTCATTATTCGAGTTTTGACTATTGGACCTTTGCTGCTTAAATTGACCATAACTTTTGACTGGAATATCGTTAGAAGGCCTACCATACGTCAAATCGAAGCTTGAAAAGAGATCTACATTTCTAGAACAGGCATAGCCGGTTTGGTAAATTTTCGAGGCCTAATTCCACTCCAGAAAAAAGTTACGGGCATTTTTCTACAGAAAATCTAAAATTTCAACGTCAAAAAGTCATTTCAGAGCTGATTTTTCACAAGTTATCATTTTTAGATATAATTCTCAACGTTTTATCAGAATTCACTCATTTTTCCATAAAAGATCTTGGAAGTTCATTTTTCAGTAATTCATAATGGTGTTTGAACAATTTTCAAAGTCTGAGTTGATTGCCAAACTTACTGAATCTGAAAAGATTCGTAAGAACAATTATGACATTCTCATTCAGTTAAATACTGATAAACATTTGGCGTTACATGACGTACAAATATTGAATGTAGAAATTCAAAGCTTAAGAGAAAAACAAAACTCTGAGAGTTGTGCTCATCAATTGAAAATATCTGAATTACTTAAAGAACTTAATGAGCTGAAACAAGAAAATTTTCAGAATGCAACTCAACTGAAATATCTTTTGCCTGAAAGATCTGATCTTTACAAGAAAGTTCAGGATCTTGAAGATACACTTTGTAAGACAAAACCAACTGATCAGAATTGTATTTTAAACAAAAATGAAGAAATTTTTGCTCTTCAACAAGAGTTGTCTTTAACTAAAGATTTGATTGAGAAGGAAAGACATGAGTTCTTACTTAAAGAACAAGATTTTAAATCAAAATCTGAATTGTTTGAAGATGAAAGACAAATGTTCTTAATCAAAGAACAATCTTTTAAATCTGATTACCAATCATTTGATCATGACAGAAATTCAAATTTAGTCATTATCAAAAGTTTGGAAGATCAGATACTTCATCTTACAAAACAATTACATGTGTTTACTTCGTCAACTGAGTCAAAGGTTAAGACCCCTTCTTCAGTGTGTTTAAAATCCAATGTTGATCACTCTGGTTTGTCTTCTGAAAGTGAAGTGAATCTAACTAACTCTGCTAAGTTTGATTCTTCTTCAGATCTTAAACTTAAGTATCTGTTAAAGATACACAGCGGCAAAGATAAAATTGTTGAACAACTTCCGGTCAAGATTTACACCGGTGAATCTTCGAAGTCAAATTTTCTTAAAGTTTCTGAAAATACTGGTCATTCTAATCAGAAAACAAATTCACAGAAAAATACCAAGTATTATCAGAAACAGGCAAGAACCGGACAGTTATTCAAAAAGAAGAGTTCGCAAAAGTCTGATCATTCAAATTCAAGTTTCTTTAGAAATTCAGATATTCAATTTTATCATACTCAAAGAAATTTATTTTCTGCGTTTGAAAGAGAAGCTGATAGTTATAACATGCAATGGGTACCTAAACCCAACTACAAGTGGGTACCAAAACCTGTTTTGAAATGGGTACCCAAGAGCGCTAACAAGTCTGGATCCAAATCTGTTTGGATACCAAAGACATCTTAAATTTTGCAGGTTATAGGTTTCTTATCATTTCAGATAAGGACCCGTTCTTCATTTCAATAGGCTCTTGATTACTTCAAGTCAAGACCCGTGCTTCAACTCAAAATTGGTTTCTAGTTAAATTCAGACTAGAACCCGGACTTCAATGAACCAGAGACAATGGTTTTCAGTTACTTCAGACTGAAACCCAAGCTTATGCGACAAATGGCTTCTAATCACTTCAGATTAGAACCCGATTCTGAAAGACGAATCTTTCTGGAATTCCTGCCCTGCATTCAACTCTGATGCTGAATTGACAAATAGGGAGTTTTATTTTTATAATTTTTTGCTCTTTGTTTCATTTCTATGAGTTGACTAACTGTGTCTGCTTATTTCCAGGGGGAGTTTCAGATGCACTTTGACGATGACATTTTTCAAAACTATGTGTGATTTTTCACGAAAATATTTGACACACACATAAAAAGAGTTTTTGAGCTGAAAGAAATTTTTTTATGAATCTCTGAATCTATCATTGAGATTAATTGATCTAATCTCTTTGATTTTCATAATCTCATTTCTTCTGAGATTCTTTTTGTTAGAACTCTTCCAATTTATACTGGATTCTCCTGTTATCTCCCATGTGCTAATTCTTTCAAGAAAATCTTATTCTTTTCATATCATATATCAGATTTTCCATTTCATTCTGATATCTCCCAAAATTATCTGCATATCATCTCCAATACCATATAAGTTGGATTTCATCATATCTCATGACCTTTCAAAGCTGAAAATTTTTCTGCTGACTCCGATTATGCACCAATCTGAGTGATAGGCATAAATATCGCTTCTATGGTCTAACCAGAACCGGAAGACCTACCCAAGAAGCAAACCATCTATAGATTGTGCGGGTGAGGGTTCTTTAGGTTTATTAGTTGAGAAGTGTCAGTTATCACGGGATACTGACAGGGTCGAGCAGAGATAAAATGTAAATGAGAGGGATATTGATATTGAAAGGAGATGGTGGTGCATCAGATCATGCTTTTCATATAAAGCTGACTGGATTTAATTCTGAAAAGTGAGCCGGAGGGAGCTAGGTTGAAAAATGCTGAGAGCTGAGAGTTGAGAAAGGATTTGAAGAAAAGATAATCCTATCCTACACTGTGTCTGCTGGGTAATCCACATAATCTATCAAGCCCTAGGTGACTTGATATTGAAAAAGACGTCATGGACCCAGTGACGCATGCACTTAACTCCACCAACTACTCAGTTATCTCTCAAAAGATTTCTGTTTCAATAATCACGGAGATATAACACATTTCTATCGATATATCATTTGGATATTATTGATATTGAAACAAGGAAGACAGTTGCTCCGGTCTCCAATTTCATTTGATGCACATTGTGTCTAGAGCTGATTATATACACTTTTAGGACACATCGAGTCTATCAGTCTGCGTGACTATAAACTGCTAGTCCAAAGTGACTAAGCCGGAACAAATAAGAGTGATTCTTTCAAGATAAAGGATTTCACGATGACTATTTGGAAATCCTACCAGTGTTAACATCACGCCAGCACTGAACGTAGGTCACATAGATTTTGTCTATTGTGCAAACAGGAATCCTATGTGGACCTGGACTCGTTATCTCACAAAATGAATATGTTTCAATTTCCCCAAAGTTGAAAAGCTTTGTTTCATTCTGAAAGATTATTCCTTTGAAGGGGAGTGAGACAAATTTGTTTAGTTTAGGGGGAGTGGATATCAGTTTAAGGGGGAGAAAATCAATTTGTAATAAAATCTGAGTTGTAATTGTTGTCGTATTTCCTCAACTGTAAAATCATTGCACTTATGTCTCTGAAGACTTTGCATGATGTTCATAATTCTTATGATCATCATGAGGGGGAGAAAAGCTAGAGTTCAGAGACAACGGTTGAGTAGATTGAAGACAACTGAAGTCTATTGCAACAACTTTGATCAAGGGAGACATTCAAAAGATATTCAAGATTTAAGGGGGAGTGTACTTACAAGAAAATACAAGAAAAGAGATGTGAAGATCAGAGAGAGACAAATAAAGAAAAGAAGAAGATTCAGAGATCAAAGAAAAGAAGAAGATTCACGAAAAAGTCCTTGAAATGAACCTTCATCAGAAAATTGATTTCATTTCTAAGGGGGAGATTGTTATGGACAATATTTGTAGAGTTGAAATGAATTTTACTTTTAAGAATTGTGTTCATCTCTAAGGGGGAGAATGTTGGGAATAAATAATAGAGATGAAACAATTATATTGTTGTTGGTACACCCTGTGTGACGATAGCAGTCTAATCGATCTGTGTTATGATTTAAGTAATATTCTGAATATTAACAAGTGTTTTGATATATATGTTTAATATGTGTTTGTCTGTTATTGATTGTGTGTTTGAACTTGATGTAACATATTACAAGAAGTTCAAACATAAAAGTCAAAGAGTATGTCAAGCATAAGTTAAAACATAAGTTTCATCACGTAAGTGTTTAAGTGTATTGGTTAGATTCGAATATGTAAAGGAAGACATTCGAATCTGTGATAGATTCGAATGTATCCTTAGATTCGAATAGGTTAGATTCGAATCTGTCAGATGGACAGATTCGAATGAGGCCTTAGGCCAGATTCGAGGTTGGCCCACAACAGACTCGAATCAGGGCCTATAATTAGGGATAGACTCGAATCATTAGTTGACCTTTGGCAGAATTCGTGAGGAATTAAGCAATAGGCGATCTCGAGTTTATCAGCTAGGTGAGTCCCATTTCGGAGAGAATTAGTACGTAGGATCGTTCGTGTGTCGTTCGTTCAGCGTCTAATAGTCTCCGTGTTTCCGTTGGTTGAGAGTTGTCCGTCTGACCGTCAACGAGGATTCCGCACTCGTTAACGGATCCGCGTCTAGATAGATCTGTCAGTGGTAGACCTTACAAGTGGTATCAGAGACTAGTGTATCTCAAATCTGTGATAAGAAGAACTCAGTGTTGTTTACTGACACTGAGGCGTTAGTGCTCAAGCCGGGATTCAAGATACCTGAAGATTGGATATTGATGCGGGCTCCAAGGAAGAATGACTTGTACATGCTCGACATGAACAAGCCAGATAATTCAATGGGTCCGATCTGCTTACTATCAAAAGCTTCGGAGACGGAATCGGTTTTGTGGCACAGACGCATGGCTCACTTGCACCTAAGGAAAATGAACTACATCACAAAGAATGGTTTGGTGCAAGGTGTGCCTCTGAAGAGCTTTCAATTTGAAGACAAGTGTCTACCGTGCATGAAGGGCAAGCAACATAAAAAGACACACAAGTCCAAGAAGCTGAATTCCATATCCTCGACATTCGATTTGTTGCATATGGACCTTTTTGGCCCTATCAACAAAAGGAGTATAGGAGGTAGTTGGTTTTGCTTAGTTATCACTGACGATTACTCACGGTTTTCTTGGGTTTTCTTTTTAGGTACGAAGGACGAGACGGCTACAAAGCTCATCGGGTTCTTAGACCAAGTGGAGAATTCCTACGGAACAAGGGTTAAGAATATACGTAGTGATAATGGGACTGAATTTAAAAACTCTGTAATTGGTGTATATTGCCTATCAAAGGGCATCGTGCATCAATTCAGTGCACCATATGAACCACAACAGAATGGGGTGGCCGAACGTAAAAACAGAACATTGATTGAGGCTGCAAGGACTATGCTTTCGGATTCAAAGCTTCCTACCATGTTTGGGGGGGAGGCAGTGAATACCGCGTGCCATATTTTAAATAGAGTCCTTACAGTCAAATCATTGAACAAAACATGTTATGAAATTTTGAATAAACGGCCACCTAACTTAACTGGATTCGAACCGTTTGGAGTACCATGTACACTTTTAAGAACAAAACATCAACCGAAGTTTGGTGAAAAGGCTGACGAAGGATATTTCCTAGGTTATATGCCAAACTCACCAAACAAACGGGTTTTTAACAAAAGGAATGGTACTGTGGAGATTGTGTATAATATTGAAGTCACAAGTTATACACATGAACCCCAAACTGGTCCGGAATGGATATTTGACTATGATAAGTTATTTGAGTAATTTAACATTCCTTTGGATGATACTGCAGGTACAATCGATAAAGACATGGCGACGTTGCACCTAAATGACGATGGCCATATTTTTCCAAGGACCACGTTCGAATCTACGTCCGAGCCTACTGCGACTGTAGATGGGTCTCCAGAATTTGCTAATCCAGAAGAACCTAATACTGAGAATCAGACTCAAGCATCAAGTTCTGCCTCTGAGGAAAACGTCCGTGAGGAAGAGAATGTGGAAGCTGAGCCTGTTCCCCCTTTAGGTGAAATAGGATCCAACTTAGGAGATAATCTAAGGGTAGACGAAATAGAGACCTCTAGGATTAACAAGAACCATCCTATAGATAGCATTATAGGAAATCCTAACGAGGGTGTGAGGACTCGGAGTAGTGTAAATAACAACACTGTGTTGTTGTCGATGATAAACGACTCCGAGGCATATCATACATGTCTATATTCGTGTTTCATATCGCAAGTAGAGCCCAAAAATGTGCAAATGGCACTTAAGGACAACTCCTGGGTTGAAGCGATGCAGGAAGAACTTTCACAATTTAGGAAACTAGAAGTGTGGGAGTTAGTTCCGTTACCTCGAGGGGAGATTGCAATAGGAACCAAATGGGTTTTTAAGTGCAAAAGAGACGATCGGGGTATAGTCACGCGCAACAAGGCAAGATTAGTTGTAAAGGGTTTCAACCAAGAGGAGGGAATCGATTACAATGAAGTGTTTGCACCAGTAGCAAGGTTAGAAGCAATTAGGTTGTTTTTAGCTTTTGCCTCCTTCAAAGGATTTAAAGTATATCAACTGGACGTTAAGAGTGCTTTCCTGTATGGGAAAGTGAAGGAGTTAGTGTATGTAGAACAACCGCCCGGGTTTACAGATCCTCATACTGGAAGGCCTTGGGCTAGAAGGGCGATCAGGAAAATTTGAGAGGCTTAAGCCGAGAACAGGCAAGAGGGTCGAGGATGGATCAAGAATAGATCCTCATACTGGAAGGCCTTGGGCTAGAATGATCTATAAGCCAGTCAAATGCTTGAAAAGAGTGCCAATAAAGCCAATGCCACAAAATGTTTTGAGCAACATGAAGTGGTGGTACCTGGAGATTGATACTGCTGAAGCTATAATGGAGGATCAAGACGAGCAGGTAATTTTGAAGGTATACGACCCACTGCATTTGATAAACCTATCTAAGGACGACCTGAAGAAGCTTCACGATCAGCCTATATTCTTCACTGAACCATGGAGATCTGAAGCCAGGAAGTTCCAAAAGGTAGTTAAAGTTTGTATAGATGCAGGGTTATATGCAGGTAGTAGCGTCTATAGCTCTAGTACTTAAATTTGATGTAATGTAAATAATTAGAAGCTATCGTCAAGGGGGAGTCTGTTGGTACACCATGTGTGACGATAGCAGTCTAATCGATCTGCGTTATGATTTAAGTAATATTCTAAATATTAACAAGTGTTTTGATATATATGTTTAATATGTGTTTGTCTGTTATTGATTGTGTGTTTGAACTTGATGTAACATATTACAAGAAGTTCAAACATAAAAGTCAAAGAGTATGTCAAGCATAAATTAAAACATAAGTTTCATCAGGTAAGTGTTTAAGTGTATTGGTTAGATTCGAATATGTAAAGGAAGACATTCGAATCTGTGATAGATTCGAATGTATCCTTAGATTCGAATAGGTTAGATTCGAATCTGTCAGATGGACAGATTCGAATGAGGCCTTAGGCCAGATTCGAGGTTGGCCCACAACAGACTCGAATCAGGGTCTATAATTAGGGGTAGACTCGAATCATTAGAAGACCTTTGGCAGAATTCGTGAGGAATTAAGCAATAGGCGATCTCAAGTTTATCAGCTAGGTGAGTCCCGTTTCGGAGAGAATTAGTACGTAGGATCGTTCGTGTGTCGTTCGTTCAGCGTCTAATAGTCTCCGTGTTTCCGTTGGTTGAGAGTTGTCCGTCTAACCGTCAACAAGGATTCCGCACTCGTTAACGGATCCGCGTCTAGATAGATCTTGCATTGGTAGACCTTACAAGTGGTATCAGAGCCTACGGAGTGTTCGTGGTGTTCTTCGTGTTCATCAGATACATTCTAGGTTTCTTGACGCTAGTTGGACGGTTTTTCTCTCAAAAACGTGTTTTTGAGCTTAGCAAATTCATATTCGGGAAACACTTTGTCGTTTTTCACGTTTTTGGTCGAAATCCTTATTTTTCATTTGAAAAATAGTGATTTAATCCGTAAAACGTCAAAAAAATCAAAGTGTTAGCCGTTTTTCGAGTTTGCGGCGCTCGAATCTATAGGGGTAATTAGGGTTTTACTTTATTTTTCGAGTCTAACCAAAATACGCTCCTTTCGAGTCAATTTCAGTCAGTTTCGAGTCTGTGTTGTTTCGAATCTGTTATTACATTCGAATTGGATCTCGAGTCTATATTGTTTCGAGTTTGTTTCGAGTTTGTTACTGTTTCGAGTCTGAGATTCGATTCTGCTGAATTTCGATTCTATTGTGCCTTCGATTCTAAGGGTGTTCGAATCTATATAGTCCTTCGTATCTGTCATATCTTCGAATCTAGGGAGTTCCTCGAATCTGACATTATTTCGAATCTACTTGACTTTTAAGACTTAATCGAATTTAATTTCAAAAGATTAAATATTAATTAGATTCGAATCTATCTAGTTTCGAATAAGTTAATTTAAATCAGTTTCTAATTAAATTAATTAAGTTCAAATTCAAATTCTTTCAGAAAAGATGTCAAACCTTCAGAAATTCCTTGAGATGGATCACGAAGTTGGAAAGGCCAATGCACCACCTAAGCTGATGAAAGTTGAGGATTACTACTGGTGGAAGGATAGATTCACGGATTTTGTACGATTCAACGATATGCGCATGTGGGTGTGCATTGATGAAGGGTACATTCCACCAGTATCTGAGGTTGAAGGCCGTCAAAAGGTTCTGTCATACCAAATGATGAAAGAGGATGACAAGAAACTATTTGAAGCTGAAAACAAGGCTTTCTCTATTATCCGAATGGCGTTACCTCAAGAAATCTTGCACACATTTCGGACTCAGAGGACGTCGAAAGAGCTTTGGGAGTCTCTTCAGAAACGGTGTGAGGGTAATCCACGGGTACGTAGAAAGCGTACAGAGCTGTTGACCCAACAGTTTGCAATTTTCAAGGCTCTTAAGGATGAACAGTTGGATGATATTATCACACGATTTTATCATCTGATAACAGAGCTTGAAAGTCATGGTATTGAGTATTATGACACAGACAAGAACAATAAGCTTCTTGATGCCCTACCGGCCAAATGGGCTATGTACGTGGCTATGATTAAGCTGAATGAAGATAAATACTATGCTCAATCACTGGATGACATCGTGGGAACGTTGAGGGCATATCACTTCGAAATGATAAAGGCTGAGACTGATTATGAGCAAGTCCAAAATCCGGCGATGTATTTTGGAAAGACATCAAAATCATCAGTGACAGCTGATCAGAAGAGTGCTACAGCGTTTTTCACCGGAGACACGTCATCACCACCAGAGTCCGAAGACTCACTAAATCGCGCGTTCTTAGGGTTAGGAAGATCGGAAGAACCGCAACCTCAAGTCCAACAGGCATCGACCAGTCAGAGCTATTCTAAGATGCCAATGAGCGCAAAGTCGGCGGAAGAACATCTGAATCTGCTTGCTTCATTTGTGGCCGCATACGGAAATTGCGTTCAAGGGAAGATTAATGATCCGGCTCTTTGGGATGAAGACTACGATCAGGTCGACCCTGATGATCTTGAGGAGATGGATCTTAAATGGCAACTGGCCATGGTAACCCAGAGGGTTAAGAGATTCATAAAGAGAACTGGGAGGAATCTCCAGATGAATAACAAGGGGATAGGATTTGATAAGTCCAAGGTCAAATGCTACAACTGTCAGGGATTGGGACATTTCGCGAGGGAGTGTCAAAGACCGAAGGTAGAAACCTACCAGGGGCAGAGTCAGCATCAAGGACAGTACCAAAGTCAGTCCCAACAGAGATATCTTCCGAGTTCTTCGTCTGGTCAGGCCAATCTAGCGGGTCTGATATCCAATGTCACTTCTGACAGACAGCTAGATGGTTCTTATGACTGGAGTTCACATCCGGAGTCCAACGCTAGAGCTTTCATGGCTGAAGTTACGGAAAATGGTTGTGAAGAGGATGAGCAGACCCCAAGGGACAGCAGTCCGATGTGGGTAGAGAAAGCGAATGATCAGACCGTGCTGGAGTTTGCTGCTCAGATGGCCAACGTGGAATCTGATAACTCTAAGGTTAGTCTTTCTGTTTCTCTATTTCGTGATTTATGTGCTTTATGTGTTAGTTCTAATGATAGGTTAAATCTAGTTTTAGACTCACATAAGACCATAGCTGCTCAAAATGAAAACTTAAAAATAGAAAATGCTAGCCTAAATGATATAAAACAAGATTTAAAAGAAAAACTTAAGGCTGATGCTCAAGATGTAATCGTTCTAAAAGACAAACTGAGTGAGCAGTGTGTTAGGATAGAACTTATGTATGAGCATGTAGAGGCCTTGACCAAAAGTCTGAAAGACAAGGACATAGAGCTAGCCGAGACCAAGGTTAAGGTAGCCGAGGCAAATAGCAAGCTGGAAAAGTTTAGGAATTCGAGCCTAAACCTAGGGAAAGTCTTAGATGCCCAAAGACAGTCTAAGAAGCCTGTAGGTCTAGGTTTTCACGAAATTCCTCCACCTTTCAATGATAACTATGTGCCTCAGCCTCAGGAGAAAACTGACAAGACAGTAGTTTTAGAGGACCTACCTGAACCTACACCTGAGACTAAAGATGAAAATACACCTAAGGTGACTGACTCAACCGTCAAGGTCAAGAAAGTGAAATTTGTGTCATCCTCCAGTGAAACACCTGCAGGAAAACAGAAGATTTCATGGGCTGACCAGGTCGAAGAGTCAGACACAATAGATGTACCAAAGGAAGTAGACACCAGTGAGACACCTAGATCTAAGGGACCACCCAAAAAGTCCATGGATAAGATGTCTTGCTTTAGATGTCACGAGAAAGGGCACGTTGCTTCTCACTGTCCAAATAGGAAAGCTGATGTTACCCCTAAGACAGTGAACCCAACACCTGTTAAGCCCTCACCAACTGTGGCGAGCACGAGTAGTTCTCAGAGTACCGAGAAAACTGTGCAGGCCGCACCAAAACCTGTTGTGAAACAAACACCGGTTAAGGTTGGACCAAAAGAAGTGGTTAGGACAAATTCACTGAATCGTGTCTTTAATCAATCTAGGTCAGCACCTCAACAAGTCTATAGGAGCACCACACCTAGCAGGTCACACACTCCAGTTAGGTCACATACTCCTGTTAGACAAAATGTTCCGGTAAAAGCTCAGGGATCACAGTCTGAAATGCATTATAATAAGACTTATTCTAGAGCACCACAACAAATGCCTACTCAAAGGCAAAGAGTGAATCTAAATCACTCGGCACCACAACAGAATTCAGTTCAAAGGCCCAAGTCACCTGAAAGGCGAGATGGGTACTTGAAAGAGTTCAAGTATGTGGACGAGAATGGTATTACCAAGTCAGTCATGGCTTGGGTTCCCCGTGATAACTAACCTATTTTTCTTTCATGTGCAGGAGATAACTACCGGTCCAAACAACAAGTGGTTCGTCGACAGTGGTTGCTCCAGGCATATGACGGGGGAAAGAAGTCTTCTCACAGACTTCAAGGGAGGTAATAGGGGATTTGTATCATTCGCGGGCAACAAAGGAGGAAATATCACTGGAACTGGAGAAGTCACTAATGGGACAATTACATTGGATCAAGTTTATCACGTTGATAAACTGGTTCATAATCTCATTAGTGTATCTCAAATCTGTGATAAGAAGAACTCAGTGTTGTTTACTGACACTGAGGCGTTAGTGCTCAAGCCGGGATTCAAGATACCTGAAGATTGGATATTGATGCGGGCTCCAAGGAAGAATGACTTGTACATGCTCGATATGAACAAGCCAGATAATTCGATGGGTCCGATCTGCTTACTATCAAAAGCTTCGGAGACGGAATCGGTTTTGTGGCACAGACGCTTGGCTCACTTGCACCTGAGGAAAATGAACTACATAACGAAGAATGGTTTGGTGCAAGGTGTGCCTCTGAAGAGCTTTCAATTTGAAGACAAGTGTCTACCGTGCATGAAGGGCAAGCAACATAAGCAACATAAAAAGACACACAAGTCCAAGAAGCTGAACTCCATAACCTCGACATTCGATTTGTTTCATATGGACCTTTTTGGCCCTATCAACAAAAGGAGTATAGGAGGTAGTTGGTTTTGCTTAGTTATCACTGACGATTACTCACGTTTTTCTTGGGTTTTCTTTTTAGGTACGAAGGACGAGACGGCTACAAAGCTCATCGCGTTCTTAGACCAAGTGGAGAATTCCTACGGAACAAGGGTTAAAAATATACGTAGTGATAATGGGACTGAATTTAAAAACTCTGTAATTGGTGTATATTGCCTATCAAAGGGCATCGTGCATCAATTCAGTGCACCATATGAACCACAACAGAATGGGGTGGCCGAACGTAAAAACAGAACATGGATTGAGGCTGCAAGGACTATGCTTTCGGATTCAAAGCTTCCTACCATGTTTTGGGGGGAGGCAGTGAATACCGCGTGCCATATTTTAAATAGAGTCCTTACAGTCAAATCATTGAACAAAACATGTTATGAAATTTTGAATAAACGGCCACCTAACTTAACTGGATTCGAAACGTTTGGAGTACCATGTACACTTTTAAGAACAAAACATCAACCGAAGTTTGGTGAAAAGGCTGACGAAGGATACTTCCTAGGTTATGTGCCAAACTCACCAAACAAACGGGTTTTTAACAAAAAGAGTGGTACTGGGGAGATTGTGTATAATATTGAAGTCACAAGTTATACACATGAACCCCAAACTGGTCCGGAATGGATATTTGACTATGATAAGTTATTTGAGTCATTTAACATTCCTTTGGATGATACTGCAGGTACAATCGATAAAGACATGGCGACGTTGCACCTAAATGACGATGGCCATATTTTTCCAAGGACCACGTTCGAATCTACGTCCGAGCCTACTGCGACTGTAGATGGGTCTCCAGAAGTTGCGAATTCAGAAGAACCTAATACTGAGAATCAGACTCAAGCATCAAGTTCTGCCTCGGAGGAAAACGTCCGTGAGGAAGAGAATGTGGAAGCTGAGCCTGTTCCCCCTTTAGGTGAAATAGGATCCAACTTAGGAGATAATCTAAGGGTAGACGAAATAGAGACCTCTAGGATTAACAAGAACCATCCAATAGATAGCATCATAGGAAATCCTAACGAGGGTGTGAGGACTCGGAGTAGTGTAAATAACAACACTGTGTTGTTGTCGATGATAAACGACTCCGAGGCATATCACACATGTCTATATTCATGTTTCATATCGCAAGTAGAGCCCAAAAATGTGCAAATGGCACTTAAGGACAACTCCTGGGTTGAAGCGATGCAGGAAGAACTTTCACAATTTAGGAAACTAGAAGTGTGGGAGTTAGTTCCGTTACCTCGAGGGGAGATTGCAATAGGAACCAAATGGGTTTTTAAGTGCAAAAGAGACGATCGGGGTATAGTCACGCGCAACAAGGCAAGATTAGTTGTAAAGGGTTTCAACCAAGAGGAGGGAATCGATTACAATGAAGTGTTTGCACCAGTAGCAAGGTTAGAAGCAATTAGGTTGTTTTTAGCTTTTGCCTCCTTCAAAGGATTTAAAGTATATCAACTGGACGTTAAGAGTGCTTTCCTGTATGGGAAAGTGAAGGAGTTAGTGTATGTAGAACAACCGCCCGGGTTTACAGATCCTAAATATCCTGATAGAGTATATCGATTAGATAAGGCTCTTTATGGATTACATCAGGCACCTAGGGCATGGTATGAGACTCTATCCAACCATCTTTTAGAAAATGGCTTTGAGAGGGGTAGGATAGATAGTACTCTTTTTGTGAAGAGAAAGGGAGATCATTTTATCTTGGTACAAGTGTACGTAGATGATATCATTTTTGGATCATCAGACGAACAGATGTGCAAAGATTTCGAGAAGGTTATGAAGTCTAAGTTCGAGATGAGTGCAATGGGGGAGTTGAATTTCTTTTTGGGGTTACAAGTTGACCAGAAGAAGGAATGCATGTTTATCCATCAGACCAAGTATGTCTATGACATATTGGAACGGTTTGGGATGGAAGGAACAAAGTTGACTGCCCACTTCAGCACGCCGATTCAAGTGAATCACAATCTCGGGCCGGGTACTGATGGTGATACCGATGTGGATCCGACTTTATATCGGGCCATGATTGGGTCACTTATGTATTTAACTGCTTCAAGACCTGATATTATGTTTGCTGTTTGTATTTGTGCTAGGTTTCAAGCGAATCCGAAGGAGATGCATATGAAAGCTGTGAAGCGGATTCTACGATACCTCAAGTCGAAACCGAAGCTGGGACTTTGGTATCACGCGGAGGGAGATCTAGAGTTGGAAGCGTTCACAGATTCTGACTACGGAGGATGCAGCTTGACGCGCAAATCAACGACTGGAGGTTGTCAGTTCCTCGGAGGGAGATTGGTGTCCTGGCAATGCAAGAAACAAACATCGGTAGCCGTGTCAACGTGCGAGGCCGAGTATGTAGCTGCTGGTAGTTGCTGTTCACAGGTTCTGTGGATACAACAACAATTGCGGGATTATGGTTTGGCTTATACTCAAACTCCAATTAGGATAGACAATCAATCTACTATTGCGATAACAAATAATCCAGTTAAACACAGTAAAACAAAGCACATAGACATAAGACATCATTTTATTCGTGATTGTGCTGAAAAGAACTTGATCAAACTGGTAAAGGTGGCAACTGAAGATAATAATGCTGATTTATTTACCAAAGCGTTTGATAAGTCACGTTTTGAGTATTTAATTCAACTTAATGGAATGCGCAACCCAGAGTAAATTGACCTTAGTAGTATTTTATTTCCTTTTATAGTTGTTATATTTCTGTCTTTTTCAGTAGTCTGCTAATTTAGGAAAGTTTCTAATTTAGGAAAGTTTCTATTTTTAGTAAGTTTCTAAGTTAGTAGGTTAGCTTAGTTTACTGCTTTTTGCTATGAAAAACAAAAGAAAAAAGAGAGAAAATTACAAAAATACAAAAAAAAAAAAAGAAAAAAAAACAAAAAAAAAAAGGAGTTAAGTCTTAGATACATAGGTTCAAAGTGACGAAAATTAGCACCGTCGTTACAGACTCTAAGTATTTAGGCTTTCACACATAATGCAACTAAATCCTAAGTGTTATACTTTATTTAGTTTGATGTGTTGGTAGGCATAATACATATAGGGAATCTAAGGCTAATAAAATATTCTAGAAAAAGTCAAGCGTGTCACTAACCTAGATGTACGACCAATCGGTCTTAATTTTTATGTACAAGACATACAAACTTTAAGTCTAAATGAGGTGTGCAAACTTTCTGGGGATGTATGGCAACATCAAATACATCTGAAAATGGAAAGAATAGAAATATCATGAAAAACTGAGAGTCGAAAACATGCAACTCTGTTGTACGTAAGTACAGACCTGTTGTCTCTGTTTAGATTCGGTTTAGCAGACATGTCGCTTTGTTGTACGTCAGTACAGACCTGTCACCGCTATCTGCTAACTTTAAAAAAATAAACCTTAAGTCGAACTAAGACACTTTGTTGTATGAGAATACAGACCTGTGTCCGATGTTTGTCTTTTAAAGAAAGTTTGCAAATACCAACAAGTTAGAATTTTTGTCTGTGTGCCTTGATTATAAAAGTATGTCTATGTCTGAGTCACGTAAGATAATTTCCTGATAAATAAAAAGGCCAAGGGATATTCCGAAATGTAAAATGTTTAACAGGGTAAAATACCAACAATCGGCTAAATGGGTATGTCACGACAAACAATCAAAGGAATTCAAAAAATTCCTAAGTGTGAAAGTTTAAGTACTGAAAGTTAGTATAAGACATCGCTATCTGATTGAACCTTTCTTAGACTATCATCAAAAATATGTTGTTAAGTATTTAGCTTAGATTGTAAATTTTTCTTAAGTCTAGATTAAATTTTTGGTCAAAGTTTTGTTTTACTTTATTTTATTTTATTTTATTTTTACCTTAGTTTATTTTCTTTTATTTTATTTTAGTTTAATTTTTACTTAGGTAAAAGGTCAAAAGTTACTGAGGGTGCATTCAAAGTTGGATAAAATAAACATTGCATGAAATATTTGTTGCTTAGGATAAAAGAGTTGGCATAGTTTATCTGGTTACACTACACAGTAGAAAATGGTTGAAAAAGTTGAAATTATTTCAAAATTTTCCGAAATTTTTCTAAGTGTTGGAAATTTCGAATCTAAGACAGACTCGAATGTGAGATACTTCGAATCTGTCAGTAGACTCGAAATTGCATAGACTCGAAGGTAGTTAGTATATATAGGTCAATAGTGAAGTCATTTATTACTTTACTGTTGTCGAATCTATACTCTCGAATCTATCTGTGGCGATTTCGAATCTATATTCTCGAGTCTATCGTATGTCCACTAAACGACATTTCGTCGATTCTAAAGCTTTTGTGGTCGATTCTACTTGCAAATCTAGGTATAAGCAACATGATTGTACAAGATTTTGGTGGTTTAATACACAAATTTGGGCTTAAACATCACATTTTGATGTTTTATTGGTCAAAATAGGTTTATTCTTAAATAACTAAGTTAGGACCTATAAAATATCAAATTAAAGGCATAAATCAGTGATTAGAACTTAGTTGAACTAAAATATGTGATTTACCTAGTTCAAAATGGTTAAAATCTTGGATTTTTGTTGAAAAAGGGGTGTCGGCCTTTCGAATCTGATAATGGACATTCGAATCTGATCATGGGTTTCTCGAATCTATCAATAGATTCGAGATGACCAGATATTCGAATCTGTCCATCAGACTCGAATAGGGTATATTCGAATCTGTCCATTACATTCGAATATGGGCACTTCGAATCTGTTACTCTCGAATCTGTACTTCATTTATTTTGTTGAATTTAAATTTTATTAAACTTGTGGAAATTTAATTGTGTTAGATTTTGTATTTAATCAAATACAAGATAAAACAAATTTGAATTTAAACAAGTTTATTGATTTTTAATAATAATCTAACAATTTTATGTATTGTGCAGATATGGCGCTTCGTGCTTTTGTTCCCAAGCACAATATGGTTCTTAATCCAGATAATCATATCCCTGAGGCGCAGGGTTTTCGTGAAGTGTTGGACTTCTTAGCTGAATCCAGAATTAGCTACGCTTTGTTTCAGAACATTCCGATTGTAATCTCATATGTGCGGCAGTTCTATGATCACTTACAAGTTGACTGCTCTGTCACCCCGACAGTGCTGAGAACAAGGATCGCAGGGCAACCGTTGGTATTCTCTGCCGATATGCTGCGTCAAGTGTTGCAGCTAGGATCTGAGGAAGAGGAGTCTGGGCCTATTGACTTTCCACTAAGTATTAGGCAAGCGGCTTTTCAACGAATGGGTTACAGTCTAGATGTAACAAAGTCGTCATATATGAAGAGTGGCCTGATTGGGCAATGGCGTTTCTTGGTCCATGTCTTCATGGTCTGTTTTGCACCGAAGAAAGCTGGATTTGATTACATTGTATCAAAAATCCAATCAGCAATGATCGCGATGGTGTACAATAAGAAGTTTAGTTTCTCGCAGCTGATTTTCTCAGAATTTATTCATCAAATCACGGCTCCTGAGAGAGAAAGGTTCCTTTTGTATCCGAGGTTCGTGATGATGTTGATACGCCACTTTTTGCCAAGTCTGCCACAATCAAATGATTCTTTGAGCGTGAATGTAATGGAGAAACGCATATTCGCTGATTGTTCCTCACACCGAGGAAGATTGGCTGTTCCTACTGCTCGTCCGTTGTTTGGAGCTGTCTTAGACAGGAACTTTGTGGCACCTGATAATGCCAACTGGACATGTGAAATAGAAGTTCAACAGCAACAGCAACAGCAACAGCAACAGCAACCGCATCAACAACAACGACGTGAACAGACTCGTGTTCGTCCCCGTGATCCAAGGCGAAGACAAAGAGATACTGCAAGTCAGTCTCAGGCGTCTAGGCCTTCTTCGAGTGAGCAACCAGAAATGCAGGAAGCAGGGCCGTCAACTGTCCCAAATGAAGCTGATCAATTGTGTCAAACGTTAAACGAAATCTGGGAGGCGGGTCCACATGCAAATGAGGATATAGCTGCTGCGTTAGTGGGAGAATTGCTTGAGCCTCCAGAGGGAGAAGAAGATGTCTTCAGAGATGTTGACGAATATGTGCCTGAGCAGACTGGCAATGATGAGTCATCATCTGCTACAGAATCAGAAGAGATGGAGGAGATTGAAGTTGAAGCTCCAGAATCTGTTCAAATTGGAACTTACGGTTCACGTTTGATCATCAATGAAGGTGGTTCGAGAAGGCGAGAGGCCAGGGAATCTGAAGATTCGGATTTTGATGAAGAAGATGATGCTCCACTACTGACGAGGCAAAGGGCCAAACGTCATCGGTTCATGCAAGGGTCTTCCTCGGCATCCGCCAGTCAGTCAGAAGTTCCCCAAACCCAACCTCAAACCACAGCTCCACCATCACCACCACCTCAACCTCATGAGCCATATATTCCACCACCATTCAACCCTTCTCCCATTCAGTCCATTCCATCCACATCTACCGCCTATGCTGAAAATCAGCAGTTTCTTCAACTCAAATCTCGAGTGGATTTCCAACATGTCCAAATCCTGAGCCTAACAAAGGCAATAGGTGAAATTCAGGCACATAATGCAAATTTAGATAAAGAAAATGCTGAATTGAAGAAGACAGTTGAAACAATCCAAGAGGAGAATATTGAGCTAAAAACATTCGTCTGTGACCAGGCCGCCGAGTTAAGATCGATGCGCTCCCTCATTGAGCAGTTAATGAAAAACCTTCAGGCTCAGGGGGAGACGTCGTGTCGTGATCAAGAAGTACAGAGGCGGAGGGACGATGATGAAGATGATAACCAAGGCAATGATCCCAGCTCTCAAAGACAGGATGAGCCAGTAGATTTTTCTACTGCTCAGGCTGCTCAATCTCAGGGGGAGCCAAGTCAAACAGAAGGTGAAAGAGGAGAGGCTAGTTCTTCAAGGACTTTAGACAGCGACATGATAGATGCGCTGAAAGATATTGAAGAAGAGCTAATGGAGTTTGATTTTGAAGATGAAATGGAAGAGTTGGAGGAAGGGGAATTTATTCCAGATGAGATTGTTGACTGGAAATCTGACGACGAAGTGATAGAGGACGAGGACGATGATGTTGATGAAGTAATAATCAATTCACAACCAGTCACTGAATTTTATGAGAGCTCAAATCATAATGTGATTGATATTGATTACATCAAGGTAGCCTCAGTCGAGGATAGAGAACTTGAGGAGGCTGAAAAAGAGCCATCTAGAGCTGATTTAATAAATCTTTGGTTCAAGAAGGAAGAAAAGAAGGATCAGCTGAAGATGAAGAAGACGATGAGAAATCCAGGTGCTGGAAATTTTGCTGGAGGGATTATTAGCTGGTTCTTTGACAGAGAACTGCAGCTGTTTATTTTGAAGAGAAGAGATGGACTTCAATACTTGAGGCGGACATTGAAAGCGTTTAATTCGTTGCCCAAGATTGAAGTTAAAGAGTTAGCCTGGAAGGAGCTGATCAACATTGGAAATGATCCCTACGCGAGCGTTATTGAAAGAATTATAAGGAAAGAAGGGCGATCAGGAAAATTTGAGAGGCTTAAGCCGAGAACAGGCAAGAGGGTCGAGGATGGATCAAGAATAGATCCTCATACTGGAAGGCCTTGGGCTAGAATGATCTATAAGCCAGTCAAATGCTTGAAAAGAGTGCCAATAAAGCCAATGCCACAAAATGTTTTGAGCAACATGAAGTGGTGGTACCTGGAGATTGATACTGCTGAAGCTATAATGGAGGATCAAGACGAGCAGGTAATTTTGAAGGTATACGACCCACTGCATTTGATAAACCTATCTAAGGACGACCTGAAGAAGCTTCACGATCAGCCTATATTCTTCACTGAACCATGGAGATCTGAAGCCAGGAAGTTCCAAAAGGTAGTTAAAGTTTGTATAGATGCAGGGTTATATGCAGGTAGTAGCGTCTATAGCTCTAGTACTTAAATTTGATGTAATGTAAATAATTAGAAGCTATCGTCAAGGGGGAGTCTGTTGGTACACCCTGTGTGACGATAGCAGTCTAATCGATCTGCGTTATGATTTAAGTAATATTCTGAATATTAACAAGTGTTTTGATATATATGTTTAATATGTGTTTGTCTGTTATTGATTGTGTGTTTGAACTTGATGTAACATATTACAAGAAGTTCAAACATAAAAGTCAAAGAGTATGTCAAGCATAAGTTAAAACATAAGTTTCATCACGTAAGTGTTTAAGTGTATTGGTTAGATTCGAATATGTAAAGGAAGACATTCGAATCTGTGATAGATTCGAATGTATCCTTAGATTCGAATAGGTTAGATTCGAATCTGTCAGATGGACAGATTCGAATGAGGCCTTAGGCCAGATTCGAGGTTGGCCCACAACAGACTCGAATCAGGGCCTATAATTAGGGATAGACTCGAATCATTAGCAGACCTTTGGCAGAATTCGTGAGGAATTAAGCAATAGGCGATCTCGAGTTTATCAGCTAGGTGAGTCCCATTTCGGAGAGAATTAGTACGTAGGATCGTTCGTGTGTCGTTCGTTCAGCGTCTAATAGTCTCCGTGTTTCCGTTGGTTGAGAGTTGTCCATCTGACCGTCAACGAGGATTCCGCACTCGTTAACGGATCCGCGTCTAGATAGATCTGTCAGTGGTAGACCTTACAATTGTATATGTTTGTAAATACTAAATAGTTTAGGGGTTGTTTGTGTAAATACTTAATACTTGTGTATTAAGTATAAATAGGAGTGATATGTGCACTGTTGAGATATGAATCTCAGATTACACAAATACACATACACATATACGGATCTGATTGATAGAGAGAAAAAGTGTTGTGCAAGTCACCAAGAACATCAATGTAATATTTCTCTCTTTAATCATTCAATATAATGTGTTGGATTGTTAATTGTTCATATGAATTGTTCGATATGATTGAATTGCATGAAAAATGAATTCACAGATAGGATGGCTCACTTTAATGACTTTGGGATCAAATCTGTGGTTATTTTCCAACAGGGCTAAATAATATTTGGATTTAACAAGTTAGGTTTCAGGGATTGGTGATGAAGGTGATGGTCGGGTTACGAAGGTTGATTTAACTGGTTTTAAGACGACTGTATGATTGGATGATGAATGTGAATCTGATGAACTAGAATATTGGGTGGGGGCTTGGGATGCCATTTGTAACCTATAAAAATAACAAACATGTTAGGAATGTCAGGTAAACAAATTTTAATTCTACAGATAGAAAAATAAAACATTTAACTAGAAATTAGAAAAAAATATGTATTTTACTGGTTAAAGCATCGATATTCCAGACAATAATATTAAAATATTGTTGTTAGGATTCTAAAGTCAATCGTTATGAGACCAATGTTAATAAAACACAGATTTTAAAAATTTCTTTAAAAATGTAAAATATCTCTGAAAAATTAAAATTCCACCACACTTTGAAAAATGTTGAACAGTTTGAACTTCAAACTCGAATGAGGCATGAAGGTCCTCGAATGATGTTCCATCAAACTCGAATTGAACTAGTACATTTCTCGAAGGAAACATTAACCAACTCGAATGAATAGAAATATTTCTCGATTTTCTTGTTGACCAACTCGAATGATACTGAACGTTTCTCGAACATAAGTATGAATCAACTCGATTAAAGAAAGAAGTTTCTCGAAAGACTCATGAATCGAGTTGGAAAACTTTGAAAATTTTCTAAGTCCTAGACTGATAAACTCGAAGGAACAAGAACTATTCGTGATCAAAGCATTGACCCAACTCGCATAAAATAAGAGATTTCTCGAAGGACTTGTGAATCGAGTTGGAAAAACTTGAAAATTGTTCTAAGTCCTAGCCTAACCAACTCGAATGATAAATAAATTTACTCAAGCAAAGCATAGAACCAACTCGAATAAAACTTAACTTTTCTCGGACCATGTTTCAATCGAGAGATAATTTAAAAATTTTCTAAGTCCCAAGAGTGATCAACTTGATTGAAAGACAAGATTTGCTCGAACAGTTTATCATCCAACTCGATAAAAACTGAATGTTTCTCGAATGAAGTTTTGATCGAGTTCAAACTTATTACAACTTTTCTAAGTCCTAAACTCCTCTAAAAATTTTCAACAATTAATTCTAGGAATGTTAGACCTAATCATTTACTTTTTCCTACTCGAAAATTTATTCTAAACATTTTTCCATTACTAAACTTTGTCCAAAAAACAATATTTAAGTCCCAAAAATCCAGATTACAGTCAGTGAAGAAACTTCAAAACCTTTGATGTTCAAAATCAAATTAATTGTTGTGTGTTTTGAGATAGAACTTGAAATTTTATTTTCAAGTTCATATAACCAAAAAGAATCCAAAGACACTATCAATTTCGGATTAACGACTCAAAATCAGCATAGCACAAACACACACACACACACACACACACCGAAACACCAAGAATACACATAGTTCAATAAACTCGAAAAATAAGCTGAAAAAGAACAAATAATAACAAAAACAGTAACAATACTTACAATTTCATCAAGAATCTTGAAATCTTTTTCAGAATAATGGGTTGCTTCAGTGTTAAGTAATGTCGAGAATGGTTTTTGAGAAGAAGATGAACAACGACCGTATTTTGGAAAAAGTAATGTTTGAATTCAAATTTCAAATTTATAGGAAATTTGAAATTTTGAAAAAACCAGGCCCATTTTAAATTTTGAAACCCACTCTCTCTTTTTATCATTTAAGCCCATTAACAAAAACTACACACATACAAAAACAAAAAAACAAAAAAAAAAAATAAAACTAAACAAATTGTCTACTAAAAAAAATTTAAACAAAAATTTTAAACAACTAACAGAAATTTAAACTGAACTAAAAAATTGAAGTAAAAAAAATATAAAAGATATTAAAAAAATTTGTTCCCCCTTGAATTTTGCATTTGAGCTCCCCTCAGATGTATATTTCTTTTTATGACAGCCCCCCCTACAATGAATTGATTAAAAAATTATCAGATATTTAAAATATCTATTAAAATTTTCTGTCTGCTCCCCTGCACATGACAATCCGATTCTGTTAAACTCAGGAAAATTAAACTTTTAAATCACATGAGATTAACAACAATTTTAGTCAAGTAAAAAAATTGTAAATTTAAAATTTTATTGTGTAACTACTGAATGTTTAAATCTAACGATTCAACATACCCAATTTGTATACCAAAAAAATTAAATCATTTTTCATCTAAGGCTTTGGTAAACAAATCAGCTAGTTGATATTCAGTGAGTACAAAATATAATTCAACATTACCATTTTCTACATGATCTTTTATAAAATGATACTGGATATCAATATGCTCAGTTTTTGAGTGTTGCACCGGATTTGAAGCTATTGCTATTGCACTTTATGAATCACAGTATATGGGAATCTTTTGAGGTGTAAACCCGTAGTCTCTCAGTTGACTCTTCATCCACAACACTTGTGAACAACACGATGATAATGCAACGTATTCAGCTTCAGTTGTTGATAGAGACACACAATGTTGCTTTTTGGATGACCAGCATACAGGTTTGTCACCTGGAAATTGTACTGGTCTTGATGTGCTTTTTCGATCCATTTTATCACCTACGTGATCAACATCAGAGAAAGCAATTAATGTAAAAGATGACTCCCTGGGATACCACAAACCCAAGTTTGGAGTTCCCTTCAGATATCGTAATATTCTTTTGGCAGCAGCCAAATGTGATTCTTTTGGAGGTGCCTGATATCTAGCACAGATACATGTAGCAAACATAATATCCGGTCTACTAGCAGTTAAGTACATTAATGACCCAATTATCCCTCGATAATGAGTTACATCTACAGGTTTCCCTGAAATGCCCTCATCGAGTTTAGAAGAATCCGGAGCCATGGGAGTTTTCATGGGTGTACTATTGACCATGTTAAATTTCTTTAACATGTCTTGAATGTATTTTGACTGATTGATGAAAATTCAATCGCTCAGTTGTTTTACTTGTATACCCAAGAAAAAATTAATTTCTACCATCATGCTCATTTCAAACTTTTGGGACATTAAAAATGCAAACTTCTTGCAAAACTCAGTATTTGTAGACCCAAATAAAATTATATCGTCCACATATATCTGAATAACTATGATATCGGGACCCTGGCGTTTAATAAATAGGGTAGTATCCACTGCACCTTTATTAAATCCACATTTCAAAAGATAATTTGAAAGTGCGTCATACCAAGCTCGAGGTGCTTGTTTAAGACCATACAGTGATTTGTCTAAAATGTATACATGATCAGGCTTCAAAGGATCAGTAAAGCCTTCGGGCTGATATGTATACACTTCATCAGTCAACTTCCCATTTAAAAACACACTTTTACATCCATTTGATATATTGTAAAGTTTTTATTTGCAGCAAATGCTAAAAACATTCTAATTGCTTCAATCCTGGCAACAGGGGCAAAAGTTTCGTCATAATCGATTCCATATTGCTGGTTGTATCCTTTGGCGATGAGACGAGCTTTGTTTCGAATGATGACTCTGTGTTCATCTTTCTTGTCCTTGAAGATCCACTTCGTGCCAATGATAGACCTATCCTTTGGTCGTTCCACCAATCTCCAGACCTTCAACCTTTCAAACTAATTTAGCTCTTCTTGCATAGCCACAATCCAGTCTACATCCAGAAGATCTTCTTTCACTGTCTTTGGCTCAGTCTTGCTCAAAAAAATTGAGAAGAGACATTCGTTCATGGTAGCTCTCCGGGTTTTTACTGAGGCAGAGGGATCACCAATTATGTTTTCTGGTGGGTGATTCCTTATCCATTTGAAAGTATGAGGGTAAGGTGAAGCCAGTCTTGATTTGGATTTAAGTACAAGCAGGGAATTCAGGGGTTTATTTCAGATGTTGATGGGATATCAACTGAATTGGGGGGTTTTTGAATTTTCAGAATTCAAGGGAGTTTCAAAAGATTTTGGAGCTTGAATTGGTTGTACACTTTCAACAGGTATGTGTACATATGTCGTTGAGACCTCTCCAGTTTCTTTTGAAATCTGTTGATGTGAATGATCAGAGACTACGACCGGATCTTCAGTAATCCTGTCAGGAACCAAAATTGGATCATTAGATTTGGTCTTTTCAAAGTAGTCATCATAAAAATTTTCAAACAATTTATTAAGATCATTCATTTCAGCATTTTGCTCTGATGACTTCATTGAAGTCGACTGTATAAGTTCGGGTCCTAAACTGGTGTGTTCAGAAGCCATCACAGCTCCTTCGTCGAATTTTACATTTACGCTCTCGTTAATGATCATCGTTCTTTTGTTGTAGACTCTGAAAGCCACAGACTCTTTGGAGTATCCAATGAAGATGCCTTCATCCGCTTTCTGATTAAACTTTCCCAAGTTCTATTTGTCATTTAGGATAAAGCACCTGCATCCAAAGACATGAAAGAATTTAACATTAGGAACGCGTTTATTAATCAGTTCATATGGAGTCTTTCTGAATCTTTTGTTAATGATTGATCTGTTCTGAGTAAAGCAAGCAGTTGCCACAGCTTCAGCCCAAAGGAATAACGGTAGATTTGAGTAAGCAAGCATCGTCCTAGCAGATTCCGTAAGTGTGCGGTTTCGTCGTTCAACTACGTCATTTTGTTGTGGGGTACGAGCTGCCAAATATGGATGAGTTATCCCAACAGAACTCAGAAATGTCCCTAGTGACTTATTTTTGAATTCTGTACCATTATCAGATCTAATGGTTTGAACCGATAGTTGCAGATTGACTTGTATTTTGCGAATGAAGTCAATAATGATCTCGGTAGCGTCAGACGTTGATCTCAGGAAGTATACCCATGTGTACCTTAAATGGTCATCAACTATGACCAACATATATCTTTTCTTATTGATACTCTGTACTCGCATAGGCCCGCACAAGTCCATGTGTAGAAGTTCTAAACCCCTAGTTGAGAATGTTCAACCTTTCACTTGTGAGAAGCTCTCACCATCTTCCCTTTTTCACAGGCGGCACACAACTACTCCTTCTGAAATCGGAGAGTTGGTAACCCTTTGACTAAACCACCTTTTGCAAGATTGGTTTATTCTTTGAAGTTCAGCTGGGATAGACGGCGATGCCATAGTGTTAGGGACAATATTTGTAGACCTGAAATGAATATTACTTTTAATAATTGTGTTCATCTCTAAGGGGGAGAATGTTGGGAATAAATAATAGAGATGAAACAATTATATTGTATATAATTGTAAATACTCAACAGATTAGGGGTTATATGTGTAAATACACAATACTTGTGTATTATGTATAAATAGAAGTGTATGGTTCTGTTAGTAGGTGCAGCTAGAAATTTCAGATTACGCACACATATGGTTGCATGTTGATAGAGAGAAGAGAAGTGCTTTGCAAGAAAGCCATGAACTCAATGTAATATCATTCTACTCAATTAAAAAGCATTCGGTTTTTTGTGTTAAAAAAATGTGAATTCATATTTCACGCAATTCATATCAGCATTAAACAATTCGTATGAACAATTATCACAAACACATAAAACCGAATGCTTTAATTGAGTAGAAAGATATTACATTGAGTTCATGGCTTTCTTGCAAAGCACTTCTCTTCTCTCTATCAACATGCAACCATATGTGTGTGTAATCTGAAATTTCTAGCTGCACCTACTAAACGAACCATACACTTCTATTTATACACAATACACAAGTATTGTGTATTTACACATATAACCCCTAATCTATTGAGTATTTACAATTATATACAATATAATTGTTTCATCTCTATTATTTATTCCCAACATTCTCCCCCTTAGAGTTGAACACAATTATTAAAAGTAATATTCATTTCAGGTCTACAAATATTGTCACTAACAATCTCCCCCTTAGAGATGAGATCAATTTTCTGATAAAAGATCATTTCAGGGACTTTTTCGTGAATATTCTTCTTTTCTCTGATCTCTGAATCTTCTTATTTTCTTTATTTGTCTCTCTCTGATCTTCACATCTCTTCTTCTCTGATCTTCTCTTTTCTTGTATTTTCTTGTAAGTACACTCCCCCTTGAATCATGAATAGCTTTTTAATTCTCTCCCTTGATCAATTCTTTTGATATGATGTAGCAATTGTCTTCAGTTGACTTCAATCTACTCAACTGTTGTCTCTGAACTTTAGCTTTTCTCCCCATCATGATGATCATAAGAATTATGAAAATCATGCAAAATCTTCAGAGACATTAATTCATTGAAGTTTACAGTAGCAGAAATACAACAACAATTACAATTTCAAAATATTACAAATTGACTTTCTCTCCCTCAAACTGATATCCTCTCCCCCTATACTAAACAAATCTATCTCACTCCCCCTCAAAAATTTCATTTTCTTTACAAAACAAAGTCGAAGCTTTTCAACTTGACTTGAGGAAAATGAAACAAATTCATTTGTGAAATAACGAGTACAGGTCCACATAGGAGTCCTGTTTGCACAATAGACAAGATCTATGTGACATACTTTCAGCGCTGGCGTGATGTTAACACTGGTAGGATTTCCAAATAGTCATCGTGAAATCCTTTATCATGAAAGAATCACTCTTATTTGTTCTGGCTTAGTCACTTTGGACTAGCAATTTATAGTCACGCAGACTGTTAGACTCGATCCTAAAAGTGTATATAATCAGCACTAGACACAATGTGCATCAAATGAAATTGGAGATCGGAGCAACTGTCTTCCTTGTTTCAATATCAATAATATCCAAAGGATATATCGATAGAAATGTGTTATATCTCCGTGATTATTGAAACATAAATCTTTTAAGAGATAACTGAGTAGTTGGTGGGGTTAAGTGCATGCGTCACTGGGTCCATGACGTCTTTTTCAATTTGTGGATTACCCAGCCGACACAGTTTAGGTAGGATTTACTTTTCTTTTAATCCTTTCTCAACTCTCAGCACTCAGCATTTTTCAAATAAGCTCCCTCCGGCTCACTTTTGAAAAATGAATTCAGTCAGCTTTATAGCAAAAGCATGATCTGATGCACCACCATCTCTTTTCAATATTAATATCCCTCTCATTTACATTTTATCTCTGCTCGACCCTGTCAGTATCCCATGATAACTGACACTTCTCAACTAATAAACCTAAAGAACCCTCACCCGGACAATCTATAGATGGTTTGCTTCTTGGGTAGGTCTTCCGGTTCTGGTTAGACCATAGAAGCGATATTTATACCTATCACTCAGATTAGTGCATAATCAAAGTCAGCAGAAAGATTTTCAGCTTTGAAGCTCAAGGGATATCGGAGAGATTATATTCAGAGAATATGGGAGATATCAGAATAAAACAGAAAATTTGATATATGAAATGAAAAGAACCAGATTTTCTTGAAAGAATTAGCACCTGGGAGATAACAAAGAGAATCCATTATAAATTGGAAGCATTGTAACAAAGAGAATCTCAGAAGAAATGAGATAATGAACATCAAAGAGATTAGATCAATTAATCTCAATGAGATATTCAGAGAATCTATAAATTATGAAAATATTTTGCTTTTCAGCTCAAAAACTCTTTTTATGTGTGTATCAAATATTTTCGTGAAAAATCACACACAGTTTTGAAAAATGTCATCGTCAAAGTGCGTCTGAAACTCCCCTAGAAATAAGCACACAAAGTTAGTCAACCCATAGAAATTAAATCAGGAGCAAAAAATTATAAAAATAAAACTCCATCCAAATCAATGCAGCTTCATAGTTGAATTCAGGGCAGGAATTCCAGAAATATTAGTCTTTCAGACTCGGTTCTAATCTGAAGTGATTAGAAGCCATTTGTCGCAGAAGCTTGGGTTTCAGTCTGAAGTAACTGAAAACCATTAGCTTGGGTTCTGTACTGAAAAGTACAAAATCCAATTTCAGTAAAGATCGGGTTCTACTCTGTTGTGAGTAGAAGCCTCTTTAGATGAAGTCTGGGTTCTAGTCTGATATGACTAAAAACCATCTTGATTTGAAACTCGGGTCTTGATCTGATATAATCAAGAGCCTATTGAAATGAAGAACGGGTCCTTATCTGAAATGATAAGAAACTTATAACCTGCAAAATTTAAGATGTCTTTGGTATCCAAACAGATTTGGATCCAGACTTGTTAGCGCTCTTGGGTACCCATTTCAAAACGGGTTTTGGTACCCACTTGTACTTGGGTTTAGGTACCCATTGCAAGTTATAACTATCAGCTTCTCTTTCAAAAGCAGAAAACAAATTTCTTTGAGTATGAGAAAATTGAATATCTGAATTTCTAAAGAAACTTGAATTTGAATGATCAGACTTTTGCGAACTCTTCTTTTTGAAAAATTGTCCGGTTCTTGCCTGTTTTTTATAATACTTTGTATTTTTCTGTGAAAATGTTTTCTGATTAGATAGACTAGTATTTTCAGAAACTTTAGGAAAATTTGACTTCGAAGATTCACCAGTGTAAATCTTGACCGGAAGTTGTTCAAAGATTTTGTCTTTGCCTTTATGTATCTTGAGAAGATACTTAAGTTTCAGATCTGAAGATGAATCAAACTTAGCAGAGTTAGTTAGATTCACTTCACTTTCAGACGACAAACTAGGGTGATCAACATTGGATTTTAAACACACTGAAGAAGGGGTCTTAACCTTTGACTAAGTTGATGAAGTAAACACATGTAATTGTTTTGTAAGATGAAGTGATCTTCCAAACTTTTGATAATGACTAAATTTGAATTTCTTTCATGATCAAATGATTGGTAATTAGATTTAAAAGATTGTTCTTTGATTAAGAACATTTGTCTTCCATCTTCAAACAATTCAGATTTTGATTTAAAATTTTGTTTTGTCTTAGAAAGTGTATCTTCAAGATCCTTAACTTTCTTGTAAAGATCAGATCTTTCAGGCAAAAGATATTTCAGTTGAGTTGCATTCTGAAAATTTTCTTGTTTCAGCTCATCAAGTTCTTTAAGTAATTCAGATATTTTCAATTGATGAGCACAACTCTCAGAGTTTTGTTTTTCTTTTAAGCTTTGAATTTCTTCATTCAGTGTTTGTACGTCTCGTAACGCCAAATGTTTATCAATATTTAACTGAACGAGAATGTCGTAATTGTTCTTACGAATCTTTTCAGATTCAGTAAGTTTGGCAATCAGCTCAGACTTTGAAAATTTTTCAAAGTCCATTATGAAGTGCAGAAAAATGAACTTCCAATATCTTTTATGGACTTATGAAAATTTGAATGAATCTTGATTGAAGAAAAATGAATCTTGAATGATTAATTTGTTAAAAATCAGCTCTGATTTGACTTTTTGACGTTGAAATTTCAGATTTTCTGCATAAAAATGCCCATAACTTTTTTCTGGAGTGGAATTGGGCCTCGAAAATTTAGCGAACTAGCTATGCCTGTTCTAGAAATGTAGATCTCTTTTCAAGCTTCGATTTGACGTATGGTAGGCCTTCTAACGATGTTCCAGTCAAACGTTATGGCCAATTTAAGCAGCTAAGGTGAAATAGTCAAAAGTATGATGAAACTCGAATGAATAAGGACTCAACTCGAATGAAGAGTAATGAAACTCGAATGATAAAGTATTAAACTCGGATGGTTAAGTGTGAAACTCGAATGAAACACAAACAAACTCGATTGAAAGAGAATGAAACTCGAATAAGCTTGATGAAACTCGAATGATGAAGTATCAAACTCGAATGATGAAAGGATCAAACTCGAATGATTAAAGACTAAACTTGGATGATTCCTTATGAAACTCGATTGATACTTATGTTTTCTCGGGTGATTAGTTTATAAAACTCGAATGAAACATATCCTTTCTCGAATAACTCTTTGATCAACTCGAATAAAACATAAACTTTCTCGAATAACTCTTTGATCAACTCGATTGACTTCATTGTAAAACTCGATTTACACTATGAACTTAGTTTTGCCCGAGTTTCATCATTTTTCAACAAAAAACAAGTTCAGATTCAAAAATTTTAACAAAAATTCATGAATTGATCTGAAATTAACAACGAAGATTCGTTTTTCACACAGAAACAACTTTTGTGAAACAACTTTATCCAATTTTCGATTAAAAACCAAAAATTTATCAAAAACTTCAAGAACACAAACTTTTCAATAATTCAGAAAAATCAAAATTAAAATTTATGTGTTTGGAGTTATGATTTGACACTTAAATCCTCAGATTCGTCTTTAAAAACTCTACACTCGATCCAAAAATCAAACACTTTCATCCACAACATGAAAAACCATTTTGAATTTTCTGATTTTCGAACCAAAAAAATGTAACAGTGTTTTTCAAATATTCGAATTTCAGATTTTTATTCATTCAAAATCACTCAAAAATCAGCCACATTAGGCTCTGATACCAATTGTGAATTCATATTTCACGCAATTCATATCAACATTAAACAATTCGTATGAACAATTATCACAAACACATAAAACCGAATGCTTTAATTGAGTAGAAAGATATTACATTGAGTTCATGGCTTTCTTGCAAAGCACTTCTCTTCTCTCTATCAACATGCAACCGCATGTGTGTGTAATCTGAAATTTCTAGCTGCACCTACTAATAGAACCATACACTTCTATTTATACACAATACACAAGTATTGTGTATTTACACATATAACTCCTAATCTATTGAGTATTTACAATTATATACAATATAATTGTTTCATCTCTATTATTTATTCCCAACACATAGCCATGATACTTTAGATGTTGCCTTAGACAGTAAGCATACATCTTTCTTTATATTAATATTGGCTAAATCTATGGAGTACAAGTTGGTTTTCCTATTCCCAGCAAGGATTTCCTTCCCTTCCCCAGATCTAACACTACACCGATTAGCGTTAAAGTTGACTTCTAATCCTTTATCGCACACTTGGCCGATACTAAACAGATTATGACCAAGACATCAGCGTAGAAGACCTTTTGAATTGTTATTTTGTCATAGTCCAGACTCCCATAACCTTTGATCGGACAAAATTGATCGTTGCCAAATATCACCGTTCGACAGAACTTGTCTACAAAATTCGTGAGAGTTTCTCTCTGTCCAGTCATATGTTTGGAGCACCCGGAGTCAAGGTACCACACATGATTTACATATAAAACGAAGAAAGATGTGAGGTACCCACTTATAGTTGGGTACTTTGAAATTAGGTAAATCATGTGGTGAGTCTTTAGACTTTTCAACAGATAACATCTTTGACTTAGGAACCCACTTTCTAATAGTATTTTTAGGTATCCATTTTTGTACAGTTTGTTGTGGAACTGATTTTGAAATTCGCTTCTTTGGAACCTTTTGGTGTTTAAAAGTAGGAACCTTGTTCTTTGGTAACCATACAAGCTTATCAGATTTATATACAGATTTGGCATTCTACACATGGCAATGAGCAGAATTTAAAGAAAGCAATTCAGCACGAGAGTATTTAGAACAGTATTTATCAGAAATTTTATTACAGACAGAATTTTCAATGGGGCTAATCCTATCAGTAACAGAATTTTCTTTTGCTCTCCACTCTTGTCTAATTCTCTTGTTTTTCTTTGCTTGTTGCTTCTTTCACCAAACTTTCTTTGGTGAACTTTTCACAATACAATCTGACATAACATAAAAACGAGAATTAGTCACTTTAGAATTACTCTTATTCTGCAAAATCTTCTTACCATGAGAAGCATGTGCTTTCTTTGCTATAGAATCCTTTGATGAAGAGGATTCACCTTTTTCAAGTTTTGGAGTCACAAAAGTAACTTTTGTTTTCTCCTTTTCCTTATGTAAATCAGGTGAATTTACTAATTTAACCTAAGATTCAGTAGGTATTCTTTTCAAAATACTTACAGGTTCTTTAGGTTTATCAGATTGTTTGTCATGTATAGGTTTAACAAATTCATCAATTTTGATAAACATCTCCTCTAATGAGTTAAAGTCAGAGTTCATGTACAGATCAAATTCTTGTTCAGAATTGATAGTACAGGTTTAATTGAATGTTTCTGATCTGGTTGAGTTTTGCTATCAGGCTGATTTTTCAGTTTTATTTCCAAACTTTTATTTCAGCCTGAAGCTTTTCATTTTCAGACTCAAAAGATTTAATTTTCAATTCAAGATCAGAATTTATCTTTTCAAGAATTGAGTTGGAATATATGGCTTTTGTGTATAAGTAGTATTTTTCAGACAAATCTTTTTCAGAATAAGTCTGAATATATTCTTCTGAAATGCAAGAATTTTGATAACTATCATTTAAATTGTTATAATCTAAGGTATTTTGTATTTATTTGTTCTCAACCTTTTCAAATCTTCACCTGATTCTACTTAATCTGAAGCTTTCATAAAAACCATTTGTAATCCTAAATTCATATATCTAACATCATATATAGTTTGTGAACACGAAATAGCTTTTGTTAGATATTTAGGATTTGTCCAACCTATACCTGATTTTGAATTATAAAATTTGGTATCTTTAGGTTGATTCAAATATATTGTTTGATCTGTTTGACCTCTTTTAATAAACTCATCTTCCAAAGATTTGATTTTCTCATATAGCTTTGTTATTTCATCAAATATATAATGGTATTTTACAGAATAACTTGATGATTTTAACTCGACTAATTTCAGTTTTCCTTTTAGGTCAGATATATTGTTGTTCAGTTTTTGAATTTCACCTTGAAGTTCATTGGATTTATCTTGTAAATCTGAAACTACTTTTAATGCTAATGCCTTATCTTGGAAAAATTTAACACTAATGCATGTTCTTGACTCAATATATTTTCCAAGGAATGGACATTTTTCTTCTCGGCTTTTAATGATTTTTCAAATCTTTTTAGCATGTAAGCCATTTGAGTAAGTTTCTGTTCAAGCACACAGGAATTATCATCATCTGAATCAGACTTAGATTGTACCTTGGGTGATTCTGAATTTTTTGAGGCATCTTTATCTGATCCGTCATCTTCCTGATCTTTACTGCAGTCTGCTTCTCCTGTTGCCATCAACACCATCTCCTCTCTCAGTTCATTGTCAGAATCAGACTCCTTTGGCTCTTCAGTTTCCTCATCAGTCAGTCCTACCAAACCTCATCCTCAGCTAACATAGCAGACTCACTCAGTTCAGACTCATTGAACACTTTTGATTTCAGGCAGATATGAGCATCTTCGTCCAGAAGTCTTCATCTTCGGACAGTTGCAGCCAGTGATCGTCTTCGACCATTAATGCCTTGTCAGCCTCTTTTTCTTTCGCCAGCAGTGCCTTCCGAGTGTAATAATCAGAATTCTTTACAACTGGCAATCTGTATTCTCTGGCAAAGTGGCATGGTTTGCCACAGTTGTAACATTTCTGGTCAACATCTTTCTCGGCCGGTTTTTCAGTCTTCTCGTTTTTCTCAGCCTTTTTACCACTGCTCTCTCCAGGTTTTTCATACACATGTCTTTCTTCTCATATTTCCTTGAGCCTGTCTTGTATCTCGTCTTGTTGTTTGTCGGCTTGCGATAGAACTTTTTCTGAAATGCCTTTGTTAGCAAGGTCATCTGCTTTTTCATCTCTTCTATCGCTGAGTCAGCTGAAGAATCAATTGAATCTGAATCTAATGAACTACTTCTCAAAACAACCCGCTTTTCCTTCTTCAGCTTGTACTTGTATTTCTTATCAGCCAGGAGAGCCAGAGGATCAATAGTTGCTTTTTCCGCTTGTTTCTTTCCAGACATTTTTCTTAAAACAACTTCTTGATAGTTGTTAAGGTTCTCAAACACCATATGGAAATCCATATCGTCAATCTCTTTAGTCTACTAAATGATCATGGTGTATTTATCCCATTCCGGGTTCAACACATTCAGGAATTTGACATTTACATCCAGATTGGATTTTGTCGCTCCATTCCTTTTCATCTCACTCACCAGATTGACAAACCTCAGATAGGTACTTTCCAGCAACTATCCTTCTCTCGCTCTAAAGTTTTCAAAGGTCATCATACTGTTTCTTGCTCTATTCATAGCTGCTTTGTCTGAACCGTGCATGAGTTTACACACCTCATCCCAGATGGATTTGGCTGATGTGTATTTGTCAGACTGATATAGATATCATTCGGTATTGAAATCAACAAGATTTTTCTGGCAGTTTTGTCTGCCAACTTTCTTCATTTTTTAGCATCATTCAGATTGGTAACCTCTACAGTTCTCTCTGGTATTGGAGGATTACCAGTTGGAAGAGCTGGAATTGTTTCCAGAAATACTGTTGGTCCCTTGTTCAGGGATTTCAACATTTCCTCAGATAGGTCATGGAAAGAGATAAATTCCAGAAACCGTTCCCTCCATTGAATATATTCACCTATGTAGAGAATAAGAGGTTTGGTTTCCAACCCCATGGCTAATGCATCTTTTGACATTGTGAAAGATTAAACAGAATCTTCCAAGATCTTTTAATGGATTTTGATGGATTTGAAATGAATGTGAAAAATTGATCAAACTTGTGACAAGTATAATCAAACTCGAATGATGAATAGTAAAACTCGAATGAAAGAGTTATAAAACTCGATCAAAGAATGGATCAACTCGAATGAAGAAGTGATAAACTCGAATGGAACTTTATCAAACTCGAATGCAAGAGTTATGAAACTCGATCAAGGATTGGTTCAACTCGAATGAATAATAGTGAAACTCGAATGGAAGCTTATCAAGCTCGAATCTAAAAGGAATCAAACAAATGATTAGATATGAAACTCGAATTACAAGGTAAGGAAACTCGAATGCAAAGTTAATCAATTCAGAAAACAAGTAGATCAACTCGATTGAAACAGAAGTCACTTATATTGTGTTTGATTAAACTTGAACAAAACTTTGATAAAACTCGAATGAAAGTATATTCCAACTCGAATGTAGTTTTAATCAACTCGTAAAACACTAACTTCTGTGAAAAGTTTGTTTATAAAACTTGATTGAACCTTTGTTTCAACTCGGATGAAGAGTAAGGCAACTCGAATACGCCTTTGTCTAACTTGTTTGAAACAAGAATCCAACTCGATCAAAGGACTTAATCAACTCAATTAAGGCTTGATCCAACTCGAATAAAGCTGATATCCAACTCGATTAAACCTTAATTTTCAATGCAATTCGAGTTTTACCATTTTTGAAAATTTTTAAGTCCAGATTTCAAAATTTTCAGTAAAAATGAATGAATTGATCCCAAATTGCAATCGAAGGTGTGTTTTTCACTTACAAACACTTTTTGTGAAACTACTTTGACCAGATGTCAGCTTGTAGTGGCAGCAGCTTCAGGACTTTCCTCTTCTTCTTCTTCTTCTTCTTCTTGTAAGATCAGATGTCTCCTTCTGCTGCTTGGCCTGTCCTCAGGAATGAATTTCTCCCCCTTAGACTGAACAGGGATTGGAGATTCAGCCTGAGTAGGCTGAGCAGCGTGGGAGGCACCTTCCATTGTACCTGTTGCAGGCACTGATTTCTCCTTAGGAGAAGAAGTTTTCTCCCCCTTAGACTTAGTCTTCGAGGCAGATGACTTCTCCCCCTTTGAAGGAGATGTACCAGCACCTTCAACACCTGGTCTGCCTGAAGACACGAAGTCATCAGGCTTGCCAGCAGTTTTGGCAGCAGGCCTGGGGCCAACAAGGCGATTCACTAAGAATGCCAAGTTGTCCTTCACCTCTGCAAGCTGGGAAAGACAGGATTGAAGAGAAGAGGCCTGGGTGTCAGCAAGAGAGGTCAGTTTGACAACGTTTTCCCTAGCAGAAGCTGTGAACAACAGGCTTGAAGCTGTGCAAGATGTAGTTCAAGGGAATCTTGCACATCAGCAAGTTCTGATGACACAGAATTAGATAGGGATCCAATGACAGTGTTCAAGTTGGCCAATGTGGCAGGAAGGGTAGAATTGCAAGAAATAAGGAGAGATGACAGCTGTTGAGATATAGCTGCCATTGAGGACACTGAGTCCTGTTGTAGTGAAAGAATAGAGGAAAGGGAAGTAGAGACACTTTGCAGTTGTGCAGTGAGTGCAAGCAGCTGTGGAGAGTGGTCAGGTTGTGTAGTGGCTGGGAAGGAATCTTTGAACAGATCAAAGAATCCTTTAAGCTGGGCATACACAGAGACTGAAATGAGAGAAGGTAGAGAGGACACAGAGGATTCTAAAGAACTAACTTTTTTGGTCAGCAGTGTAAGCTGATCCTTCAAGGGAAGGTCTTTAGGAGATGGAGGTGTATGGGTGGACTGCTTAGATTGTGTTGAGGGAGAGGAAGAGGATGAGGCTGGTGTATGAGGATGTGATGGAGAGGGAAGAGGAACAGTTGAAAGAAGCTCCATAGCCTGGGCAAAAGTAATGTGGCCCAGCTTGGAGGGGTCAAAAGGTCCCTCAGCAGTGGCAGTAGCTGCATCATCAGGAGAAGGGGTTGATGTTGGGGGCCTTTCAGATGCTGCTTGTGTTGCAACACCTTCATGAAGGCCAGTAGGTGTTCCCTCTGCAGTGCCTTGGTGTAAAAGCACCTCATCATGGGGAGATGGGATATGCATTTCAACATCAGCAGTGGTGAAACCTGCTGATGGAGTTTGCATAGAAGGGGCAGCCTCACCCAAGGGATGGTATGTTCCCTGAGGTTCGTCAGCTTGGGTTGTTGGTCCCTCAGCAGCTGTTTGGTGTAGAACAGCTGTATCATAGGGAGCAGAAGTTTGAGGCTGAGCTGCTGATTGGTCTATACCAGCAGTGTGGACACCTCGTGTAGACTCAGGGTGTAAAGAAGTTTGAGGTGGGGATAGTGTGGACTCAGTATGGAGTGGAGAGGGCTCATGTCTTTCAATATTCTCAGCCTGTTGGGAGGCTGGAATAGTTGAGGTGGCTATCTCCATTTGTACAACTGGCTCCTGTTGGGAGGAACCAGAGGGTCTAGGTTGACTCTGGGTGGACTCAAGTTGGAGTGAAGCAGGCTCCAATTGTGCTGAACCTTCTCCCAAAATAGGAGAGGCAGCAGGGGTGGCTTCTCTTACAACTGAACCCTGTTGAGAGGGAACAGAGGAGCTGGTTGTTTGGGCTGATTTCCTTTTGGTGAGTGATTTTCGTTGGTAGTGGATGGATGAAGTGGGTGATTGTGGAGAGGTGAGAGGTTCTGTTTGGACAGGGTGTGAGACTGGGTCAGGAACAGGTGGGTTGGCCTGTTCCCTGGTCTCAGATGCCACAGAGGCACCAGCCACAAAGGCTTCAAGTTCAACAGATGAACCAGGGTGAGGAGCCTGCTCCCCCTCAGCCACAGAGGCTAAGGAAGCAGACTCAAACTGAGCTGTTTTGGCCTTCTTGCGGACAAGCCCAGCTTCAGTGGTTGCCAGGGTCCTTTTGACAAGCTTGGCCCTGGCTTTGGATTTTCCCTTGGGAGCAGGTTCAGGATCCACCCTCACATCAGAGGGTCCTTCCACCAATCCTAACAGCCTCCTCATTGGTGTTGACAGAGGAGGCTCATTGGGTAGAACAGGAGTATAAAACACTCTATTCCCTATTACAGGGAATGCAACAGTCTTAAGTAAAGGCTGAGAGGAATATAAATGCTCACCACAATGATGTTTGAAGATGAGGCTCAAAAACCTTGGATACCGAACAGCAGCTGGACGGTTTTCTTGTTGTACCAGGTTCCTCAAATTCAGAAAAATCCATTTGGCCATGTCTATAGTTGTCCCATCCACCAGCTGTAAAACAATGGGGACTTCATCCCGGCTTAGTTGGTCGAATGAACCAACTTTACTTCCGAAGCACATCACCACCGAGGCAAAGAGAAAACTGTAGGTCGGAGACAGGTCCTTCCTAAACAATGTTGCTCCGATTTTGGGTTCTGCTACACCACAGAAACGTAGCAGATTGCTCATTTGATCATCTTCAGGTTGAGGCATGTCATAGGGGTCAGCAGTTGGTAGATGAAGAACCTCCCTGAGAAGATCAGCAGTGATCTCAATGGTCTGAGTCTCATTGAGAATAGTCCCTTTGATGACTTTGGTGTTAGGGTTGTAGGCACAAGTGTACCAAAACTCGTACACCATCTCCTGGTACAGGACTCCAGGAGTGGCAGTCATTGCATAGTTCAACGGATGAACTTTCAGAAATTCCACCATTTGTTCATAACCCTTCCCCACATAGTTTTTGGGAATGGTTAGGTTGGCAATGTAGTTTGTGGGTTTGATGGTCAGCATAGTGGTAACTGATGAGTGTTTAATTACATCATCACCAACGAATACTGGAAGAAACGGATTGTTTCTTTGAGCCATTTGTGAAGGATTTGGGTTTAAAGAAGCAGAAGACACTTAGTCAATTTAGGGTTCTTGAGGATTTCTGGAAATAGTGAGGAAGACGAAGATGAAACAGTAGGGGGTATTTATAGGATTTGAATGTGAGTGGGTATGAGAGAGAAACATTTGGGCGGTTGATTTGAAAAATTCGTTAACGGAAAACGGAACGGTTGTCCATGTCAGACCGTTTGTCAGACAACTTGAGACCTTTTTAGTCACTAACACACGTAACCCACATTATCCGCAGTAATTAAGTTAAATAAAAACAAAAATTCAGTAACTTAATTGTGAAGAAAGTGAGTTAAAAACTGTTGGTCTAAGTTGTTGGTCAAACCTGTGATGAGCAGGGTCATCACAAGCTGTTCACTCTTCACACTGTGCTTTCAACCTTTGTTGTAAGATCAGGTTGTGTTCATTAGTTGAACATGATAGAAGACAATGTCTTGTAAAGCAGTGTGAAGGAGTGAGCAGGGTGGAGAATAGACCATCAGAGCAGGCTGGACGAGTAAACTGTTATTGTTCAGCCTGTTATATGTTCAAGCTGTTCAAGGATTTCAGAAAAATGGCTAAGTACAGAATATGCATAACCTGTTCTGTCTAAGCTGTTCTGAGAAACTTGAGCAGTGTGAGACATACAAAGTCTTAGACCTTTGAGGACACTTAGTCACTTTAGTTTAACATGCCCAGCTTGCTGACAAGGTAATTAAACCTGGTTTCATCAAGAGGTTTGGTGAAAATGTCTGCAAGCTGTTCATTTGTGGAAATTAAACTTACCTCCACATTACCTTTCTGAATGTGATCCCTGATGAAGTGATGTCTGACTTCAATATGCTTTGTTCTTGAATGAAATACTGGATTGTTGGAAATGGCTATGTGTTGTCACACAGAATAGGAGTTTTCCTATACACAAGCCCATAGTCTTCAAGTTGATGCTGCATCCACAAATCTGCCCACAGCAGCTTCCAGCAGCAATGTACTCAGCTTCAGCAGTAGAAGTAGACACTGAGTTCTGCTTCTTGCTACACCAACTTATCAACTTACCACCAAGGAGTTGACATCCACCTGTTGTACTTTTCCTATCTAGCCTGTAGCCTGCAAAATCAGAATCTGAATAACCTGTTAGTTCAAGACTTGAGTCTTTGGGATACCAAAGACCCAAACCTGATGTGCCCTTCAGGTATCTGAAGATTCTTTTAATAGCAGCTAGATGAGATTCCTTTGGTTCAGGTTGGAACCTAGCACACAAACAGGTGGCAAACATAATATCAGGTCTACTAGCAGTTAAATAAAGCAAGCTCCCAATCATACCTCTGTAAGCTGTTACTGAAACAGCTTTGCCACTGGCATCAGCATCCAATTTTACATTGGTTGCCATTGGGGTTTTAATAGGAGAACTATGATGAAATTTAAACTTTTTCAAGAGATCTAAAGTATACTTTCTTTGATTTATAAAAATTCCAGTTGAGGTTTGTTTAACAAAGAAAATCAGTTCTCCCATCATACTCATTTCATATTTGGATTTCATGAGTAATGAAAAATTCTTGCATAGCTGCTCATTGGTAGAACCAAGTATTATGTCAGCCACATAGATTTGAACAAGCATAATATCAGACTTCACCTTCTTTATGAACAGTGTGGTATCCACTTTACCTCTAGAATACCCATTGCTCATAAGAAATTTAGTAAGAGTGTCATACCAGGCTCTAGGGGCTTGTTTGAGACCATAGAGAGCTTTGTCCAACTTATAGACAAAACCTGGATGTTGTTCCCTTGACATAAACTTCTTCTTGCAGCTTCCCATTCAAAAATGCACTCTTCACATCATTTGAAATACCTTAATGCTCTTATGAGCAGCGTAGGCTAGATACAAATGAATTGCTTCTAGCCTGGCCACAGGAGCAAATGTCTCATCATAGTCAATTCCTTCCTCCTGTCTATAACCCTGAGCAACCAGTCTTGCCTTATTTCTAATGACATGACCTTGCTCATCCATCTTATTCCTGAAAACCCATTTAGTGCCAATTATAGTTTTGCCTTTAGGAGCAGGGACCAGCTTCCATACCTTGTTTCTCTCAAACTGATTGAGTTCTTCTTGCATGGCAGTGATCCAGTTGGCATCTTTTAGTGCTTCATCCACCTTCTTTGGCTCCATTAGTGAAACAAAACTGGAGAACATGCAGAAGTTCCCTAAGAAGTCCCACCTTGTTTGTACCCCTTTGTTGATGTCACCAATTATTTGATCATTGGGGTGACATCTGATCCACTTAGGATCATTCTTCAATGAGGATTCTCCTAAATTATCAGCAGGTTCAGCAGGTCCTGTTGAACAGCTCTCAAGATTTTCAGACACACTGTTGTCTTGAGCCTGCTCACTTGTTGAACATGACTGACCACTGTTGAACATATCAGCAGAGGAACCAGGAAAATCAGCATTGATAGGTTCAGGACATGCAGTTGTAATTAAGTCAGTACACTTATTCACACAGGGTGTATTGAAATAATCATCATCATGCCCATCATGGTTAACAGGTTCCACACTGGATGTAGTGGAAGCTTTTGAGTTCTCTTCACTATTTGAATGCATGAGATCATTAAAGTTAAATTCTCCTGAAACTGATTCAGGAACAGCTTTGGTGGAGGCATTCTTGGACTCTTCAAAGGTGACATTGATAGATTCATCTATCACCTTTCTTTTGTTGTTGTATACTCTGTAGGCTTTGGAGATAGCAGAGTAGCCAACAAACACACATTCATCAGCTTTTGGTTCAAACTTTGCCAGTTGGTCCCTTCGATTCAGAATGAAGCAGGGACACCCAAACACATGAAAGTAACTGACATTTGGCTTCCTCCCTTTGAGCAGCTCATAGGGAGTCTTGTTGAACCTTTTCACCACTAAGGATCTGTTCTGGGTAAAGCAGGCAGTGTTAACAGCTTCAGCCCAGAATGATGAAGGTAAACCAGATGCACACAGCATGGTTCTAGCAGCTTCAATGAGAGTTCGATTTCTCCTTTCAGCAACTCCATTTTGTTGTGGAGTTCTTACAGCTGAAATGTTTTGAGTAATTCCTTACTCTTCACAGAAGTCTTCAAGTGTACTATTCCTGAATTCAGTACCATGATCACTTCTAAGCTGCTTCACTTGGGCAGAGTTCAGCATTTCCATCTTTTTCACAAAACCAATAATTTCTCTAGCAGCCTCTCCTTTGCTCTTCAAGAAGATAACCCATGTGTACCTGGAGAACTCATCAACCATTACTAGAGTATATCTTCTTCCTCCTAGACTTGGGACATTGATAGGTCCAAACAAGTCCATGTGGATTAAGAAGAGAGGAGTATCAATAGAAAAATTATGTTTGGATTTAAAAGATGATTTTCTCTGCTTGCCTTTCTCACAAGCTGTGCAGAGTCTATCCTTAGCAAAAGTCATAGAAGGCAAACCTGTCACTAACTCTTTCTTACAGAGTTTGTTAATGTTCTTGAAGTTCAAATGTGACAGCCTTCTGTGCCATAGCCAATTTAGATCTGCATTTGTCCTTGTGAGAAAACAGGTTTCAGTTGTGGGATCAGCAGATTGCATGTCCACAACATATACACCTTTCTTTCGTTGAGCACACAGCACAACTTTGCCTTGGGGATCCAATATGTAACCCAGGTGCTCATCAAAGTTAACCTTGTAGCCAGCATCACACAGTTGACTTATGCTAACAAGGTTATGTTTCAGCCCAACCACATAGGCTACTCTTTTGAACACTACAACACCAGCTCTAAGAGTTCCATATCCCTCAGTGGATCCCTTTACATTGTCACCAAATGTGACTTTTGGCCCTTTTTCAGACCTGAGATCACTCAGCAGGTTCTTACAACCTGTCATGTGCCCTGAGCAGCCACTGTCCAAGTACCAAACCTGGGATGGTTGTCTTTCCTGCAGAGTGACAAGAAGAATATTAGTCATTTTTAGGGGAACTCATCACAGAGATAAGTTCTCCTACTTCATCAACATTTGTTGATGGACTTGTGATATCAACACTAATATTCCCTATTTGAATGGCATCAGTTTGGATACCACTCTCATTGACTGAGATGTTTCCAACACTTTTTATGTTAGCTGTGAAGGAACTATCAGAGTCAGCTGGTCTCATGTCCTCAGTTTCAGGACAGTCTTTGGCCAGATGTGTCTTCATTCCACATTTATAGCATTTTCTCCTCTTAGCATTTTTGGAAGAAGACCTTTCAGAGACACACTCTGAGTTATATCTGTTGATTTTATCAGCAGGTTTAGCAAACTTATTACTATTTGATAAATCAACAGCTTGAGTGGAAGGTTCAATAGCAACAGCTTTGCCTGTCTCTTCTTTCCTCTTTTTAGGAGGACAGATGTAAAAGATAGGAAGCTTAATTGGCTTTTGAACTTCCACAGGTTTAGGTAACTTATTCCTAAATCTCTCAGGCTGAGCAATGGCTTTGCCTTTGTCATTCCTAAGATGTGATTGATGCTGCCTATCAGCATAATCGTTATTTCTGGTTTTGAAAAACTTATTCTCATTTAGAACCAGTTTACTATGATTAGAAAACTTATTTGAAATCACAGCACGTTTGCCTTCAACATGAGACTTACCCTTGTTAAATGCAGACTGCTTACCTTTTGAAAACTTATTTTCAAAATGTTCAGCATTAAAAGGATTAGTGTGCCTTTTACCATCAGCTTTAGATCCAAAGCCTGTTTTGTCAACAGGTTTGGTGTCCACAACTGCAGTTTGGGTATGCTTTCCTTTCTTTTGTTGTGTGAATCAGTAGAGCACTTAGCAAGCTGATTTGATGGAGAATTCATTTCATCAGCAGCTTTTGAGCTAGGTTCACACGAGCTGTCAGTGTTTTGAGGCCTGACAAACCTGTTTGTTGAGATTAATTTGCCATTCACTTTTTGAATGAAAGTGTTTGGAAGCTCACCAAGAGTGGACAAGTCTTCTTTCAGATTATTAACCTCAACAATGGAAGCTGCTGTGTCAAGATCCCCTCCAAGATATGCTTGGATTTGTGCAGGGATTTGTTGACTTATACAGTGGCTGACTTTTTGTGCAGATTGGCACCAAGAGTCAACTATCTTTTGAAGCTTAGCATGTTTTATGTCTGTTTCTCTCTTTTCTTCCAGTAAAATAGAGTTGATGTGTTTTAATTCATCAAGCTCAGCTTCCAACTTATGGAAACTGTCCAGTTTACTGGATTTTGTTTCAAGATCAGTTTTAAGCTTAGAGATTTCAGATAATAAAACAGTATGCTTCTCAACAGCAGCTTTTAGATCAACAAGCATATATTCAAACATTTTAACTTTTTCTTCAGAACTGTAAACCATAAAATTTTGTACCTTATACATCATTGTAGGGTTCTAGTTCTCCAAGCTGCTAAAAGCTTCAGCTTCAGCCAGATCCTGTTTGAAGTTGCTTGTTGAGGGGACATCAGTGTTGGCCATCAGACAGTGATTGTCTTCTTCATCAGATGATGAGTCAGACTCCTCCCAGTCACAAGTCTCTGCCATGAGTCCCTTTTGCCGGTTGGAAACTACTGAGTTTTCCAACTTCCTCAGATTAGCCATGGCCATAAGGTATTTAACCCTATAGCCATCATCCCTGTTTGTCTTGTGTGGTTTGGATGACTGACCAACAGCTTTTGACACACAGTCAGCAGCTATGTGGCCAGGTTTGCCACATTTGAAGCACTCAGCTTTGGTCTTATCAAATGCCTTCTTTTTAATAGCATTTGAGCTTCCCTACAGCATGTTTCTTCCAAACCTTTTCTTGTTGAACCTTTTGACAAGCATGGCTATCATTTGCTCATCATCCAGTTCAGCAAGATCTGCATTGTCTTCCTCATCAGACATTTCCTCCTTATCATCAGCCTGTTGATCAGGTTGGGTGAACACATCACTCACTTGACTTACAGGTTGTCTCACACTGGCCACAAAGGCTGCACCTTTCTTAGATATTTCCAGGGCATTTCTCTTCTGTTGCCTTGACTGCTCATCATTCAGTAAGGATCCATACATGTTAACAAGATTCATACTTCTGATGGTACCTGAATTCCTTAAGATTGTAGAAAAATAATTCCATTCTTCAGGCAGGATGTCTAAGAATTTGTTTACCAAAGTCAGGCTGTCCTTGGTGATCCCAACAGCTTTCAGATCATTTACAAGAGCAGTAAACATGGTGTAGGTTTCAGTGAGAGTCTCCTTTGGTTTATCAAAGAAGAGTTCATACTGTCTAACAAGATTATTAATCCTGTTGTCTAGTGTGATTGTGGGTCCATCATAGATGGTACACAAAGTATCCCACATCTCCTTTGCAGTCTTCATCTTCTCAACCTGTTTGAACACATCATCAGGCAGAGAGATGACCAGGTTATTTCTGGCCTTTGCATCAAGAGCCACCAGTCTTTTGTCTTCATCAGACCATTGAGCTTTTGCTTTCTCAAATGTTCTGATTTCAGGAGCAGCTCCCTCAACAGCAGGAGTTATGGTTGTAACAGAGGTTGGCACATAGGGACCCTCCATTACAATCTCTAGTAGTTGCACATCCAGATTCTCTAAGTAGAGCATCATTCTGCACTTCCAACCAGAGAAGTTCTGATGATTGAATTTTGGAGGTTTACCCATTGAGCCATTGTCATAGTATGAGGAACTTGCAGCACTGTTGTCCATGAAAACATTGGGAGAATGAGAGATCTAGAATGACACACACTCTAAACTGCTCTGATACCAGTTGTAGGTCCCGAAAGGTTTCCCAAGTATATAGCCTTAAGCTGTAGAGGGTGGGTGAATACTGTAAGGTCTACACACTACGGATCTATCTAGACGCGAGACCGTCAACGAGTGCGGAATCCTCGTTAACGGGTTGACGGAAACAACTCTCACTCGGAACACGGAGACTATCAATAAGCTGTACGAACGACGACGGACGCACCTACGAATTGATTCTCTCCGAAACAACATGAATAATTCTGATAAACTCGAAATCACCTTTTGCTTAATCTCTCTCGAATTCTGCAAAAAGTCCCGTAATGATTCGAGTTAATCCCTAATTACAAAGGCTAATTCGAGTTTGCCATGGGCCAAACTCGAATCAGGCCCAAGGCCTATTCGAGTTTGTCCCCTTGACACTCTCGAATCTGCCTAAGGATGTACATTCGAATCTGCCTAAGTAACTCATTCGAATCTGACCTAGATTCGAATCCCAGTCCTTAGAGAATTCGAATTTACTCTTTCACACATTTAACTTAGTATTGAAACTTATGTTTTCAACTTATGCTTGAATTTATCTTTGAACTTTTATGTTTGAACTTCTTGTAATACGTTACATCAAGTTCAAACATACAATCAATAACTGTCAAACATATATAAACATATATATCAAACACTTGTTAAATCCCAATACTTTGAATATTACTTAAACCAAAATGCTAGATCACTTAGACTGCTATCGTCACACAGGGTGTACCAACAGACTCCCCCTTTGTAACATCCCTATTTTTCAATTACTTGTAATAGACAATTTAAGACTCAATTATTTGTATTAATGGATATTTATGTCAATTTAAGCAAATTATGTTCACAAATTTATAAATGTCAAAGATATGAAGTTGAGGGATGTATTATGCAAATGGGTCAAAATGGGAAATAAAAGAAAGGAAATCTTTCATTTTCAACAATTCCACTCTCTCACTACTCTCTCTCTCTCACCGATTTCTCTCTCTACCCCCTCTCTCGGCTTCAATCCAATTAACACACAAGAAATCAACAATTTCAAGTGCAAAAGTTGGATTCAAGTTGCAATTTAGGAACTATAACTGCTACAACAAACAATTTGAGGTAAGATTCATTCAAACTTGAGATTTATGAGGTTTTTGGTTCGGTTTTTATGTAAACCGAATCATAGGTTTTTGATGTCAAATGTTAATGCATGTTGGATATTATTATTGAAATGGGTAAATCGAGCATGTATGTTGTAGTATACCGAATTTCAGAATCAGATTCACACTCTAAGTATGATTTTGGAATTAGTGTGTGTTTTAGTGTGTGTGTTCTTCGAAGATTGTAGAAAAATGGACACAAATGTGAGATTTTTGGTACATTATGGCATGTTATAAGTTGATATAGTACATTTAAGTTCATATTTACAATTTTAGATACAAAAACGTGCAAAAATGGTCCAAATATAATTTCTGGAAAATGTTGGAAATTTTACCAAGTATGAACTCGGTCCGGATCTGTCCAAATTCGGACCATACTCAGTTCGGACCAACAATGATTTCGGACCAACTACAATTTCGGGTCCATCCCAATTCGGACCCCCACTAATTCGGACAATTACCCATTTCGGACCCTGCCAATTTCGGACCACCTCAATTTCGGATCAAGACCCAATCCGGATCACCCCCAATTCGGACCATTTACATTTCGGACCTAGCCAATTTTGGACCATCTACAATTCGGACCATCCGAATTCGGATGTGGTCCGAAATCAGACCTAATTACATTTAAAATTACAGAATACAAGTTTTAAGCAATTACTGACACAAATTCACTATTACACTTACATTACAGATCATTGTGGTGTTATCAAAACACACATTGATTCAGAGACAAGTCACATTATACCAACCACTGTGAGTAACAGATTGTCATTCGAACATTTATTGTTTTTGCATTCATGTTTATATATTCAATGGCATGTTCACATTGTTCATATACATCATTTGGCACTCATGATTACTTTGTTGTTATGATGCACACTCATACTTGACATGTAACACACATGTAGCCAGCGTTCATTTGAAAGTGCATCTATTTACATCATGCTTGCACTGCATGATCATTACTTCACAATCTGATGCGACCTGGACTGGGGCTGACAGCAGGCCACTGTCGGGGACTGATCATCCCACTCGTTATCCCGTCAGGTTCGGCACATCCCCGATCAACATTTGAACTGCCACCCCATGCTAGCACTGCATGGTTTACACATACATTGAGGCTTCACTGCCTGTTTTCACATACATCGGGCTTACACTGCCCATGGTTAAGCATTGCTTGTAAAGAAATATTTGTTGTTTGCATAATCTGTTATCTCACTAAGCTTTAGCTTACAGTTGACTCACCATGTTTTCAGGCAAAGGCAAAAGTGTAGCTGGACCTTCCACTTAAGCAAATCAATTCACATCCCGGAGACTTAGAAGCTATTGGTACACCGATAATGTGACTTGGGGCTGGGATATTATGACTTGTAAAACAATTATCTTGATGTAATAGTTAGACTTTATCACTGTAGACATATATTTTCATTGCTTTTGTGTGAATTTGCTTAATTCTAATTTAAGTATTCAATTTCAATTATCATGATTATTCATTGGGTTGTTTGTTGATCCTGGTGATTTCAATTATAATATCAAAGCAAGAGGGTGTCACAGGTTTTGGTATCAGAGAATTAGTTTGAGGTTTCAAGTGTCCGCGAGGACTTGAACTCAAACTTAGGTTATGATATTAGAATGGACTCCTAGGAAATGATCCGAACTAAGATAGGATTGACATGTACACGGGGACAATTAAAGGGTAACTGTAAACACTTAGGACTTACAACCAAATGTTCTAAATATAAGTTGTTATATTTCAGAACATGTCAGGAGACGATATGACTCCTCAACAGATGTTCCAGATGATGCAAGCTCTTATGGAACAGAATAATGAACTACAATCCAAAAGAATGGCTGAGCAGGCTCAGTCATTTGCTGACCAATTAAGGGCCAGAGATGAAGCCGAAACAAAACGTAAGGCTGATAAACGAAAGAACAAGGAGCAACAACAAGATGATCAAGAGGAAAGACAAGACACTGGGTCTTCTAACAGATCAAGGGGTTGTAGGTTTAAGGACTTCAAAAGTAACGGGGCTGTTACTTTTGATGGAACTGGAGATGCTGTGACAGCATTGGAGTGGATCACCACCACAGAGAGAACTTTCAGAATCAGCGACTGTGCTGACAAGGACATGGTCCGCTTTGCAACTGCTATGTTTGCAAGGGACGCAGTAATGTGGTGGGATGCAATGACACATGTCTTGATGATGGAGGTAGTGTCACACATGTCCTGGAATGAATTCAAGGAAGTATTCTCTCAGCAATACTGTCCTACTGATGAGAAGCGCCGTTAAGAGGCGAAATTTCTGAATTTGACCCAAGGAACAAAGACGGTTACTCAATATGTCGTTGAGTTCACCTGACTAAGCCTGTTTGCACCCCATCAAGTCGACACGGAGGAAAGGAAGATAGCCCGGTTTGAGGCCGGTCTAGACTATGAAATTCGCCGAACCATGAGTGGGGTTCGGTATACAACCTTTGCTGGTTTACTGGAGGCTGCTCGAAATGTGGAGCAGATCGTCTTATTATCTGGGTATGTCATCGGTTCAACCGCCGCAGGACCGACTCAACCGTCGCCGTCAAAAAGGCAGCGGGAGTCTGGATCATCTCGATTCTCTCCTCAATCCCATCAACAATCTTCATCACCCAAGAAGGGAAGGGCCTTTTCGGCCAGTTCAGAAATGAGAGACTGCAGGTGATGCAGGAAGGCGCACTCTGGGGAGTGCAAAGCTCAAGACATGTATTGCTTCTGCTGTGGGCAGAAAGGCCATCACTGGGAGCATTGCCCTCGAAAAGATGATGCATGCTACAACTGCCACAGACTTGGCCATTTTGCAAGGGACTGTCTAATACCCCCACGAGATCAAAACGTTCAGCAATCAACGGCAGGATCTTCTGCAGCTTCCCCTGCTCGCAGAGATCAATCTCAAAGGGCTCCGACAAGGGCATTCCAAATCACAGCTGAAGAAGCAACGGATGACCCGGAGGTGGTCACTGGTACGTTCTATGTTAATTCAATTCCCGCACGCATTTTGTTTAATTCCGGAGCCAACCGTTCGTTTGTCTTCACATCATTTTCTTGTCAATTCAATATGCCTACTTCAAAACTACAATTTGTACTTCACATAGAGACTGCTAGCAACATGTTAGTTAAGGCAGACAAAGTATATAGGAACTGCACATTACTTGTAGAAGATGTAGTATTCAACATAGACCTGATCCCTATGGAGTTTGGGGAATTTGATGTCATAGTAGGCATGGACTGGTTAGTTCACAATGAGGCCCAAATCGTTTGCAAGAGAAGGATGATTAAGATCACCACTCCTGAGGGCCGAGACATATGCATTTATGGTGATAGACACAAAGGCGACTTATGCCTTATATCAATTGCAAAAGCCCGAAAGCACGTTGCCAAGGGTTGTTCTACATATTTAGCCTCGCTGTCGATGCTAAGGCTGAAATTCAATCTCCTTCCACCGTTCCAGTCGTTTCCGAGTTTCCAGATGTCTTTCCAGAAGATATCTCGGGATTGCCACCTGATCGTTAAGTGGAATTCCGTATCGATCTCATTCCTGGAGCTGCTCCAATAGCAAAGGCTCCTTATCGATTAGCTCCTGCAGAAATGCAGGAAATGATGAAGCAGTTACAGGAGCTACTTGACAAAGGCTTTATCCGCCCAAGTTCTTCTCCATGGGGCGCTCCTGTGTTGTTCGTCAAGAAGAAAGATGGCACATTACGTATGTGCATCGACTACAGAGAACTCAATAAGGTCACAATCAAGAACAAGTATCCGTTGCCCCGTATTGATGATCTCTTCGACCAGTTACAAGGCACAAGCTACTTCTCGAAGATTGATCTTCGTTCGGGTTATCACCAACTCAAAGTACACCCAGATGACATTCCAAAGACGGCTTTCAGAACTCGTTACGGACACTACGAGTTTCTGGTAATGCCGTTTGGTCTCACAAATGCGCCGGCTGCTTTCATGGATCTCATGAATCGAGTCTGCCGGCCAATGCTCGACAAATCGGTCATCGTGTTCATCGATGACATTCTCATCTATTCAAAGACCAAAGAGGATCATGCTACACATCTGCGGGAATTGTTAGAGTTGTTGCGCAAAGAGCGACTTTATGCCAAATTCTCTAAGTGTGAATTCTGGTTGAGGTAGGTACATCTCAACATTCGAAACAATTTCATGATCCTTATACTTAATAATAAACTCATTATTAATTTGTACTTACTCAATATTCAATTCAGATCCAATTCTTGGGGCACGTGATATCTGGTGCTGGGATTGCTGTTGATCCTGCAAAGATCGAAGCTATCCAGAACTGGGAATCACCTCGCAACGCCTCAGAAATTCGTAGCTTTCTGGGATTGGCTGGTTACTACCGCCGATTCATCAAGGACTTCTCTAAAATCGTCGTTCCGCTTACAAAGCTTACTCGCAAGAAAACGACATTCTTTTGGAACGAAGAACAACAAGTGGCTTTTGACAGATTGAAGAGACTGCTAAGTGAAGCACCAGTGTTAGCCCTGCCTGAAGGGAACGAGGACTTCGTAGTCTACACAGATGCATCAGGCATGGGTTTGGGTGCTGTTCTGATGCAAAGAGGAAATGTCATAGCATACGCTTCTAGAAAACTCAAACCACATGAGAAAGATTACTCCACTCATGATCTAGAGCTAACTGTTGTGACTTTCGCTCTCAAGCTTTGGAGGCACTATTTGTACGGAACCAAGTGTCAGCTCTTCACCGACCACAAGAGTTTGAAGTACATATTCAGTCAGAAGGACTTGAATATGAGGCAAAGAAGGTCAATGGAGCTGATCAAAGATTACGACTGTGAGATTCTGTATCATCCAGGGAAGGCCAACGTAGTGGCCGATGCCCTAAGCAGGAAAGCGTACTGCAAGGCATATTGCTATGCCATGACTTCCACGATACCGACATCAACAATTATAGACAATGTAAGGGCTGCTCAGTTGCAGGCCTTAAAGGAGGAGAATGTAAAGGACGAGAATATCAGAGTTCAACTGCCATTAATGCAAGACGATGGAACCGGACTGAAGGGTGTTTACGGTAGAGTTTGGGTTCCTAAGTTCGGGAACATGAGAGAAGTAATTCTTGAAGAAGCTCACCAATCTAAGTTCTCAATTCACCCTGGAAGCACAAAAATGTACAACGACCTGAAAGCTAATTTCTGGTGGCCAGGATTGAAAAGAGACGTTGGACAATATGCAGATTAGTCAAAGCAGAACACCAACAGCCCTATGGTAGTATGCAACCTCTTCCTATCCCAGAATGGAAGTGGGACCATATTACCATGGACTTCATAACAAAGCTTCCCAAAACACGTCGTCAACATGATGCCATTTGGGTCATCGTTGACCGATTGACAAAATCTGCTCACTTCATTCCAATCCGAGAAACCTATTCACTGGACCGTCTTGCCCAAATCTACGTAAACGAAATCGTCATCAGACATGGTGTGCCTAAGTCTATTGTCTCTGATCGAGATAGTAGATTTACTTCCAATTTTTGGGCTACTCTACAAAACGGTCTTGGTACTCGTATCGCAATGAGTACTGCTTACAGACCCCAATCTGATGGTCAAAGTGAAAGAACAATCTTAACTTTAGAGGATATGCTCAGAGCCTGTGTCATGGATTTGGGTGGTAACTGGGACGATCACCTTCCATTGGTTGAATTCTCCTACAACAATAGTTACCATTCCACAATCAAGATGGCACCGTTCGAGTTCTTGTATGGCAGAAAATGTAGGACTCCAACCTGTTGGAGGGAAACAGGAGAAACTCCAATAGCTGGTCCTGCTTTTCTACAAGAAACAAACGAAAAGATCCAACTCATTCGGCAATGCATGAAAACGGCACAAGATCGACAAAAGAATTACCACGATCGCCGTCACAAAGTGATAGAGTTTCAAAAGGATGATTGGGTATACTTAAAGGTTTCTCCGATGAAAGGCATTACAAGATTCGTAAAGCGAGGAAAGCTATCTCCTCGATTCATAGGACCATTCAAGATACTAGAAAGAATTGGAAACCAGTCCTATCATTTGGACCTGCCGAAAGAGTTATCAGGTGTTCACCCGGTCTTTCACGTTGGTTACTTAAGGAAGAGTTTAGTGCCCGAAAGGGAACCATGGACTGATCACTCGGACATCAAGATTGATGAACGGCTAAGGTTCGTTGACGAGCCGGAGTGCATTCTGGAAACGAAAGTCAAGAAACTCCAACAAGGAAATCAGGATGGTGCTGGTCAAGTGGAAGCATCATCGGGGAGCTAATCATACTTGGGAATCGGAGGAAGACATGAAGAACAAGTACCCAAGTTTGTTTAGCGCAGCATGACTTCGCGGACGAAGTATAGGCGTGGTGGAGCCCATGCTGTAACATCCCTATTTTTCAATTACTTGTAATAGACAATTTAAGACTCAATTATTTGTATTAATGGATATTTATGTCAATTTAAGCAAATTATGTTCACAAATTTATAAATGTCAAAGATATGAAGTTGAGGGATGTATTATGCGAATGGGTCAAAATGGGAAATAAAAGAAAGGAAATCTTTCATTTTCAACAATTCCACTCTCTCACTACTCTCTCTCTCTCTCTCACCGATTTCTCTCTCTACCCCCTCTCTCGGCTTCAATCCAAGGAACACACAAGAAATCAACAAATTCAAGTGCAAAAGTTGGATTCAAGTTGCAATTTAGGAACTATAACTGCTACAACAAACAATTTGAGGTAAGATTCATTCAAACTTGAGATTTATGAGGTTTTTGGTTCGGTTTTTATGTAAACCGAATCATAGGTTTTTGATGTCAAATGTTAATGCATGTTGGATATTATTATTGAAATGGGTAAATCGAGCATGTATGTTGTAGTATACCGAATTTCAGAATCAGATTCACACTCTAAGTATGATTTTGGAATTAGTGTGTGTGTTCTTCAAAGATTGTAGAAAAATGGACACAAATGTGAGATTTTTGGTACATTATGGCATGTTATAAGTTGATATAGTACATTTAAGTTCATCTTTACAATTTTAGATACAAAAACGTGCAAAAATGGTCCAAATATAATTTCAGGAAAATGTTGGAAATTTTACCAAGTATGAACTCGGTCCGGATCTGTCCAAATTCGGACCATACTCAGTTCGGACCAACAATGATTTCGGACCAACTACAATTTCGGGTCCATCCCAATTCGGACCCCCACTAATTCGGACAATTACCCATTTCGGACCCTGCCAATTTCGGACCACCTCAATTTCGGATCAAGACCCAATCCGGATCACCCCCAATTCGGACCATTTACATTTCAGACCTAGCCAATTTCGGACCATCTACAATTCGGACCATCCGAATTCGGATGTGGTCCGAAATCAGACCTAATTACATTTACAATTACAGAATACAAGTTTTAAGCAATTACTGACACAAATTCACTATTACACTTACATTACAGATCATTGTGGTGTTATCAAAACACACATTGATTCAGAGACAAGTCATACTATACCAACCACTGTGAGTAACAGATTGTCATTCGAACATTTATTGTTTTTGCATTCATGTTTATATATTCAATGGCATGTTCACATTGTTCATATGCATCATTTGGCACTCATGATTACTTTATTGTTATGATGCACACTCGTACATGACATGTAACACACATGTAGCCAGCGTTCATTTGAAAGTGCATCTATTTACATCATGCTTGCACTGCATGATCATTACTTCACAATCTGATGCGACCTGGACTGGGGCTGACAGCAGGCCACTGTCGGGGACTGATCATCCCACTCGTTATCCCGTCAGGTTCGGCACATCCCCGATCAGCATTTGAACTGCCACCCCATGCTAGCACTGCATGGTTTACACATACATTAAGGCTTACACTGCCTGTTTTCACATACATGGGGCTTACACTGCCCATGGTTAAGCATTGCTTGTAAAGAAATATTTGTTGTTTGCATAATCTGTTATCTCACTAAGCTTTAGCTTACAGTTGACTCACCATGTTTTCAGGCAAAGGCAAAAGTGTAGCTGGACCTTCCACTTAAGCAAATCAATTCACATCCCGGAGACTTAGAAGCTATTGGTACACCGATAATGTGACTTGGGGCTGGGATATTATGACTTGTAAAATAATTATCTTGATGTAATAGTTAGACTTTATCACTGTAGACATATATTTTCATTGCTTTAGTGTGGATTTGCTTAATTCTAATTTAAGTATTCAATTTCAATTATCATGATTATTCATTGGGTTGTTTGTTGATCCTGGTGATTTCAATTATAATATCAAAGCAAGAGGGTGTCACACCCTTGACGATAGCTTCTAACTATTTACATCTTGATTAAGTACTAGAGCTATATATACTACTACCTGCGTATATACCTGCATCTATACATACTCTGACTACTTTTTGGAACTTTCTGGCTTCAGATCTCCATCCTTCATGAAAGAAGATATGCTGACCATGAAGCTTCTTCAGATCGTCCTTTGACAGATTTATCAGATGCAGTGGATCATACACTCTCAAAATAACTTTGTCGTCTTGATCCTCCATGATAGCTTCAGCAGTTTCATTATCAATGTACCACCACTTCATGTTGCTCAAAATATCTTGAGGCATCTTCTTCATTGGCACCCTTCTTAAGCATTTAACAGGTTTGTAAACCATTTTCGCCCATGGTCGTCCTGTATGAGGATCTATTCTTGAAGTATCCTCGACTCTTTTTCCAGACCTCGGTTGGAGTCTTTCAAACCTTCTAGATCTCCCTTCTCGTCTGATTATCTTAGCGATCACTTCAGCATAGGGATCATTTCCGATATTGATCAACGCTTTCCAGGCTAATTCCTTCACCTCTACCTTCGGCAATGTGTTGAATACTTTAAGCTTGCGCCTCAGGTACTGGAGACCATCTCTTCTCTTTAGAATAAAAAGCTGCAGTTCCCTGTCGAAGAACCAGCTAATAATACCTCCCGAGAAGTTTCCTGCACCTGGAATCTTCATATTCTTCTTTATTTTCGGCTCAGTTTTCTTCTCTTCCTTGCGGAACCATAGATTTAACAGTTCGGCTCTGCTAGGCTCTCTTTCAGCCTCCTCCAGTTCTGAATCATCTACTGAAGCCAATTTGACTTCATCAATATCTATTGCATGTTGATCACTATGCTCATATTGTTCTGTGACAGGCTGTGATTGAATGATTACTTCATTTACATTGTCGTCTTCATCTATCACAACCTCATCATCAGACTTCCAATCAGCAATATCATCTGGAACAAACTCTCCTTCTTCTAGATCTTCTATATCATCTTCAAAATCGAATTCAAGGTCTAGAGGAGCTTCATCAATGTCCATCAATGCTTCTATTATCTCACGTACTTCAGATTCTGAGGCTTTTGAAGAACTGGCCTCTCCTCCTACAGCTCCCGAATGACCTGGCTCCCCCTGAGTCTCAGCATCCTGAGCAGCAGAAAAATCTATTGGCTCATCTCTTTGCATACTGGGATCATTGCCATCATTATCATCATCCTTATCATCATCCCTGGGCAGCTCTATTTGGTCTCGGCAGCTTGTCTCCCCCTGAGCCTTTAGATTTTTCATTAATTGCTCAATCAGGGAGCGCATCGATCTTATTTCGGTCGCTTGATCAGCTACAAAGGTTTTCAGCTCCAAGTTATCTTCCTGAACCTTATCGACAGTCTTCTTGAGCTCGGCATTCTCGATATCTAGATTGGCATTATGCTTTTGTATTTCACCGAGAGCCGTTGTCAACCCAAAGATTTGAATTTGCTGGAAGTCAACTCTGTTCTTCAGTTCCAAAAACCTTTGATTCTCTGCGAAGGTGGATGAGGTGGATGGAATGGATTGTATTGAGGTCGGTATGATTGGAGATGGAATGTACGGTTCAACGGGTGGTGGTGGTGGTGGTATGGTAGTTTGAGCGGATGGAGGCTGAGGGATTTTTGGCTGAGCAGCAGAAGCTGAGGTAGCTCCCTGCATAAAATGATGTCGTTTAGCCCTTTGCCTTGTTATCAATGGAGCAACTTCTTCTTCCTCAAAATCAGAGTCATCAGACCACCTTGACGCTCGTCGCCTTGTAGTTTCTTCAGTCACCACTAACCTCGATCCATATGTTCCTATCTGGACAGATGGTTCCTCGGTTACAGTCTCTGGAGCTTCAACCTCAATTTCTTCCATATCTTCAGATTCTGTAGCTGACGTGGACTTGTCATCAGCTGCTCGCTGAGGTTGATATTCATCAATTTGTCTAAATACATCAATCTCTCCTTCTGGAGGTTCCAGAAGTTGATCAACAAGCTCAGCTGTTATCTCTTCATCAGCATTAGGCCCAGAAGCCCAGATTTCCTCTAATGTTTGTGTTATCGGATCAGAAGCGGGTGGTGCACTTGAAGGCCCTGCCTCTTGTGGCTCTTGAGGTTGACTAGTCGAAGGCCTATCTGCCTGAATTTGACTCACTGTAGGCCTCTGACGTCTTCTCTGCTGCTGAGGCCTTTGTTGTTGACGTTGTTGTTGTGGTTGTCGTTGCTGAACTTCCACTTCACCTGCCCAATTGGCATCATCAGGGGCGACAAAGTTCCGGTCGATAACAGCCCCAAACAAAGGTCGCTCTACCAGGACCGCTAACCTTCCTCTATGAGAGGAGCAATCAGCAAAAATCCTCTTATCGATAACCGCTACATTTTGAATGTCATTAAGCTGTGGTAAATTTGGCAAGAAGTGCCTGATGAGCATCATCACAAAGCGTGGATAAAGGAGAAATCTTTCCCTCTCCTGAGCCGTTATCTGGTGAACGAACTCGGAGAAAAACATCTCTGAAAAACTGAACCGTCGATTATAAACCAATGCGATAATCCCTGATTGGATCTTCGATACAATATAATCAAATCCCGCTTTCTTCGCCGCAAAGCATACCATGAACACGTGCGCCAGAAATCGCCATTGGCCAATGAGCCCACTCTTCATATAGGACGTCTTAGTAACATCCAAACTATATCCCATCCTTACAAAGGCCGCCTGCCTAATACTTAATGAGAAGTCTATAGGCCCATTCTCTTCCTCCTGAGTTCCCAGCTGCAGAACTTGGCGTTGCATCTCAGCAGAAAATACCAACGGCTGTCCAGCTATTCTTGTCCTTAAAACTGTCGGAGTGACAGTGCAATCGACTTGCAAATGTTCATAAAATTGTCGCACATAATGAATGACAATTTGGATGTTGTGCGATAGTGCGTATGAGATCCTGGACTCCACCAAGAAATCCACCATTTCACGAAAAGCCTGTGCTTCAGGGATATTATGGTCCGGGGGAATAACCATATTATGTTTCGGTACAAATACTCTATCTGCCATGTCTGCACAATATATCAAATAAAATAATAAAATATTAGAATTATTAAAAATGAATAAACTTGTTTAAACTCAAATTTGTTTTATTTTGAACTTGTGTAAGTACAAAATCCAACACATATGAATTTCTACAAGCTCAAGTAAAGTTTAAATTAAATAATTCAAATATATTGACAGACTCGAACAAACAGATTCGAAGTAACATATTTTCGAGTTTAAAGTACCATTCGAGTCTAATGACCAATTCGAGTTTACTGACAAACTCGAATCAAGCCATGAACAGACTCGAAGGAGTCGGCCATAACCATCACTAAAATCCATGATTTTAACTTTGGACTTCAAAAATCACATCTATTAGTCCAACTAGGTTCTAATCAATGATATTAGTAGTTAATTTGAGTTTTTACCTGTTCAAAGTTTGTCATTTTGAAAAACAAACTTTCTACCAATAAAACTTCAAAATTCAGTGATTTTGGCTTAAATGGTGTATAAAACTACTTAAATCTCGTACAAAACACTTGATTATACCAAGATCTATGAGTAGAATCGAAACTACACGGACAGAAACTCGACAAATAGTCGTTTTCTTGAAAGCGACAAACTCGAGCAAATAGATTCGAAATCGCAGACAAACTCGAGGGAACAAATTCGAAAACAGATGACTTAATGACCGTTACTGTTAACCTATATATACCACCAACTTTCGAGTTTAGTGACAGATTCGAATCTACTTACAGATTCGAGCCCTTATATTTTCGAGTTTAACTTAAACTCGAATTCACCCCTGAAACTTTGAAAATTTCGAAAATTTTGAAATAAATTCAACTTTTTCAATCTTATTGTGTAACGGAATAAACTATGCCAAATCTTTTACCCTAAGCACAAGATTTTCACGCAATGTTTATTTTAGTCAACTATGAATGCCCCCTCAGTAATTTTTGACCTTTTTCCTAAGTAAAATAAAAATAAAAATAAAAATAACTTAGAATTTTAAAATTTTGACCAAGAAATTAACTTAGACTTATACTACATTTATTAAAATTTACGACCTATGCTAAACACTTAACAGATTATTTTTGATGAGTATAGTCAAAGAAAGGTTCAATCAGATAGCGGTGTCAGATACTCACTTTCAGTACTTAAACTTTCACACTTAGGAATTTTTGATTCCTTTGAATGTTTGGCGTGACATACTCATTTAGCCGATTGTCGGTATTTACCCCTTTAAACATGCTACATTTCGGAATTTCCCTTGGCATTTTTATTTATCATGAAATTATCTTACGTGACTCAGTCATAGACATACTTTTATGATCAAGGCATACAGACAATGATTCTATCTTGTTGGTATTTGCAAACTTTCTTTAAAAGACAAACAACGGACACAGGTCTGTATTTTCATACAACAAAGTGTCTTAGTTTGACTTAAGGTTTATTTTTAAAGCTAGCAAGACAGCGGTGACAGGTCTGTACCGACGTACAACAAAGCGACTTATCTTGCTAACCCGAATCAAAACAGAGGCAACAGGTCTGTACTTACGTACAACAGAGTTACATGTTTTTGACTCTCAATTTTGTATGATTTTTCTATTCTTTCCATTTTAAGATGTATTTGATGTTGCTATACATCCCCAGAAAGTTTGCATACCTCATTTAGACTCAAAGTTTGTATGTCTTGTACATAAAAATTAAGACCAATTGGTCATACATCTAAGTTAGGGACACGTTTGACTTTTTCTTGAATATTTTATTAGCCTTGGGACTCCCTATATGTATTATGCCTACCAACACATCAAACTAAAATAAAGTATACCACTTAGAATTTTAGGTGCATTATGTGTGAAAGCCTAAACACTTAGAGTTTGTAACGACTGTGCTAATTTTCGTCACTTTGAACCTATGCATCTAAGACTTAACTCCTTTTCTGATATTCTCTTCTTTTTTTTTTGAATTTTTATGGTTTTCTCTCTTTTTTCTTTTGTTTTTCATAAGAAATAGCAATAAAAGAAGATAACCTACTAACTTACTAAAAATAGAAACTATCCTAATTTAGCAAACTTACTATAAAAAGAAAGAAATACTACAGCTATAAAAGGAAATAAACTTCTACTAAGGTCAAATTACTCTGGGTTGCGCATTCCATTTAGTTGAATCAAATATTCAAACCGTGACTTATCAAAGGCTTTGGTAAATAAATCAGCATTATTATCGTCCGTTGCCACTTTTACCAACTTGATTAAGTTCTTTTCAGCACAATCACGAATAAAATGATGCCTTATGTCTATGTGCTTTGTTTTACTGTGTTTAACTGGATTATTTGTGATAGCGATTGTAGATTGGTTATCTATCCTAATAGGAGTTTGAGTGTAAGCCAAACCGTAATCCCGCAATTGTTGTTGTATCCACAGAACCTGTGAGCAGCAACTACCAGCAGCAACATACTCGGCCTCGCACGTTGACACGGCTACCGACGTCTGTTTCTTGCATTACCAGGAAACCAGTCTCCCTCCTAGGAATTGACAACCTCCAGTTGTTGATTTGCGCGTCAAGCTGCATCCTCCGTAGTCAGAATCCGTGAACGCCTCCAACTCTAGATCTCCCTCCGCGTGATACCAAAGTCCCAGCTTCGGTTTCGACTTGAGGTATCGTAGAATCTGCTTCACAGCTTTCATGTGCATCTCCTTCGGATTAGCTTGAAACCTAGCACAAATACACACAGCAAACATGATGTCAGGTCTTGAAGCAGTTAAATACATAAGTGATCCAATCATGGCCCGATATAACGTCGGATCCACATCGGTATCACTTTCAGTACCCGGTCCGAGATTGTGATTCACTTGAATCGGCGTGCTGAAATGGGCATTCAGTTTCGTTCCTTCCATCCCGAAGCGTTCTAATATGTCGTAGACATACTTCGTCTGATGGATAAACATACCTTCCTTCTTCTGGTCAACTTGTAACCCCGAAAAGAAATTTAACTCTCCCATTGCACTCATCTCGAATTTCGACTTCATCACCTTCTCGAAATCTTTGCACATTTGTTCGTCTGATGATCCAAAGATGATATCATCAACGTACACGTGTGCCAAGATGAAGTGTTCTCCCTTTCTCTTAACGAACATCGTACTATCTATCCTACCCCTTTCAAACCCATTCTCTAATAAATGGTTGGATAAAGTCTCGTACCACGCCCTTGGTGCTTGATGCAATCCATATAGAGCCTTATCTAAACGATATACTCTATCTGGATATTTTGGATCTGTAAATCCGGGCGGCTGTTCTACATACACCAGCTCCTTCACTTTCCCATATAGGAAAGCACTCTTCACATCTATTTGATATACCTTAAAGCCCTTGAAGGAAGCAAAAGCTAGAAACAACCTAATGGCTTCCAACCTTGCTACTGGCACAAACACCTCATTGTAATCGATTCCCTCCTCTTGGTTGAAACACTTTACAACTAACCTAGCCTTGTTGCGAGTGACTATACCCTGATCGTCTCTTTTGCACTTAAAAACCCATTTGGTTCCTATGGCAATTTCCCCTCGAGGTAATGGAACTAATTCCCACACTTCTAGTTTCCTAAACTGAGAGAGTTCTTCCTGCATCGCTTCAACCCAGGAGTTATCCTTTAGTGCCATTTGCACATTTTTAGGCTCTACTTGCGAGATGAAACAAGAATAGAGACAGGTATGATATGCCTCGGAGTCGTTTATCATCGACAACAACACAGTGTTGTTATTTAAACTACTCCTAGTCCTCACACTCTCATTAGGATTTCCTATGATGCTTTCTATAGGATGGTTCTTGTTGATCCTAGAGGTCTCTATCTCGTCAACTCTCAGATTATCTCCTAAGTTAGATCCTATTTCACCTAATGGGGGAACATCCTCAGATTCCACATTTTCCTCCTCGTGGACATTTTCCTCAGAGTTGGAATTTGTTGCCTGAGTCTGATTCTCAGTTGAAGGTGCTTCTGGATCAGCGACTTCTGGAGATCCATCTTCAGTCGAAGTAGGCTCGGATGTGGATTGAAATGTAGTCCTCGGAAAGGTATGACCTTCGTCATTCAGATGCAACGTCGCCATGTCCTTTTCGATTGTACCTGCATTTTCATCCAAAGGAATGTTAAATGACTCAAATAATTTATCATAGTCAAATATCCATTCCGGACCTGTTTGGGGTTCATGTGTATAACTTGTTACTTCAATGTTATACACAATTTATACTGTACCATTCGTTTTGTTAAAAACCCGTTTGTTTGGTGAGTTCGGCACATAACCTAGGAAGTATCCTTCGTCAGCCTTTTCACCAAACTTAGGTTGATGTTTTGTTCGCAGTAAAGTACATGGTACCCCAAACGGTTCGAAGCTAGTTAAATTAGGTGGCCGTTTATTCAAAATTTCATAACAGGTTTTGTTCAAAGATTTGACAGTTAGGACCCGGTTTAAAATATGACATGCGGTATTCACTGCCTCCCCCCAAAACATGGTAGGAAGCTTTGAATCCGACAGCATAGTCCTAGCTGCCTCAATCAATGTCCTGTTCTTTCTTTCAGCCACCCCATTTTGTTGAGGCTCATACGGTGCACTAAATTGATGCACTATGCCCTTTGATAGGCAATATACACCAATTACAATGTTTTTAAATTCTGTTCCATTATCACTACGTATCCTTTTAACCCGTGTTCCATAGGAATTCTCCACTTGGTCTAAGAACCCGATGAGCTTGGAAGCCGTCTCGTCCTTTGTACCTAGAAAGAAAACCCAAGAAAATCGTGAGTAATCGTCAATGATAACTAAACAATACCAACTACCTCCTATACTCCTTTTGTTGATTGGTCCGAAGAGATCCATATGCAACAAATCGAATGTAGAGGTTATGGAGTTCTGAGTCTTGGACTTGTGTGCCTTCTTATGTTGTTTGCCCTTCTTGCATGGTAGACACTTGTCCTCGAACTGAAAACTCTTCATAGGCACACCTTGCACCACCCATTTTTCGTTATATAGTTCATTTTTCTTAGGTGCAAGTGTGCCATGCGTCTGTGCCACAACACTGATTCAGTCTCCGAAGCTTTAGATAATAAGCAGATCGGACCCATCGAAGTTTCCGGCTTGTTCATATCGAGCATGTACAAGTCATTCTTCCTTGGTGCCCGCATCAATATCCATTCTTCAGGAATTTTGAACCCCGGTTTTAGCACTAACGCTTCAGTGTCAGTGAACAGCACTGAATTCTTCTTGTCACAGATTTGAGATACACTAATGAGATTGTGAACCAGTTTATCAACGTGATAAACTTGATCCAACTTGATCGTCCCATTAGTGACCACTCCAGTACCCGTGATGTTTCCTCCTTTATTTCCCGCGAATGATACAAATCCCCGATTCCCACCCTTGAAGTCTGTAAGGAGACTTCTTTCCCCCGTCATGTGCCTGGAGCATCCACTGTCGACGAACCATTTGTTGTTTGGACCTGTGGTGATCTCCTGCACATGAAAGAAAATAGGTTAGTTATCACGGGGAACCCAAGCCATAACTGACTTGGTTATACCATTCTCGTCCACATACTTAAACTCTTTCAAATACCCATCTCGCCTTTCAGGTGACTTAGGTCGTTGAACAGGAGTTTGTTGTGGTGCCGAGTGATGTAAATTCACTCTTTGCCTTTGTGTAGGCATTTGTTGTGGAGCTCTTGAATAATTACGATTATATGGCATTTCAGATTGAGAACCCTTAGCTCTAACCGGTGTGTGATGTCTAATAAGAGTGTGTGACCTAACTGGAGTATATGCTCTGCTAGGTGTTGTGTTCCTATATTGTTGTTGAGGTCCAGACCTAGATTGATTTACGACTCGATTCGGTGAATTAGTCCTAACCGCTTCCTTTGGTACAACCTTTACCGGTATTTGTTTCACAACTTGTTTTGGTGCAGCCTGCACAGTTTTCTCGGTACTCTGAGAACTACTAGTGCTCGCCACACTTGTTGAAGGCTTAGATTGTGTTGGCTTCCCTGTCTTAGGCTTAACTTCAGTTTTCCTAAGCGGACAGTTAGAAGCAACATGCCCCTTTTCATGACATCTAAAGCAGGACATCTTGTCAATGGACTTCTTGTGTGTGCCCTTAGTCTTAGGTGTCTCACTTGTGTCCTGGTCTTTTTGAACATCTATTGCGACTGGTTCATCGTCCTGATCATTAAAATCAATTTTATGTTTTCCTGCAGCTGTTTCACAGGAGGAAGACACAAATTTGACTTTCTTAACCTTGACGTTTGTATCAGTCACCTTAGGTGTATTTTCTTTTACAGGCTCAGATATAGGTGCTGGTATGTCCTCTAAGTCTACTGATTTCTCAGTTTTCTCCTGAGGTTGAGGCACGTAGTTTGCATTAAAAGGAGGAGGAATCTCATGAAATCCTAGACCTACAGGATTTTTAGATTGGCGTTGAGCATCTAAAACTTTTCCTAGGTTCAGACTTGAATTCCTAAACTTTTCTAGCTTACTATTAGCCTCGGCTACCTTCACCTTAGTTTCAGCTAGCTCTACTTCTTTGGTCTTAAGATCTTTGGTCAATGCCTCTACATGCTCATACATCAGTTCTAATTTAACACACTGCTCACTCAGCTTGTCTTTTAGAACTATGACATCCGGTGCATCAGCTTTAAGCTTATCCCTAAGATCTTGCTTAATGTCATTCAGGCTAGCATTATCAGATTCTAAAGACTCATTTTGAGCAGATATGGTTTTATGTGATTCTAATACCAGATTCAACCTGTCATGAGAAGTAACACATAACACACATAATTCATGGAAAAGAGAGTAATTCAGACTTACCTTTGTGTGTTCTGATTCGATGTTGGCCATTTGAGCGGCAAACTCCAGAAGCGTCTGATCATTCGACTTCTCCACCCACATCGGACTGCTATCCCTTGTGGTCTGCTCTTCCCCTTCACATCCACTCTCGGTGACTTCAGCCATGAAATCTCTAGCATTAGATTCCGGATGTGAGCTCCAGTCATAGGTACCATCCAGCTGTCTGTTTGATGTGACGTTTGATAATAGACCAGCTATATTGGCTTGACCGGAAGATGAACTCGGAAGGTATCTTTGTTGAGACTGGTTCTGGAACTGTCCATGATGCTGTTCTGCCCTTGGTAACTATCTACCTTTGGTCTCTGACACTCTCTGGCGAAGTGTCCCAAACCTTGACAATTGTAGCATTTCACCTTGGACTTATCAAAGCCAATCTCCTTATTATTCATATTAAGATTCCTCCCAGTCCGTTTGATGAATCTTTTAACCCGTTGGGTTACCATGGCCAGTTGCCATTTTAGATCCATCTCCTCAAGGTCGTCAGGGTCTACCTGATCATAGTCTTCATCCCAGAGTGCAGGATCGTTTATTTTCCCTTGAACGCAGTTCCCATATGCGGCCACAAATGATGCCAATAGAATTAAATGTTCTTCGGCCGACTTTGCGCTTACGGGCATCTTAGAGTATCCCTGAGATGTTGATGTCTGAGTTGCCTGAGGTTGTTGTTCTTCCGATCTTCCCAATTCTAAGAACGCTCTATTCAGTGTGTCATCAGTCTCTGCTGGTGACGACGTTTCTTCGGTGAAAAACGCTGTAGCAGTCTTCGTATCTGCTGCAACCGAAGGTTTTGATTTTCCAAAATACATGGCTGGATTTTGGACTTGTTCATAATCCGTTTCGGCCTTCAGTAGCTCGAAATGATAAGCCCGCAACGTTCCCACTATATCCTCCAAAGATTGAGTATAATACTTGTCTTCATTAAGCTTAATCAAAGCCACATACATCACCCATTTGGCTGGTAAGGCATCAAGAAGCTTATTGTTCTTTTCTGTGTCATTATACTCAATGCCGTGACTCTCAAGCTCTGTCAGCAGATGATAAAAGCGGGTAATAGTGTCGTCCAGCTGTTCATCCTTCAAAGCCTTGAAAATAGCAAATTGTTGTTTCAACAACTCCATGCGCTTCCTCCGAACCCTCGGATTACCCTCACACCTCTTTTCCAGCGTCTCCCAAAGCTCCTTAGATGTCTTTTGATTGCGGAATGTGTGTAGTATATCCTGAGGCAAAGCCATTCGAATAATCGAGAAAGCTCTGTTCTCGGCTTCATATAGTTTCTTATCATCCTCCTTCATCATTTGATATGATAAGACTCTTTGACGGCCTTCGACTTCTGAGATGGGTGGAATGTATCCTTCGTCAATACATATCCACATTCGCATGTCGTTGAAACGCACAAAATCGGCAAACCGATCTTTCCACCAATAGTAGTCTTCAAGTTTCATCAGCTTAGGCGGAGTATTTGCCTTCCCTACCTCATGATCCATTTCTAGAAACTTTTGAAGATTTGACATTGTTTCAAGAGTAATTGAATTGTAACTTAAGAAATTTAATTCGAAATTAATTTAAGTTAATTCTTTCGAATTTAGGTAAATTCGAATATAATCAAGATTAAACCTATTTGGGATTAAATTCGATGAAGTTCTGAAGTTCAACTAAACTTGAAATGGTGACAAACTCGAAAGTATCCAAATTCGAATGTCTTAAACTCGAATGTTCAAGCAAACTCGAAATAGTCAAAGTCGAATCCCAGCAAACTCGAGGTTCCTTAGTCGACTTTAGCACAAACTCGAATCAAACTCGAACCCTTCTAAACTCGAAACACTCTTTATCAAACTCGAGAGGAGCGGATTGTGGTTAGACTCGAGACTAAGAAAAACCCTAATTACTCCTAACAGATTCGAGCGCCGCAAACTCGAAAAACGGCTAATACTTCGATTTCTTAACGTTTTACAGATTAAATCAATATTTTTACAACGAAAAATACTGATTTCGATCAAAAACGTGAAAAACACGAAGTATTTCCCGTATCCCAATTTGATAAGCTCGATAAACACGAAAAACACAAAAAAAACTTGAGAGAATAACCGTCCAAAAGCGTCAAGAAACCTAGGATGTATCTATATGAACACGAAGAACAGTAAGAACACCCCGTAGGCTCTGATACCACTTGTAAGGTCTACACACTACGGATCTATCTAGACGCGAGACCGTCAACGAGTGCGGAATCCTCGTTAACGGGTCGACGGAAACAACTCTCACTCGGAACACGGAGACTATCAATAAGCTGTACGAACGAAGACGGACGCACCTACGAATTGATTCTCTCCGAAACAACACTAATAATTCTGATAAACTCGAAATCGCCTTTTGCTTAATCTCTCTCGAATTCTGCAAAAAGTCCCGTAATGATTCGAGTTAATCCCTAATTATAGAGGCTAATTCGAGTTTGCTATGGGCCAAACTCGAATCAGGCCCAAGGCCCATTCGAGTTTGTCCCCTTGACACTCTCGAATCTGCCTAAGGATGTACATTCGAATCTGCCTAAGTAACTCATTCGAATCTGACCTAGATTCGAATCCCAGTCCTTAGAGAATTCGAATTTACTCTTTCACATATTTAACTTAGTATTGAAACTTATGTTTTCAACTTATGCTTGAATTTATCTTTGAACTTTTATGTTTGAACTTCTTGTAATACGTTACATCAAGTTCAAACATACAATCAATAACTGTCAAACATATATAAACATATATATCAAACACTTGTTAAATCCCAATACTTTGAATATTACTTAAACCAAAATGCTAGATCACTTAGACTGCTATCGTCACACAGGGTGTACCAACAAATACAGCTATTTAAAAACTACACACTCTTTTCTCAATGTTTGTATGTATTATTAACAGAAGATAATTACAAACAGGCTTGAATGCGGAAAGGTTCAAGCTGAGATGACAGATACAACAGTATGTTAACTAATCTAAGACAGACTTAAACTAGTTACAATGAATACACTCACTAAGAATTACTCAATATGTTTACAAGACTCAAGGAAACAGCTTGAATAAGAACAACTTAGACACCAAGCACTGTTTTATTCAAGCAGACTTGCATGCATGAAAGACACACTTGAATGCACGTTCACTCTTGGCTTCAGCACTTAGCTTTTTGGCTTATCCTTTAAATTCTTGGAAGTTTCCTTTTATACTCTATCAGAGGACCTAAGAGAAGCTTCTTCATTGGACGAAAGGAAAAAGGGAAAGTCTTGTTGAAAAGACAACATAAACTTTTCTGCACATTCTGAAAAGCAGACTTGTCTTCATGTGTGCAGAACTTTTGTCTTTTCTTTTTGTCTACTGTTGCATTAGCTTTAACTAAATAAGGAATGTCAACTTTGCGTCTTTCTTCCTTTGTTAAGGCCTATTTTGATATAAGAAAAGGTCTGTCACCCTTTTTCAAATATCCTTTTGTCTTCATGTGACAGAACAGCGTGGGCAGGCTGAGCAGTTCTGTTTTCCACTTTGTCTTCGACTTTGTAAACTGATCTTTTAGCCAAAAACAATACATGAGAACTTGGAAGCATATTCCATAGAGTGTTTAGCCTGTTCACAAAGAACAGGTTCTGTTCACAAAGAACAGAACACTTGTAAACTGCCCAAGCTGCTCACCAGTGTAGAGCAGCATAGACAGTTTATGTCCAGCCTGTTCAGCAGAGTGAACAGCTTTGGACTGATATTGCAAATCATTTTCAGGTTTCAATAAGGCATATAACAGGCCTTAAATTCAACCTTCAAATGCATCAACAGGTTTGATTAAGAATCTCCCCCTTAGATGCAGAACAGGTTTGACTGAGGCCTTTTTGTGCCTAACAGAAAGTGTTTCATTTTTCTCAAGTCAAGTTGAAAAGCTTTCACTTTCTTGGTTTTTGAGAGGAGAAATAATCCATTTGAGGGGGAGTGATGTATTTGTTTAGAATAGGGGGAGAGATATATTTTATGAAAGAGAGGATATTGTTTTGAGGGGGAGAGTGAGAGAAACTTTGTAATAATTTTAAGTTGTAATTTTTTATATTTCTGCAATTGTAATTCCACTACATATGCGTCTCTGAAGTTTTTACATGATGTTCATAATTCTTATGATCATCATGAGGGGAAGAAAACCTGTATTTCAGAGACAATTGTTGAATTGTTTGAAGATAATTGCAACAACTGTTGAAGATAATTGTGACAACTGCAGAAGAGTTAAAGATGAAAGATGATATCTTGTCTTTGATTGATTAAGGGAGAGAATCAAATTATATTCATGATTCAAGGGGGAGAGTCTATTCATAAGATCAGAGAAGATCAGATAAGAAGAGATTTGAAGATCAAAGAGAGACAATGAAGAAGAATTTTATAAAGAACAACTTTGAACTTGTTGATTGAAAAATTATTGTAGAGGAGATTGTGTAACATCCCGTTTTTGTGATAATTACGTGGATTTATTTTAGTGGATAATTAATATATTATTATTGCGTGGGTCCAATGAGAACCCGATTAGTGGATATATACGTGTCGGGTTGCGAGTTACGTGTCTCCGGGTTATAAATTAGTGAATTAATTATATAATTGAGTTCGTGGATTTAATTGGGTTAGGTGGATACTAAATGTGAAAATTGAGTATCGGGTTCGGGTTATGGGGTCGGAACCCGTCGAAATTAGAAAACATATGTACGTGCGTTCCTTTCTTATTTTCAAACCTAAAGTGTGTGTGAAAAGTGTGTGTGTGCGTACATGAGTTCCAGCTGCAAAATCAAGCTTTAAGATGCGAATTGGTTGCTGAATCTTGGTTTTCCTCTTCATCTTTATGTTCTTGAGAGTTTGAGGTAAGAACCTCTAATTTTGCTTCTAAAAATTGAGTCATGTGTTAACCAAGTTGTGGGGGTTAATTGCAATCTGTTTTAGGGGAGTTATATGTTGATTTGGGAAGTATTTTAGGACTGAAAGTCGATTTGGGGGAGCTTTTAAGCTCCTGGGCAGAACTGGTCGACGAACAGGGAAGGAGCAACACTGCAGGGGTCGCGGTCGCGATCCTGCAGTCGTGGTCGCGACAAGCTGAGGCCGAGCGCGGCCGTGTTGCCTGGAGCGCGGGCGAGATCGGGGAGCAGGGCTGTTTCGGCCGAATTTCGAGCATCGGTTGCTCGTTTGGGGCTGTATCTGAGTCGTGTTGGTTCTTGACGGATGTATTCGGGTTATATGATTTATTGAGTCGTGTTTCGTTTGAGATTGTTGTGAGTCGGGTTTTCGAGGCTTTCGGTTGGGATTGTTCGGGGTTTCGGGTCGGTTCGAGGGTTTTAGGAGTTGGGTTCCGCTTGGGATTTTGGGTTATATTGTGTTGGGTGTTCGGGAAATTGTTGGAATTATTTCGGGTCGGGTCTTGATCGAGTTCTCGGGGTTTCATCGGGGTTGTTTTCGAGTTAGAGTTTTGGGATTCGGTTGGGGGTTGCTTTCGGGTTCGAGTTAAGCTCATTACGAGTTTGTAATATGTGTTCGTGGATTTGTGTTAACGAGTTGGGATTTGTGTAATTTCAGGGACAAGTCAGCGAGCCGAGCCGAGTCAGAGATTCCGAGATTAGTGGATCGATCAGGTGAGTACCCGAGTTCTTTTCTAAACCGCGGGACAGTTTTTCAGAGTCGTGGTTGTGTGGATAGTTTCGTGTATGTGTGTATTGTGTATATTGTGTATTGTGAATGAGACAGGGACGCGAGCACAGGTATGATTCTATTCCTACATATGTGATATATGTGCATGAGATGAGATCCAGTCCGGGGTCCGTGATGAGTTCCATACGGACGGTGATTCGCGATGGGTTATCGCGCGGGTTGACTGTCCCTAACAGTCCTTGGGGCGTGTATACACGGCAGGGCCTGTAGCCGGTTCGCGCCCGTGCTACAGGGTTGTGGCTAACCACCGGTGTACACGGTCGTTAGCTGGGGAAGGGTCCCCCTCAGTGATATTGTGTGCAGGGCTTCGGATCTCATGTATGTGTGTTCATACCTGTATTGAGATATTGATTGCCAGGGACAGAGGTTGAGCTACTGTTGAGTGTACGTGCTATGTGTATGTGTGTTACATGTATTCTGTGCAGAGTCCAACCCTCGAGTACTCACGAGCTTTCGAGCTTACGTATTCGAGTCTTCCATGTTCAGGGCGTCAGTGACAGGAGTAGCAGTCGAGTTTGATTAGCTGGGGCCGGGAGCTATCTGGGAAGCTTTGTGTTAATTTGTGTAATGATCTGATCAGTACAGCCTATGTTAGCACTTTTGGGCTTATGTAATCCAGTGGATTATGTGTTAATGATGTTTAATAAAAGTTTTAAATTGTCAGAGATTCTAGTTTATCCTGTGACGTGTGCATAATAGAGCTATTGCGATAAGCCACCTGTGTATTGAATTGACGTGGCATTTCCGGGTTAAGGGGGGGGTGTTACAGCATGGTATCAGAGCTTGTGGTTTGAAGTCTGAGTATCAATTAGTGGATGCTTAACTTAAACCTTGTTTCGATCCGTGGGGGGATCTATTGCGATTGATTTTGGTGGAATTAACTAACCTGGCTTAGTGTATGACGTCGGGTGATTTATTAGTGGTTCTCAATTGTTTCGTTTTGTGCAGATAGTTATGGCAGATCAGGGCGAGGGATCCGGCGCGGGCAAGCCGGAAGGGGACGAGTTCATTCGTAAGTCAGAGCTTCTGGGGGTATTGACTGAATTTTACAGGCAGCAGAGAGAGCAAGAGCGGGAACAGGATCAGAGTATGGGACCACGTGCTGGGGGTGGTCCGGATACAGGTGCGGGTGCTTCTTCATTTACGTCTCGACGAGGGGGTTCGTTTAAGGATTTCATGACCGGGAATCCGCCAGAGTTTAGAGGTGGGGGTGAGCCAGGGATGGCTATGGCATGGGAGCGTGAGGTGGAGGCTGCCTTTAGAGTTGCGCACGTGGAGCCGAGAGATATGGTGGGATATGCGGCTTATCTGTTGAGGGGAGGGGCATTGCAGTGGTGGAAATCTATCGAGTCGGCTATGACATCTTCTGCAGCTTTTGCGATGACGTGGGATCAGTTTAGAGCTGTGTTCGAGCTACAGTATATTCCTAGAGACGAGAGGCGGGAGATGGAGCGGCGATTCCTGCATCTGCAGCAGGGTGAGATGACAGTGCAGCAGTACGTGGATCAATTTAATGAGTATTCGCAGTTTGCTACCCATCACATCGCCACCGAGCAGCGAAAGGCAGATGCGTTCATTGATGGACTGCGAGCCGATATCAGGGAGTTTGTCGGGATGCATGAGACGCCTACCTTCGCTAGAGCGTTAGAGATGGCCCGCATCAGAGAGCGGGAGATAGCCAAGCAAAGAGAGGACCCATTCTTACAGCGCAGGCGTGCAAGGACTCCGGAGCGGTCCTCGAGAGACCGGAGGTATTCCCGAGACGATTCCAGGGAACGGCGTTCAGCTCAAAGTTCAAGAGACAGACGAGACAGAGATAGAGATAGAGACAGAGACAGGGATAGGGAGCAGAGGTCCGGTGGTCCGGGGCGGAGCCAGAGATCAGAGAGGCAGAGTTCGAGATACACAGAGCAGAGCCAGAGCAGCGTAGGGCAGAGGCCTCGAGATGGAGGCGATAGGGGAGACAGTTCGGTTGGAGATCGGGAGTGCCCGAGATGCCACCGACGCCATAGTGGGCCGTGTGTGCCCAGGTGCTATCGATGCGGTCAGCGTGGGCATGCTGCCGCCACGTGTACAGTCCCAGAGCCGTTGTGCTTCCGTTGTGGGAGACCGGGGCACAGAGTACGAGATTGTCCAGAGATGGGGCCAGCGATACAAGGTATGAGTTCCAGTGAGGCCAGAGCTGAGCCGTCGTCATCCGGTCGTCGTGATTCTCGGGCGCGGGGTCGGGTATTTCAGCCGACTGCAGAGGCAGCTCGAGATGATGCTGATATGTTTCCGGGTATGTTTCTCTGAGCTTGATTTGAGTGTGTGTTAGTGTGGGACGGGTCATTGGTCTGTGTCTGTGATAAGAGTATGTGTTCTGTTGCGTGTGATTGCCTTGTTGTGTTTGTGATTATGTGGCTCAGTGACAGAGGTACGGGACGAATGTGTATGGGTTACGTGGGATTGTTATATCGGGGTATGTGTGTGAGAGTGGGATATACTGTGGTGTAATGGGTTATCAGAGTTCTGGAATTGGGCATTGTGTCATGTTAGTGGATCAAATTATGTGAATAATTATTGCGAATGTGTTTGTGACTGTGGGATTCAGTGACAGAGGGGCGGAATTGTGTATATGGGCTGAATGGGGTCGTTATGTTTGGGGTGTATATGTGGAGTTAATGTGCTAGATTCGGGTTCATTATGATCTGGGCTTTTGAGTTCAGAGTTGTGCTATGATTAGTGGATTAATCATGTTGAGTTGTGTGAGCTATATATGAGTAATCTTTGTGAATGTGTTTGTGATGTGCTAGTGGATTGATCAATTCTAATAGTGGATTATCATATTAATAGTGGATTTAAATTCTTGTGTGTGCTATCCCTATCTGTGATATTGTGCTTTGCGAGGTGCGTTTATCTGGGTAGTGAAAAGAGTTGAGAATTCTGTTGTGATAGTGGATTAATCTATTGCGAGTGGATTTAATCCGTTTATGAGTTTAACCATATTTTTGGGCTTGCGTTTAGTGATTCGATGGAGATATCGTTATGTGATGTGTTAGTGGATGACCTGTATGGAGCTATGTGAGTATGTGATGAAAGGTGCGAAGATCGATGGATTGAGATCATATGAGGATTTAGTGGCTTATGAGGTGACGCCACGTGAAGATTCTGTGAATAGAGGATCTATCAGTTGCCGATATGTGAATTAGGGGATTTAACCGAGTTATTAGTGGATTGCCTAATTGAGTTAAAGATTTGAGGGAATTGATTTACTTCGAGAGTTGAAATAAAGATGTGTATCAGTGATGATTATGACATTCAGAGTTCAAATGCGAATTTGTCAAGAGTATTGATAATTATATCGAGAGTTGTGAGTCAACATTTCGGAGATTTTACATAGAGATGTGTATTGCGAATGGCTTGCGATAGATTCCGGGGACGGAATCTTTTTAAGAGGGGAGGATTTGTAACATCCCGTTTTTGTGATAATTACGTGGATTTATTTTAGTGGATAATTAATATATTATTATTGCGTGGGTCCAATGAGAACCCGATTAGTGGATATATACGTGTCGGGTTGCGAGTTACGTGTCTCCGGGTTATAAATTAGTGAATTAATTATATAATTGAGTTCGTGGATTTAATTGGGTTAGGTGGATACTAAATGTGAAAATTGAGTATCGGGTTCGGGTTATGGGGTCGGAACCCGTCGAAATTAGAAAACATATGTACGTGCGTTCCTTTCTTATTTTCAAACCTAAAGTGTGTGTGAAAAGTGTGTGTGTGCGTACATGAGTTCCAGCTGCAAAATCAAGCTTTAAGATGCGAATTGGTTGCTGAATCTTGGTTTTCCTCTTCATCTTTATGTTCTTGAGAGTTTGAGGTAAGAACCTCTAATTTTGCTTCTAAAAATTGAGTCATGTGTTAACCAAGTTGTGGGGGTTAATTGCAATCTGTTTTAGGGGAGTTATATGTTGATTTGGGAAGTATTTTAGGACTGAAAGTCGATTTGGGGGAGCTTTTAAGCTCCTGGGCAGAACTGGTCGACGAACAGGGAAGGAGCAACACTGCAGGGGTCGCGGTCGCGATCCTGCAGTCGTGGTCGCGACAAGCTGAGGCCGAGCGCGGCCGTGTTGCCTGGAGCGCGGGCGAGATCGGGGAGCAGGGCTGTTTCGGCCGAATTTCGAGCATCGGTTGCTCGTTTGGGGCTGTATCTGAGTCGTGTTGGTTCTTGACGGATGTATTCGGGTTATATGATTTATTGAGTCGTGTTTCGTTTGAGATTGTTGTGAGTCGGGTTTTCGAGGCTTTCGGTTGGGATTGTTCGGGGTTTCGGGTCGGTTCGAGGGTTTTAGGAGTTGGGTTCCGCTTGGGATTTTGGGTTATATTGTGTTGGGTGTTCGGGAAATTGTTGGAATTATTTCGGGTCGGGTCTTGATCGAGTTCTCGGGGTTTCATCGGGGTTGTTTTCGAGTTAGAGTTTTGGGATTCGGTTGGGGGTTGCTTTCGGGTTCGAGTTAAGCTCATTACGAGTTTGTAATATGTGTTCGTGGATTTGTGTTAACGAGTTGGGATTTGTGTAATTTCAGGGACGAGTCAGCGAGCTGAGCCGAGTCAGAGATTCTGAGATTAGTGGATCAACTAGGTGAGTACCCGAGTTCTTTTCTAAACCGCGGGACAGTTTTTCAGAGTCGTGGTTGTGTGGATAGTTTCGTGTATGTGTGTATTGTGTATATTGTGTATTGTGAATGAGACAGGGACGCGAGCACAGGTATGATTCTATTCCTACATATGTGATATATGTGCATGAGATGAGATCCAGTCCGGGGGTCCGTGATGAGTTCCATACGGACGGTGATTCGCGATGGGTTATCGCGCGGGTTGACTGTCCCTAACAGTCCTTGGGGCGTGTATACACGGCAGGGCCTATAGCCGGTTCGCGCCCGTGCTACAGGGTTGTGGCTAACCACCGGTGTACACGGTCGTTAGCTGGGGAAGGGTCCCCCTCAGTGATATTGTGTGCAGGGCTTCGGATCTCATGTATGTGTGTTCATACCTGTATTGAGATATTGATTGCCAGGGACAGAGGTTGAGCTACTGTTGAGTGTACGTGCTATGTGTATGTGTGTTACATGTATTCTGTGCAGAGTCCAACCCTCGAGTACTCACGAGCTTTCGAGCTTACGTATTCGAGTCTTCCATGTTCAGGGCGTCAGTGACAGGAGTAGCAGTCGAGTTTGATTAGCTGGGGCCGGGAGCTATCTGGGAAGCTTTGTGTTAATTTGTGTAATGATCTGATCAGTACAGCCTATGTTAGCACTTTTGGGCTTATGTAATCCAGTGGATTATGTGTTAATGATGTTTAATAAAAGTTTTAAATTGTCAGAGATTCTAGTTTATCCTGTGACGTGTGCATAATAGAGCTATTGCGATAAGCCACCTGTGTATTGAATTGACGTGGCATTTCCGGGATCGGGAGGGGTGTTACAGCATGGTATCAGAGCTTGTGGTTTGAAGTCTGAGTATCATTAGTGGATGCTTAACTTAAACCTTGTTTCGATCCATGGGGGATCCATTGCGATTGATATTAGTGGAGTTAACTAACCTGGCTTAGTGTATAACGCTGGGTGATCTACCTATGGTTCTCAATTGTTTTGATTTGTGCAGATAGTTATGGCAGATCAGGGCGAGGGATCCGGCGCGGGCAAGCCGGCAGGGGACGAGTTTATTCGCAAGTCAGAGCTTCTGGGAGTATTGATAGAGTTTTATAGGCAGCAGAGAGAGCAGGAGCGGGAACAAGATCAGGGGATGGGACCACGTGCTGGGGGTGGTCCGGATACGAGTACAGGTGCTTCTTCATCTACGTCTCGGCGAGGGGGTTCGTTTAAGGATTTCATGACCGGGAACCCGCCAGAGTTTAGAGGCGGGGGTGAG
>JAANYP010003450.1:194418-341942 GCA_020465985.1 Centrapalus pauciflorus
TATATATAGGTATATATACATATAGGTATATATATATACCTATATATATATACCTATATGTAGATATATATATGTATATATATATACATATATATATATATATATATATATATATATATATATATATATATATATATATATATATATATATATATATATATATATATATATATATATATAATGGGGGAACAAGGAGCCATTATAAGTAAACATAAGAAGGAAATGTACGATTTAGCAAAATGGGGGAAGCCACCCTTAGAGTTGTAAAAAATGTGGAGAACATGGAATCTCCCAAAGTTCTTAATGAAAAGTAAATTAAGAAGGATATCTGAGAAATCATGAGAAACTTCGTTATGAGGAAGAGCCAGAAAGGATTTTGGATATCAAATTTAAGAATTTACGAAACAAAGAGATTGATACGGTGCTCGTACACTGACACTATTATAAAGGCTCAAATTATACATGGGAACCAAAGGACGAGATAAAGAGAAAGTATCCCCATTTGTCTGAGTCCGTTTGACTTCACGGACATAGTAGGAGCGTGGTGGAGCCCATGCTGTAACATCCCAAAATTTGCTATATCAATGTTAATTATAAACTAAGATACTTAGCTCGAAATCTTTAGGGATTTATGAAATAATCATATTTAATGATGATTAGTTGAAAATATTTCTAAGTCATGGAAATTTATTTAGAAATGAATTAAAGCTGTTATGTGCAACAAGTCGTGGATTGAAGAGAAATTTGAGGTTTTGGGGACAAAAGCCTAAGAAATAAAACTTATGTGTTAACAAGGGTTATTTAGTAAAAGTTTTGTGTGTGAATTCACATTTCATGCAATTCGTTCAAAATTAAACATAATAATATGAACAATTATCACAAACACAGTATATTGAATGATTAAAGAGAGAATATTACATTGGAGGTTTCGGTGACTTGCACAGCACTTTTATTCTCTCTCCTCTTCTAAATTTGTTTCCTCTAATTGTCAACTGTTCCTTTTCTACTTTCCTAATTACCTATTTATATACACAATACAATTATTGTGTATTTACAAAACAAACCCTGAACATTTACAAATAATTGCTTTTAACTCTATTTATAAATTGTACCCAACAATCCCCCCCTTAGAGATGAAAACAATTTTCAATTAAAGTTCTTTGTTCAGGTTGATTCTTTTCTTGAATCTTCTTCTTTTCTTTGATATCTGAATCTTCTAATAAAATCTTCTTCTTTATTGTCTCACTTTGATCTTCACATCTCTTCTTTTCTGATCTTCTCTTTAATTATAAGCACACTCCCCCTTAGATAATGAATAGCTTTTAAATCTCTTCCTTGATCAATAGTCTTGAGATGATGTAGCAATTTTCTTCAATTTACTTCAATCTACTCAACAATTGTCTCTGAACTATAGCTTTACTCCCCCTCATGATGATCATGAGAAATATGAACATCATGCAAAATCTTCAGAGACATTCATGCATTTAATATACAGTAGATGAAATACAACAACAATTACAATTTCAAAATATTACAAATTGAATTTCTCCCCCTCAAACTGATATCCTCTCCCCCTATACTAAACAAATCTATATCACTTCCCCTAAAAAAATTCACTCCCCCTTGAATTGATACTATAACTTTTTAGAACAAAAACAAAGCTTTTCAACTTTGGGGAAAATGAAACATATTCATTTTGTGAAATAACGAGTCCAGGTCCACATTGGATTCCTGTTTGCACAATAGACAATATCTATGTGACCTACGTTCAGCGCTGGCATGATGTTAACACTGGTAGGATTTCCAAATAGTCATCGTGAAATCCTTTATCATGAAAGAATCACTCTTATTTGTTCCGGCTTAGTTACTTTGGACAAGCAGTTTATAGTCACGCAAACTGTCAGACTCGATGTGTCCTAAAAGTGTATATAATCAGCTCCAGACACAATGTGCATCAAATGAAATTGGAGACCGAAGCAAATGTCTTCCTTGTTTCAATATCAATAATATCCAAATGATATATTGATAGAAATGTGCTATATCTCCGTGATTATTGAAACAGAAATCTTTTGAGAGATAACTGAGTAGTTGGTGGCGTTAAGTGCATGCGTCACTGGGTCCATGACGTCTTTTTCAATATCAAGTCACCTAGGGCTTGATAGATTATGTGGATTACCCAGCTGACACAGTGTAGGTAGGATTATCTTTTCTTCAAATCCTTTCACAACTCTCAGCTCTCAGCATTCAACTAAGCTCCCTCCGGCTCACTTTTCAGAAATAAATTCAGTCAGCTTTATAGTGAAAGCATGACCTGATGCACCACCATCTCCTTTCAAAATACCCCTCTCATTTACATTTTACCTCTGCTCGACCCTGTCAGTATTTCGTGATAACTGACACTTCTCAACTAATAGACCTAAAGAACCCTCACCCACACAAACTACAATTGGTTTGCTTCTTGGGTAGGTCTTCCGGTTCTGGTTAGACCATAGAAGCGATATTTATGTCTATCACAAAAATTAGGTGTAAAATCGGAGTCAACAGAAAGTTTTTCAGCTTTGAAGCTCAAGGGATATCGGAGAGATTATATTCAGATAATATGGGAGATATCAGAATCAAATAGAAAATCTGATATATGATATGAAAAGAACCAGATTTTCTTGAAAGAATTAGCACTTGGGAGATAACGGAAGAATCTAGTATAAATTGGAAGCATTGTAACAAAGAGAATCTCAGAAGAAATGAGATTATGAACATCAAAGAGAATAGATCAATTAATCTCAATAAAATATTCAGAGAATCAAAAGATTATGAAAATATTTTGCTTTTCAGCTCAAAAATGTTTTTATCTGTGCATAAAATTTGTTCGTGAAAATTTCACACAGTTTTTGAAAAAAATGTCTTCATCAAAGTTCGTCTGAAACTCCCCCTGGAAATAAGCACAAAAAGTTAGTGAACTCATGAATAGTAAAACAGGAGCAAAAAATTATGAAAATAAAACTCCCTCTTTATTAATTTCAGCTTCGGAGTTGAATTCAGGGCAGGAATTCCAGAAAGATTTGTCTTTCAGACTCGGGTTCTAATATGAAGTGATTAGAAGCCATTTGTTGCAGAAGTTCGGGTTTCGGCCAGATGTAACTGAAAGCCTTTAGCTTGGGTTCTGTACTGAGAAGTACAAAAACCTATTGAAATGAAGCTCGGGTTCTATTCTGTTGTGAATAGAAGCCTTTTGAACTGAAGAATGGGTCCTGAACTGAATTGAACAGGAGCCATTGTTGAATTGAAGAACGGGTCTTGATCTGAAATAATCAAGAGCCTATTGAAATGAAGAACGGGTTCTTATCTGAAATGATATGAAACCTATAACCTGCAAAATTTAAGATGTCTTTGGTATCCAACGAGATTTGGATCTAGACTTGTTAGTGCTCTTGGGTACCCATTTCAAAACGGGTTTTGGTACCCACTTGTACTTGGGTTTAGGTACCCACTTGTACTTGGATTTAGGTACCCATTGCAAGTTATAACTATCAGCTTCTCTTTCAAAAGCAGAAAATTAATTTCTTTGAGTATTTGAAAATTTAATTATTGAGTGTCTAAAGAAACTTGACTTTGAATGATTAGAATTTTCTGAACTCTTCTTCCTGAAAAACTGTCCGGTTCTGGCATGTTTTTGGTAATACGTGGTTGTTTTCTTTAAAAATGTTTTCTGACCAGACGGACCATTATTTCCAAAAACATTAAAAATATTAGGCTTTGAAGATTCACCTGTTTAAATCTTAACCGGAAGTTGTTCAATGATTTTGTCTTTGCCTTTATGTATCTTGAGATAATACTTAAGTTTCAAATCTGAAGATGAATCAAACTTTGCAGAGTGTTAGTTAGATTCACTTTACTTTCAGAAGACAAACCAGAGTGATCAACATTGGATTTTAAACACACTGAATAAGGGGTCTTAACCTTTGACTCAGTTGATGAAGTAAACACATGTAATTGTTTTGTAAGATGAAGTATCTGATCTTCCAAACTTTTGATGATGACTAAATTTGAATTTCTGTCATGATCAAATTATTGGTAATCAGATTTAAAAGATTGTTCTTTGATTAAGAACATTTGTCTTTCATCTTCAAACAATTCAGATTTTGATTTAAAATCTTGTTATTTAAGTAAGAACTCATGTCTTTCCTTCTCAATCAAATCTTTAGTTAAAGACAACTCTTGTTGAAGAGCAAAAATTTATTCATTTTTGTTTAAAATACAATTCTGATCAGTTTATTTTGTCTTAGAAAGTGTATGTTCAAGATCCTTAACTTTCTTGTTTAGTTCAGATCTTTCAGACACAAGACATTTTAGTTGAGTTGTACTTTGAAAATTCTCTTGTTTAAGCTCATCAAGTTCTTTATTCAACTCAGATATTTTCAAATTAAGAACAGGACTCTCAGAACTTTGATTTTCTTTTAAGCGTAAAAATTCTTCGTTCAGTAATGGTACGTCACGTAAAGCCAAAGCTTTATCAGTATTTAACTGAACAAGAATGTCATAATTGTTCTTACGAATCTTTTCAGATTCAGTAAGTTTTGCAATAAGCTCAGACCTCTCCTCTTCAAATTTTTTATTTAAATCAGATATTTTTAATTGATAAGCAGAACTCTCAGACTTTTGCTTATCCTTTAAGCTCTGAGTTTTTAATTCCTCTTTTAAGATTTGAATTTCTTCGTTCAGTATTCTTACATCACGTAAAGCCAAAGCTTTATCTGTATTTTACTGAACGAGGATATCATAATTTTTCTTACGAATCTTTTCAGATTCAGTAAGTTTGACAATCAGCTCAGACTTTGAAAAATGTTCATATGTCATTTTGAATTGCTTAAAATTGAATCTTCCAAGATCTTTTATGGAAAAACTGAGTGAATTCTTATACAACTTTGAAAAACTATTTCAGTATATGATAACTTGCGAACAATCAGCTCTGAAATGACTTTTTGACGTTGAAATTTCAGCTTTTCTGCAGAAAATTGCCCGTAACTTTTTTCTAGAGTGGCATTGGGCCTCAAAAATTTACCGAACTGGTTATGCCTGTTCTAGAAATCATAGATCTAGGTTTAAGATTTGATTTGACGTATGGTAGGTCTTCTAACGATGTTCCAGTTAAAAGTTATGGTCAATTTAAGCAGCAAAGGTCAAATAGTCAAAACTCGAATGATATAGGATGAAACTCGAATGAATAAGAATTAAACTCGATTAATGAAGAGTTAAACTCGAATGTTTAAGTGTGAAACTCGATTGAAACACTATCAAACTCGATTGAAGGAGAATGAAACTCGAATAAGCTTATGAAACTCGAATGATGAAGCTTGAAACTCGAATGTAGTTATGTTGAACTCGAATGAACTTATGTTGAACTCGAATCACCCTTGAACTTTCTCGAATGAAATAGAAATCAACTAGAATTACAAAGAAGTTAAACTCGATCAAAGCTTTATGAAACTCGGTCAAAGCACTAAGCAAACTCGAATGAAATTGAATGGACTTTGATGAAACTCGAATGAATAGAGACTAAACTCGAATAATGTGCAATGAAACTCGATTGATTAAGCATGTTTTCTCGGGTGATAGGTTTATAAAACTCGAATGAAACACATACAAACTCGAATAACAACTTGATCAAACTCGATTAAAACAAGAAATTCAGTGTTACCCAAGTTAGAACATGAACTGATCAAAATCAAGTTCAAATTACAATTTTCAACAAAAAAAATCCACGAATTGATTCTTGATTGAAATCGAACCTGTGGTTTTCACACACGAACACTTTTTGAAAAACAACTTTGGCTAATTTCTGATTAAAATCCAAAAATCGATCAAAAACCTAAAGAACACACACTTTTTCAAAAATTCAGTAAAATCCAAATTAAATCTTGTGTGTTTGGAATTAAAAACTAATGCTTGTCACAATAGATTCGACTTTAAATGCTCCACCTTCGATCTAATTTTCAGAAAATTTTATCCACAAAATCAAAATCCGAAATTGATTTTCTGAATTTTGATAAAAATGAATGTAACAGTGTTCGAAATTTTTAAAAACTCAGATTCCAAATTTCACTCAAATTCAACCATATTAGTCTCTGATACCAATTGTGAATTCACATTTCATGCAATTCATTCAACATTAAACATAATCATATGAACAATTATCACAAACACAATATATTGAATGATTAAAGAGAGAATATTACATTGGAGGTTTCGGTGACTTGCACAGCACTTCAATTCTCTCTCCTCTTCTAAATTCGTTTCCTCTAATTGTCAACTGTTCCTTTTCTACTTTCCTAATTACCTATTTATATACACAATACAATTATTGTGTATTTACAAAAGAAACCCTGAACATTTACAAATAATTTTTTTGAACTCTATTTATAAATTGTACCCAACAGAATGGAATTTCTGAATTTCAGATCATGTAGGGGCAATTCATGTGAGGTGGGAAATTCAGACCAATGGGGGATCAGAAGTTGGACACTTAGTTTATTCTAATTTAAATGGAAAATGGATTAAATGAACAAACACTAATGTTGGTATCATACACGGATATAACAGGTTCATTGTGGTGATAATTGACACACATTGATACAAAGATTTGTGTCGTGTAAGACCCTGTGGATACTTTCAGGGAATCCTTGTTAACAAAATCAATGTGAGTAGTAGATATTAATTGCTACATTTGGGTTCATTGCATGCATACATGGTTAAATTGAATGGCATGTTCTAGTTGCTTCTGATATTGTTTGGCACTGTATGTGATTTTATTGTTATTTGATGCACCCTCGTACTTGACATGTTTAATTACATGGTAGCTTGCTTTTCTTGAAAGTGCATCATTTGTACATGATTATAATCATGATATCTCTAAACTCCAGCGTGACCGTTTCTGAGGACTATCAAATGCAAGTCGCTCTTGCAGGGGACCGTACATCCCTTAGGTAAAATACAATTCCGGCCCGGTTGAACATCCCCGTTCGTTAATATTGAAGTGCCATTATGTAACATCCTAAAATTTAAATTATTGTATTTTGAGGTTCGTTAGTCTAAATATCTAAGTTAATGTAATTAAGTTGGATTGAATTTGGATTGATTATAAAAGATGGTTGCTTTATTTTAGAAATTTAGAGTTTCAATATTTCGTTTAAGTATGATGAATTAAAAATTTATTTGTGTTGATAAAATAAAGATGGAATCTTTATTTAAAGAAATCAGATAAGTTGAGGGGTTAAAGGTGTTAATAGCCGAAAATTTGAAATAAAAGAAATAAAAGTCTTTCATTTCAACCATTCACTTCTCTCACTAACCCTCAAAACCCTCTCTCGGCTCTCTCTCTCTCTCTCTCTCTCTCTCTCTCTAAACAATTAAAGATCATCAAATTGTGGTATTTGAAACTGAAAATTTGGATTCAAGTTGCAAGGAAGGAATTATAGACACTGCAACCAAAGAATTGACGTAAGAATCCTTTAAATTTCGGTATTATGAGTATTTTATTTGGTTTTTGGATGAACACCGAATCACTAATTTGGAGTTGCAAATGTTAATGCATGTAATATATTTTTATGGATTCATCTAAATCGAGTATTGTGGAAACTATGACAAAACTGCACGAGTATGAATTCGGTTGGTCCGAATTCGGATCTGATATGAATTCGGATCTGGTCCGAACTAGATGAGATCCGGACTTCAGATAATACAAAACAGAAAAATAATTTCCAAGTGTTGAGTTTCGGTCGGAGTCTGAATTCGGATGGGTCCGAAACAGTGTGATCCGAACTTATATATGGACCGAACTAGGATGTGGTCCGAATTTGGGTTAGGGACCGAACTTCGATTAGAGTCCGAATTCGGGTTGGGGTCCGAACTAAGCTTTGGATCAGAATTTCGGGTAATCTATTATAAAACTTATAAAATTAAGTTTTATGAAATTAAACAACTATTGACATGATGTTGTGTTACAGCTGACTTAACTTGTGGTGTTGTTTAACTCACAGTGGGGTACTTTGTGGATCCGGTTGAAAGCCCAAGGAAAAATAAAATTAACTGAAGTTAATTAACGCACCCGCTGTGAGTACATATGATTTCACATGTTTATATCTGCTTTATGTTAGCTATTGCCTGCTAAGACATGTTGCTTTACTTTATTTTGGAATTCTACTAACTTGCATAGACTTAGATGCACATTGTTGCTTGTTGCATGTCCGTTTCTTTGTTGTGCATCTTTCGATGGACCGACGGGTCGCATCTGTATTTCGGTGTTACTGCGCTATATGACCCGGAGCTGATCCCTCCGAGGTTGTGGTAAGCAGTAAGTCATCCCTGATGTTATGTCTGTCTCAGATGGTTGGTTTAAATGCCGAGCTTTGGGCTCGTAGGAGCTGCGGCTCATGTGCCGTACTTTGTGTACGTAGAGAGTATACGACGTGCGTCGTCGGTGTTACTCTTGGGGGCTTCATAAACGTTTTTAGAATGCGTAAATCTGTGTATTCACTAAGCTTTGCTTACCCCTCAGTTGTTCAATTTTTACAGGAAAAGGGAAATCTGCTGCGGGACCTTCTAGCTAGGTCATCTATTGAAGTTTTTGAAGATATCTACTCCTCATCTTGGTAATTGGACCATGGGATTATTGTTGTAACACATTTGGGATGTTGTAATAACTTTTGAGTATGTAGACTTTGACTTGAAACCTTGTGACACCGTAGGGTGTTTAAAACAGGTGTATTATTTTTATTATGTACTTTAATGCTTCCGCAAATTTTTTTTAAGTCTTCTGATCATTTTGTAATCATTTGTTTGGTGATTAATCCTGGGTGTATTTTAATGGTGGTTATTGTGGCAAGGGTGTCATAGCGAATTGTATCAGAGCAGTAGTTCTTGGTCTCAAACATTAAGTGATGATATGTAGTGGTTTAAGTAATGATCTGAACTAAGATAGGTTATGATCCAATAATCATAAGAAGTTGACTTTCATACGGGACAATGGGTGGTGTCTTTAAATAAATGACATGTTACTAAACAAGTTATATGTTTTATATTTCAGAACATGTCTGGTGGAGGAATGACACCTGAAGAAACAAGAGAAATGATGTTAGCCATGATGGCTGAGCAGAATAAGACAATTCAAGACCAGTTTCGGGCTCGAGATGAGGCCGAAGCTAAGAGAAGGGAAGACAAGAGAAAGAACATGGAAAAAGAGGGCAACAATAATGAACAAGATGACAACACTGGGTCATCTAACAAACCCAAAGGTTGTCGATTTAAGGACTTTAAAGGAAATGGGGCCGTGGAATTTAATGGACTAGGAGATGCTGTTGCTGCACTTGAATGGATAACGGCAACCGAACGAACATTCCAAATCAGCGATTGTGCTGAGAAGGACATGGTCCGGTTTGCTACAGCTATGTTCACCAAAGACGCAGTTATGTGGTGGAATTCCATGGTTAACGCCTTAACCTTGGAGAAATATCTGTTATGACTTGGGTTGAGTTTACTGAACTATTCACTCAGCAATACTGTCCGATTGATGAACGTCGAAGGTTGGAAGTGAAGTTTATGACTCTTATGCAGGGGACTAAGACTGTGTCCCAGTATGCTGTGGAATTTACGATGCTGAGTTTGTTTGCGCCTCATCAGGTTGATACCGAGGAAAGGAAAGTAACCAGGTTCGAGGCTGGTTTGGATATGGAAACTAGAAGGGTTATGAGTAATGTCCGCTACCCCACTTTTGCTGGCCTGTTAGAAGCTGCCAGAAATGTGGAACAGATTCTGCTTATGACGGGATACACCATTGGGTATGCCGCTGCTACTAACCCGACACAGCCGTCACCACCGAAGTGCCAACGTGAAGGGGGATATTCTGGTTCTTCCCGTTCTTCGCAGTATTCGCCACAGCAATCTTATCATCGATCATCTGGGTCCTCTGGTCGTGGTCGTGCGTACTCCATCACCACAGAACCGCGGTATTGTAATAAGTGTCACTTGGAACACTTCGGCAAGTGCCCTAATGGACGCGCCTGTTTCTGTTGTGGTGAGTTGGGTCATTTTCAGAATGAGTGCCCAAGGAATGTCCATGCCTGCCATCAGTGTGGAGTATTGGGGCATTACAGTAGAAACTGCAGAAAGAATGATCCAGCTGCTGCTGCTCCAACATCGACACGATCTTCTGGGGGATCAAGTGGTGGTTCAGTTAACCGCCGGAGCCAGCCACAAAGGGCACCAGCTCGTGCTTTTCAGATAACAACGGAGGAGGCTAAGGAAAACCCGAAAGTGGTTACGGGTACGTTTATTGTAAATTCCATGCATGCACGAGTTCTTTTTTATTCGGGTGCCAACCGTTCGTTTGTATCTACTATTTTTGCACAACAACTTGTCATGCCACTGTCTAAGTTATCTGTCATACTTGACATAGAAACTGCTAGTAACACTCTAGTCAAAGTAGATCATGTATATCGTAACTGCACTTTGGTAATTGAAGATGTAGTCTTCAATTTGGATCTGATTCCGATAGAATTCAGTGAGTTTGACGTGATTGTCGGGATGGACTGGTTGATTGAGAATGAAGCTCATATAGTCTGTAAGAAGCGAATGATAAAGATAACTACTCCGGAGGGGCGTGAGATCTGCATATATGGGGATAGGAGAAGTGGGGATCTGTGCTTGTTGACCATTGTAAAAGCCCAAAAGCTTGTTGCAAAGGGGTGTAACGCCTGCCTGGCATATGCTATTGATGCCAAGGCTGAGAAGAAAACTTTGGCCGATGTGCCTGTTGTATCACAATTCCCGGATGTGTTTCCGGAGGACTTGTCTGGCGTGCCGCCTGAGAGACAAGTGGAGTTCTAAATTGATTTGATCCCTGGAGCTGCACCGGTAGCTCGTTCTCCATATCGCCTTGCTCCTACCAAATTGCAAGAAATGATGAAGCAACTTCAGGAATTGTTGGATAAGGGCTTCATTCGACCGAGTTCATCTCCGTGGGGAGCTCCGGTACTGTTTGTGAAGAAGAAAGATGGCACGATGAGGATGTGCATTGATTACCGGAAGCTGAATAAGCTGACAATTAAGAATAAGTATCTGCTGCCGAGGATAAATGACTTGTTTGATCAGTTACACGGGGCTGGTGTCTTTTCTAAGATTGACCTGAGGTCGGGATACCATCAACTGAAAGTTTGAGAGGAAGATGTGCCTAAAACAGCTTTCTGGACACGTTATGGGCATTACGAGTTCTTGGTTATGCCTTTCGGGCTAACCAATGCCCCGGCTGTATTTATGGATTTGATGAATTGAATTTGCAGACTGATGTTAGATAAGTCGGTGATTGTGTTTATTGATAACATTCTGGTGTACTCTAAGTCTGAAGCGGAACATGCTGTTCATCTAAAGGAATTATTGGAACTGTTGAGAAAAGAGAAATTGTATGCCAAATTTTCTAAATGTGGGTTTTGTTGCAACAGATTCAGTTTTTGGGACACGTAATTTCGGGAGCAAGGATTTCCGTGGATCCAGCTAAAGTTGAGGTCATAAGAAACTGGGAACCGCCTCGATCAGCTACAGAAGTCAGAAGTTATCTTGGATTGGCGGGGTATTATCTGAGATTTATTAAGGACTTCTCGAAGATTGCAGTTACTTTGACTGCATTAACGAAAAAGAATGCACCGTTTGTTTGGAAAACTGTGCAACAAGAGGCTTTTGAAATTTTGAAGAAGACGTTAAGTGAAGCACCAATACTTGCCCTACCCGAGGGCAATGAGGATTTTGTGGTATACACGGATGCTTCGAGGTTAGGATTGGGCGTTGTACTGATGCAGCGTGGAAAGGTTATAGCTTATGCTTCGAGACAATTAAAGCAGCACGAGAAAGATTATTCAACTCATGACTTGGAGTTGACCGCCGTTACATTTGCATTAAAGTTGTGGAGACACTATCTGTACGGAACTAAGTGTCAACTTTACACAGACCATAAGAGTTTAAAGTACATCTTCAGCCAAAAGGAACTTAATATGAGACAACGTATGTCAATGGAACTTATAAAGGCTTACGTTTGTGAGATCCTTTATAATCCTGGTAAGGCTAACGTGGTAGCCGATGCTTTGAGTCGCAAAGTTTATGCTAAGGATTGTTGTTATATGATGACGTCTACAATGATAACTTCCACGATTATTGATGATATTAAAGCTGCACAAGTGGAAGCTTTGAAGGAAGAAAATGTTGGTGCTGAAGATATAAGGGTACCACAGAAGGTTATGGAAACGAGTGAGTCTGGATTAAAAGGTATATATGGAAGGATCTGGGTGCCGAAGGATCTGGACGAGATTGTTTCTAGACATGGAGTACCAAAGTCCATTGTATCAGATCGGGATAGACGATTTTTCAAATTTCTGGTCAGCTCGGCAAGAGGGATTGGGCACGAGGATCACTATGAGTACAGCTTATCGTCCACAAACCGATGGTCAGAGTGAACGGACCATCCTTACCTTGGAGGATATGATGAGGTCGTGTGAATTGGATCTCGGTGGTAATTGGGACGATCATTTGCCACTGATAGAGTTCTCGTACAACAACAGTTTTCACGCGACAATAAAGAAAGCGCCGTTTGAGGCCCTATATGGGAGAAGATGTAGGACTCCTACGTGTTGGAGAGAAACCGGAGAAACACCGATTGCTAGGCCGGCATTGCTTCAGGAAACGAATGAGAAGATACAGCTGGTAAGACAGAATATGAAGGCGGCCCAGGATCCACAGAAAAGTTATCACGATAAGAGGCACAAACCGATCTGTTTTGATGTGAATGATTGGGTTTATTTGAAGGTCTCACCTATGAGAGGTGTTACACGTTTTGTTAAAAGAGGAAAGTTAGCTCCGAGATTTGTTGGACCATTCAGAATAATAGAAAAAGTGGGTAATCAGTCTTACCGTATGGAGTTGCCTGAAGAAATGTCGGGCATACATCCGGTGTTTCATGTTGGAAATCTTAGGAAGTCTTTCACAACAGGAAATGAGGATTGGGCCGATCACACTGAGCTACAGATTGACGAAAGGCTCCGATATGTAGAAGAACCGGATTGTGTTTTAGATACTAAAGTGAAGAAATTAAGGAGCAAAGAGATTGAGATGGTGCTTGTACGATGGATGCATCACAAAGGAGCTAATCATACGTGGGAGGCTAAGTCTGAAATGATGAAGAAATATCCACAACTGTTTGGAGTCAAGTAACTTCAAGGACGAAGTTTGAGCGTGGTGGAGCCCATGCTGTAACATCCTAAAATTTAAATTATTGTATTTTGAGGTTTATTAGTCTAAATATCTAAGTCAATGTAATTAAGTTGGATTGAATTTGGATTAATTATAAAAGATGGTTGGTTTATTTTAGAAATTTAGAGTTTCAATATTTCGTTTAGGTATGATGAATTAAAAATTTATTTGTGTTGATAAAATAAAGATGGAATCTTTATTTAATGAAATCAGATAAGTTGAGGGGTTAAAGGTGTTAATAGCTGAAAATTTGAAATAGAAGACTTAAAAGTCTTTCATTTCAACCATTCACTTCTCTCACTAACTCTCAAAACCCTCTCTCGGCTCTCTCTCTCTCTCTCTCTCTCTCTCTCTCTCTCTCTCTCTCTAAACAATTAAAGATCATCAAATTGTGGTATTTGAAGCTGAAAATTTGGATTCAAGTTGCAAGGAAGGAATTATAAACACTGCAACCAAAGAATTGAGGTAAGAATCCTTTAAATTTCGGATTTATGAGCATTTTATTCGGTTTTTGGATGAACACTGAATCACTAATTTGGAGTTGCAAATGTTAATGCATGTAATATATTGTTATGGATTCATCCAAATCGAGTATTGTGGAAACTATGTACAAATTCAGCATTAGATTCAAACTATAAGTATGGTTTTGGAAAATTAGTGTGTGTTAGTGTGTGTGCGCGCCGATGGGTGATAAAAGTGGCCAAAAAGTGTTCAATTTGGTATGTAAATATGTTAATATTGGTGTTAAAAGTGATTGAAATTGAGTATATTTGAGTTGGCATTAATTGTTTCATGTGAAATATGTTAATATTGGTGTTAAAAGTGATTGAAATTGAGTATATCTGGAAAAAAATGACAAAACTGCACGAGTATGAATTCGGTTGGTCCGAATTCGGATCTGATATGAATTCGGATCTGGTCCGAACTCGGATGAGATCCGGACTTCAGATAATACAAAATAGAAAAATAATTTCCAAGTGTTGAGTTTCGGTCGGAGTCCGAATTCGGATGTGTCCGAAACAGTGTGATCCGAACTTATATATGGACCGAACTAGGATGTGGTCCAAATTTGGGTTAGGGACCGAACTTGGATTAGAGTCCGAATTCGGGTTGGGGTCCGAACTAGGTTCTGGATCTGAATTTCGGGTCATCTATTATAAAACTTATCTAATTTAGTTTTATGAAATTAAACAACTATTGACATGATGTTGTGTTACAACTGACTTAACAGGTCCCTTGTGGTGTTGTTTAACCCACAGTGGGGTACTTTGTGGATCCGGTTGAAAGCCCGATGAGAAATAAAATTAACTTAAGTTAATTAACGCACCCAATGTGAGTACATATGATTTCGCATGTTTATATCTGCTTTATGTTAGCTATTGTTGAGACATGTTGCTTCACTTTCTTTTGGAATTCTACTAACTTGCGTAGACTTAGATGCACATTGTTGCTTATTGCATGTCCGTTTCTTTGTTGTGCATCTTTCGATGGACCGGCGGGTCGCATCTGTATTCCGATGTTACTGCGCTATATGACCCGGAGCTGATCCCTCCAAGGTTCTGGTAGGCAGTAAGTCATCCCCGATGTTATGTTTGTCTCAGATGGTTGGTTTAAATGCCGAGCTTTGGGCTCGTAGGAGCTGCGGCTCATGTGCCGTACTTTGTGTACGTAGAGAGTATACGACGTGCGTCGTCGGTGTTACTCTTGGGGGCTTCATAAAGATTTATAGAATGCGTATATCTGTGTATTCACTAAGCTTTGCTTACCCCTCAGTTGTTCAATTTTTACAGGAAAAGGGAAATCTGCTGCGGGACCTTCTAGCTGGGTCATCTATTGAATTTTTTGAAGATATCTACTACTCATATTGGTAATTGGACCATGGGATTATTGCTGTAATACATTTGGGATGTGGTAATAACTTTTGAGTATGTAGACTTAGACTTGAAACCTTGTAGCACCGTAGGGTGTTTAACACATGTGTGTTATTTTTATTATGTACTTTAATGCTTCCGCAAATTTTGTTTAAGTCTTCAGATCATTTTGTAATCATGTGTTTGGTGATTAATCCTGGTGTATTGTAATGGTGGTTATTGTGGCAAGGGTGTCACACATTATACACTTTGGGATCCGTGCATACGGCACGAAGGAGCATTTGTTGCTCATAATATTATTGGTTGATCCATGAAACTTATGTGGAATTATATATCTATCTACTCACTAAGCAAAGTCGCTTACCCGTTGGTGAATTACATTTCTTAGGCTGCATTTTGCAACTTTTCGAGGAGTATTAGCACTTGGGTAATTTGATAGTTTATTGAGGATGCTTATGGAAATGGGAATTTTAATGTTGATGTAATAAATTGTAATGACTTTGTAGTTCTTTAGTCATGTCCTGGTAGAATTCTAATTATTATGCTTTAGTGTTGATGTGAATTTCACTTTTGTACGTTCAAATAATTATATGCATTTTAATTTAAGACATATGTTATCCTGGGTGACTAATGTTGGTAAACTTGAGGAAGGATGTTTCAAAAACTGAATCCGAAACCAAATGTGCCGTTTTTAAAACCTAGAAACCAACTTATTGTTGTCCATTTTTCGTGTTTTTCATGTTTTTTTTTTCTTTTTTCCTAAACATTTTTTAATTAATAGTGAATACCTTAAATTATCATGTTTTATCATACACTTTTCTCCTGAAGGTAACCATTTTCGGCATCTGCACATCCCCTCTAAAAATCTACAGTTACCCTAAAAAAACTGCATCAGGCTTATGAATACGATGCTGTCTAAAATTCATAGAAGCTTTGAAGAGGGAGAGTTTTCTTAAAAACGGATGACTTTATACGGAATAGTTTTCTTTGGGCCAGCAACACATATTTGTAGGTTTTTAATTTCACATTCAAGATTCAAAAAATTGGTTGCAATATTAACTTGTATCGTGTATAATGAGACGATTGTGCTTTAGTTGATGGTACATTATACATAAAAACTTGTTTTTAAGATCAGTCAACTAAATGCATTATATAGTATAAATAAAAAGAAGTCATTTTACAAGTGTAACATTTTGCCAAACATAATCATATTTTACACTTTGAACAAAGAGGCCTTTGAGTTATTAACTTATTTTAGCAAAAAGTCTCAACAAAGAAAAGAAAAATGTCATCTCCTCATCCGGAGAGGAGACCAACTAGATCTGCAGTGTCATATCCCCTCTTATATAATAAACCTTTGTATATATCATATGCCTTTGGCTGGGTACTTGTTTATTTATGTTCAAACAGACACCGGATCAGCAAACAGTTATTTCCTTGTTCACCAAACCGTTGCACCGCACCTGATCATCAAGCAACTGAGTTGGTGGTGCTTCCTCCATGATACACTCGATGATATCTTTTGTACTAAAAAAAACTTGGTTGGTTCATTGATGATAACATCCTTGCCCACATTCTATCTGTTATTACAACCTTGTGTTGCCTCTTCATGATTCTCTGCAAAATATTTAACTTGTTCACCATATTTTATTTTTGCTACAATCAAAGGTCTTTCAGGGTTATAATTGTAATTTGAAACTTACGTAAAAAGGTATGTAACATTCTCTACCGTGGACTGGACCGACGGTGAAGCCAGTGTATCCAACCATGGCTCCATGAACAACACTTTAAACGAGAAGAGTGCTGTAAACATTGTCTGATGTATTGCTAGGCACGACTCTAATCATGAAAGTAGGATCTTTCAAACACACAAACCCAGAGCGTTTGTTAAACAATATTGTTTAGACTTAATCGTCGATTCAATAGGAGAATATCATACACACACACACACACACACACACAAATATATATATATATATATATATATATATATATATATATATATATATATATATATATATATATATATATATAATATGGTTCGTGTGAGTACTTAAAAAATGCAGAGTACTGTGAGTACCTGTGAATACACGTGTTTCGGATGTGAACATGCTTCGAAAAAAAAAATTTTAAATTTTTTTCATGTTCATTTAGATACAAATAATACAAGTCTATTTGTAAAAAAAGTTACATACGTGCACACTTTCTAGCATCTTAAAAGTCATGTGAACGTGAAAAAATTTATGTGAACATGCTTAGTGTGAACATGCACGTTTCACATAGTTCTAGTGGGTGTTTATATGTTATTTTTTACAAGTAGTCTTATATTTTTAATTTAAACATGATTATGAAAAAAATTCAAAAAAATGGTTTTAAGTGAGGTACCTCCGGTACTCCGCAAAACTAATGGTACTCACTTGAACCCATATATATATATATATATATATATATATATATATATATATATATATATATATATATATATATATATATATATATATATATATATATATATATATATATATATATATATATATATATATATATACCCTTCGTTACCTATGTATTTAAGATTGATTTCCATATTTGTTTGTTTTTTGAAATGATCCTGCTTATAAGAATCAGAAGAAATGGTTAGACGTATTGTCCATTGAGGTCAATGGTACTAATTGTCTGACTTATGGGGTATTAACTCGTGCATCTATATATGTACTTTTGTTTCTTACCTTGATCTTTTGGGACAACCACAAGCCAACATCGTTTAGAAGCTTGTTACTAGACGCATCCTTGTCTTCAGTGGTTCGTAAGCTCTCAGCAACAAGTTCCTTGCGTGCACCTTCTGCTACAACAATTACCATATGACCATTTTCTTTGAATCTTTTCTCTATGTAATCAAAAAGACCCCCTCGTCTTCTAGATAGAATGGTGACTCTGGAATCAAACAGCAATCAACGTCTCGGCTTGCAAGAGTTGCATACATTGCAATAAATCCTACATAATTATTTGAAATTAAAATCTTCGGGCAACAACTCTATAAAGAAAAGAGTATTTATGCAAAGAGCTTGAAAGTTATAATACTCCATTTATCTGTCTTTTGCATTGTATCATGGAAATTTTCCAATTAACTAAATAACAAACTAAAACGAAATGAGCAAGTTAATAAAGCTAACCATTTTTATGTCCCATTAACTTAACAAGCCCAATACAATTCTCATTGCATTTATAGCATGCTAATCCTCCTCAACAACATGTTGAGGGAGAGTTTTCTAGGGAAGAGATGACTTTTTAGGGAATAGTTTTCTTGGGATCCGCAACACATATTTGCAGGTTTTTAATTTCTCATTCAAAATTATAAAAAATTAGTTGCAATAGTAACTTGTATCATGTGTAATGAGAAGTTGTACCTCTTAAAATTAAGATTCTACTTTAGTTTATAGTACATGATGCATAAAAACTTGTTTTTAAGATCAATCAACTAAATGCATTATATAGTAGTATAGATATATAACAAAGGGCTAAAGCTATACAATAGTAACCTACTTTTCAAATTTTACCAATATGGTACATCTACTTTTTTAAATATCGATATGGTACCTGTACTTCAATTTTCCATACCGATATGACCATATTTGTAATAGACCCCTGTTTTTCATACCATTAGAACCCTGTTTCGTTTGTAAAAACCGGGCTCTATTATGTAGAATGACCATATCGATACAGAAAATTAAAGTACACGTACCATATAGACAATTAAAAAAGTAGATGTACCATATCGATACATTTTCAAAAGTAGGTTGCTATTGTATGGCTTTACCCCTATAACAAATGATTAAGTTTTTCAATTTGTCAATATGAAAAAAAAAATTATCCCTAAAATCAGTATCTTTAAATTATTATATAATACAATTATTATTAACAAAAAAATATGAAAGATATATATATACGTAAAAGTTAAAATTAAAATTAATCTTTATAATTTACATGCATAAAATTGTCATTTTTTAAAATTTATGCATAAGTATATGTTATGCTATTTAAAGGTTTCTATAGTAATTTAATTATTATTAAAATTTAAATTGGTAAAATAATTCAAGTAAATAGAAAATTTATAATTTTTTATTAAACTTAAAAAATCTCAAACTCATTTAGACGATTATAATGGTCCCAACAAACATAAATATCTAACAATTATATTGTATTTAAAATAAAAAATAGTGTAGTGCATCACACAAACCATTTTCACTAGTACAACGATAGCTTTAAATTTTTTTGTGATCTTTTATTCCCACATCCTTGCACTTAGTGCAGTCTTGCAAAATATAAACATAAATTACTACATGATGCATACACAAATATTAATACATCAACTTTGAGCTTGGGGTTCTCTATTTTCTTGTCTACGTTTTCAACTTTGGGGGCATCACATTCAAAACACTATTGTAGTGCTTCATATTGAAAATCACAAAACTATAGTCATTGGATTAGGCGATGCCTCACGCAGGAATCATGATGCCTCACACACAGATCCGATGCATAACGCACGAATCATGATGCATCATCCGGGAATTGTGATGGATTTGTGGTTCTCCGGTATCGGATACATTATGGTTCAAACCACCACACAAACAGATATGCCATGACTAATTCCCTTGATCTAAAAAATGTATTACACTAAATAACATGTACAAAATACAAAGTAGGCTTGGCTCCGCTCGTTTGGGTTGGTCGAAGTCAAGGTCAAGTTATTGTAAAGAAGTGCACAAACCATTTTTAGACGTGCCCTTGGCTAGAAGATGCTACCAATCTTTTTGATGAACCGTCCCATCTGGTGAGCCACAAGACGTCTCAATAACATAGGGTGACATTTCTGGTGCACCAATAACACTAGCAGAAACACTTCACCAAATCCACCAATGGACTGTAAACCTTGTATCCAAACAACACATAATGCACACACAACTAGTTCATCATAAACCTTGTATCCAAACATCCAATAGACCATAAACTTTGTTTCCAAACTAACAGTGCACAACAAACATTGCAACCAAAAATTCGATGCATCGAAAACATGGACTTCCAAACAACACATAACACACATAAAAAAACACAAATAACATAACAAAATTAATCAAAGATTAATTTTGTTCCTAAAAAGAACTAGGAACAATCACACAAAACCAATAATCATGCATAATTTAAATTTTTCTAGCTATCTGCCCCCCAAAATCCTAAATGATGCATCGATGTTTGGTGCATAAACTTACCCTTTCGTTCTGCCATCTCTCTTTCTAAATCAGACATTGTCATTGTCTCCCAGGAAGATGAACCCTCGTCGTCTGAAGTAGTCAAAGAATTCTCAGAGGTGTTCGAAAACGTTGTTTTCAACTGAATACGACTACTCCTTCGTGTTGGAAGCTTCATTCGTATAAAAAATCATCAATAAACTTAGGGTTTTTGTTTCATGCATCATTTACAACAATGCATTGTAAGATAAACTATACAAAACTCAAAAAAGTTGCACATGCATACCTCCGGTTCCGTTTTGACCTTCTTCTTCGACGATGAAGTATTTTTACCCATGACACCAAACCCTAACTTGATGAATCCCTAATTAACCGGGTGAATTTCAAATTTTTGGAAACTAAATCTCGTGCGAAATCACCTCAACTATGTTGCAAAAAAACCGGAAGAAATTTGAAACTGTTGTTAAATGAGGATGATCGCTTTGGAGAAGAAAGGGGACAAACGATGCAGTTTTACTATTATGCCCTTCCGCCCATCGGTGCATATACAAATTGTTGCACTTAAAGTTCTTGATAATTACAATCGTGCCACCGCGCGCTTTTTTAAAAAGCATCAGATCCGACGGCTCTTGTTGCTTCTTCGAGGTTCTTCGGTGCATGTCGGTTCTCCATTGAACCCACCTCTATATATATACAGGGTTTAAAGGTGAAAGTAAGAGATATGATGGGTTTAGGCGGGGATGAAACTGTTTCATTGAAATCTAGGAAAAGAGTAATAATCCTCTGTCACTCCCACCATCATTACCACCATTGGATCCATGTCCTCTAAATCAAAACTATTTTTCTGGGATTTGCATAATTTTAGCATCCCTCAGCTTTTTCTCAAGAAAAACCACCTTCTCAGATGAACCCTTGAGCTCATTGCTAGTCTCTGTTAGCAGCTTGCATTTGGCTTCAGCTATCTCAGCCCTGCGTTCCGTCTCAAGAATCTGTTCTTTCATATCTTTGAACGTATTCTCCATTTCTATAGATGACTTCTGATCTGCCAGTTGACTGCCAGATTTCAGCAAAGCACTTTCATTGTCTTCAAACGATTTAGCAGTTTCTTGATATCCAAAGCCCGAACATTTAGGATTGGACTGTAACATCTTGATCTTACTCAATAATTCTTGCGAGATTCCCATTAGGATCTCAAATGTGTGATCAGCCTCGTACGACTTTTCCAAGGTCATTACAGTTTCTTCTTTGGCAAAAAGAACTTCTTATTCCTGAAGCATGCAATCTCATTGTCAGCGCTTCTTCAATTTGAGCTGACTCGGACACCCTCTTCTCATACTCTAGTTCTCCTTCCAATGATTTCTCAAGCATCCTCAAAATATGCCTCTGATGTTCCACTGTCTGAACATTCATTTTGTCTTTCAGTTCTGGAAGATCGGAGGCCCCGAATAATCCTTGTCTTTACCTGAGAACACATTTAAAAATATCAAAAAGACCTTGTAACCATTGATTTGTGCCATGATATAATGTTACTGACATTTCTTATACTATATACAATTAAACAAGATGGATTGATTTGTGATCACTGTGACATTGCCAAATGCCAATCGAACTCAAATTTTCTTTTTTGTAGCGCCATTATTAAAGCTTGTTTATATTAAACCTTGCTACATATGAACATCAACCATGATGTATATACTTTCTTACTTTAGTTGCATTGTCAAAAGTCACACGAGTTAAAAATCTATTGCTACGCCCACTAACACTAATAGTTTCATACATCTATTGAGGCTCTTGAAAGCAATGAATATGGAGAGTTCATAACCGATTGGTTTTAATCTTCTTATCTTCTAATTTTGTTATTCAGGCGATAAGTAAACCAATACCACCTCCATAGAATGTTATGTAAAGCAAACATTATAGACAATGGTAGAGAGAGTAGGGTGGCAGGTGGGTGCTTGGCCACCACCGACCAACCAAAAGGATTGATGAACACGTATATTTATCTAACTAGGTTTATTCATACCTACTAGAAACCAAAAAATCAATATATGTGTGTGTTAACGTATAGATTAGGTGTCTATGTTTAAACTACTTTTTTTAGCTAGTGATTTGCTTATGAAAAAAATGGATTGATGAACATGTAAATGATTTGTCTTTGGCAAACCACGATGTTAATTTGAAATGCAAGTTGCTTCAATTTAAACAATTTTCATTGTTTATTTCTCTTTTTAGAGTAAAAGATTTGTTAGTTTTTTCAGATATAAAAATTTATCGTTATAATTATAAAATAAAGTAAGGCCTTCGTTAATAAAATTTCTGTCTCCGCCCTGATTATACAAATTCTTCAAGTAACTAGAGCCTTGGCCCATGAGGTCTCATCCAGATTTGCCTTACTGTTGTTCATTTGATTGATAGATTGCCCTTATGACTAAAGATTTTGCTAATTGCATTTTATGGGATAGAAAACACATCAAGATTCAAGGATTACAACCTGTTCATTATATTCCCACAAAATAACATTTGACAAACATGTCTACAGAGGATTTAGGCAAAAATTTTACATTCATAAATTTGTTTCCTTGTTAGGTGTACGAAGGATAGTTAATTGTATAAGTCAAGAGACCTGTAAACTCTTATACCAACCTCCGAATTCTCACACCACTGTAGGAAAATATGTACATATAACCTACATGCGGTTATACGCGATAGGTGAAAGAACAACCGAATCCTCTGCGACCACCAACTAAAGCCTAACATTTGGTTGTCACAGTATTAACACTGAGATCTGACACATAGTAAGAGACACGCTCATCATAGGATGTTAGTTATGGTAGTTATGACATCCCCTATGTACTGATTTTTTTATTTATGCTTTGCAGCGAAATTAACAATTATTAACCAGGTGTTTTTATTAATGCTTTGCAACGAAAGTAACAATTAATATACTAAATTCTTTGTAGTTTATAAAACGAAATTAAATAATGACAGTGTCATACAAACAAAATGTCATAAAAAACAGACAGATTTATAGTCATACTTTTTAACCTAAATCAATGAGAGTGTCACATTGGAACGCTTGCAAAGTAATAGATGTTTAATTAGGTATAATTCATTGGTAATCAAAGTTAATATTGTATAGTATAACATTGGTGTCAAATTTGCAACAAGATCCTTGTAAACTTTCTACCTTGTTTGTTTGTCGAAAACTTAAAATCCAGCTTTTGTAAGATCATGGAGATATTTAACAATTTGATCAACTAATAAACAAAAAGAGACTAACTACAACCGTCAACAAATCAATTTTTTAGCCCTTGGTATCTATCACCTTTGTTAAACTCTTATAGAATCACGTAATTTAACTTATTATAATCCCAACACACAACATGGATCAACATTTTCAAACAAAATATAGAAATCCCCTTAGAAAATAAGAAACAATGCATGAGTCCAGCGATACGAAGAGAAACTACGTCCATAATTTCCATCTTTCTTATTCCAGAGGATATAATTAGGTCATAAATTTGGTAACATCGGATAGAAAACATCAAGTTAAGAAGAAAACAAATATATGAAGTACCAACACATGCATTCGTGAAATTTAAATCCAAGCAGAATCAACATACCAAAATCAGAATTTTATTGGATTAAGAAAGGAGAAGTTGGCTTTTTGGGATTCCAGATTTCAATTCACGCCTTTGTTGGCATTCACAGCCACAGGTGCGGATACGTTTCCTTATTCAACATTTAGAGAAATAACCAAACGTTTTCTAAAAGTTGTATAATACAGTCCTTGTTTTTTTAATATTCTTACAATGCGAGTCATATTTTTAATATTTATAACCAGATGTTTTTATTTATGCTTTGCAGCTAAAGTAACAATTAAAAATAAAACAAACAACAAAAACTATATTATCAAAACCATAAAGTAACTAACATACGAAATTTTTGGAATGAATAAGAACCATACACCAAATTTTTTTTTGAAAGGAATAAGAACCATACACCAAAAAAAAAGAGTCAAAGACGACATAAAAATTATTTTTATACTAAAAAAATAACAAAAACAAAGGATATGTCAGAAAACTAAAAAAACCATCAAACCACCTAGATAAGTGAATATCGAAATAGAAACCTTTTTATAGGAGAAGTCTAATCGACCAAGCTAAACGTAAGCTTCTAACAAATCTTTTAAACAATTTTATTTTAACATCAAAATAAGAGAAAGACAAAGTAGATCCCACATAAAAAGTAAAATGTTATTAATAAGATAGAACTGTTTGTGTGTTGCTGCGCTTATAACTCTTTTGAAATTAGTTTAGCTTAATTCTTTATCAATCAAGACAATACAAAGACGATTGCTAAGTGAGAATTAAAAAGAATAAATATTACTTGAGAGAGTTTTACACAATAGCTTTATTAGATTTACAAGAAAACTTCAGAAGTTTTGGAGGTATTTACAAGATGCAATATCTAACAACCTTTACAAATGAACAATGCTAACTATTTATAGCCTTCCACCTCCTAAATGGACGGTGAAAATTGATTTCATCCTATGGTCTTCAATTTACATCTAAAATTTTATATACGTCCAAAAATATATTACATTTTCGATATCTTTCTACACAATTATAGGTTAGAATGCCTTATAGAATTCTCCATGAATTTCTAGAACTTTTCATAACTTTTCATCAAATTAAAGATTCCTCCATGTTATTTTGAATCATTCATGAATATTCAAAAACTTTCATAACATTCTCAAATCTTATAGAATGTTTAGTAGGGGTGTGCAGAAATTGGAACCGAATCGTGAAACGAAAGAAGCATACAAAATTTGTAGCGAAACGAATCAAAAGCGAAAACATACGGTTTGGTTTTTAGGTTTTAAGTTTATGGATTTGAAAAATTTTATAATTAGGTGAAAAACAAAAAATGACAACAATATTAGGTGACTTTTTGAAGTTATGGCAAAAATAGGTTATTTGGGGTTTTGAAGATCGATTTACAAAATCGATACAGAGTTCATTGTGAAATGCTAGAAATGAAGATGTGACATTTTTGTTAGAATTTAGTGTTTTAAACACCAAATTTATTTTTTACAATGTCAATCATGTGAACTAAAATTTGTTGTTCAGAACACCATATTCAAGTAAAAATCCTAATTTCGTAGGTTATAAAAGATTCTTCTTGAATTTTTTTTTTTTTATAAATCCCTAAAAACATTATAATAAAATTCTGGTAAATGCGGTTACTTGTATAAGTGAATAACATGTATGAATTCAATTTTTTTGTAATTTACTAAACTAAGATGTTAAAAGGTTAGAATTATAACCAATTCTTTTCAAAAGTCACATTTTTAAAGCGCAATTTTTTAATTTAAGTATTGTATTTAAAACTTAACTAACGCAACATTTACAAATTTGTTATATTTTTTTAATAAGTTTATGTTAGTTATAAAAATGCCTCAGATCAAACCAATATACATATCCTAATGGCCTAGCAAGTCGTTAAGCTGAAACTGTCGCATTAGTTGCACAACAATTATTCAAAGTTGATATGTATTAGTTAGGTTTTGGATAGTGAATTGAAAGCTGAGTGTTGATTTCCTCAAAGTTGATCATCTTAACACTGTCAAAGTTGATTAATATAGAATTGATTCTTCAAAAACTATTGTTAGTTCAACTAGTGTGTCTTAATGAATTAACTTGTTGTAACTATTCTAGATTAGTTTCATCGTGTCATCTGATATTGATTGTTTTTGACAACCAATATAGTTTGTATTCATCTATTCATTTCCAATAAACCAACAAACATTACGAAAGTTTGTGTGATTAAAAAATCTGTATTAATCTCCACCCTACATAAATTTTGAACACATGATTCATATGTATTTATGTACATGTATGTGTATTATATAGGAAAACATGAAATAATTTAATAAAAACTCGATAGTCTTTGAAATTTGTTATGAATTATGTGTCTTAGAAAACTGTATGGGTACTAAATTTTTATAAAATATGTGACATTTAAAAAGAATTTGGTTAGAATTTTAAAATTTTTACCGCTTAGTTTACTAAATTTTTTAAGAAAATGAATTTATATATGCAATTCACTTATACAAGTAACTATCTTACTTGAATAGATGATAAAATATATGGTTTAATAAACAAAATTTGAACTCAAGAGTAATCAATTTAACTGTATGGTATTAGGGTTTAATTTGAAATTTGGTGTTCTGAACACCAAATTTTATTGACATGATTGATGTTGTAAAAAGTAAGTTTGGTATTCAAAACATCAATTTCTAGCTAACACATCATATCTTCATTTCTAACTTTTCACGGTGGACTTGTCTCCATTTTATTTGGAGTTTGGAAGACCCATTTAAAAAACCACCTATTTTTGTTGTCTTTTTTTTTTCCCACCTAATTTTCAAAATTTTAGGTTTTGGTATGACTTTGTATTTTTTTTTAAATATAAAAGTCGGTAGAAAACAAGAAAACTGAAGAACCGTACCACATTTGACTGAACCGGTTCTATGTGGTCGATTCTCGGGTTTGATTTTATCGATTTTTCGAGTTTGCACATTTCTATGTTTCAATACAGTCTAGGTTATTCTAGAACACTCATTTCATTATAGTTTAGAACTTTCTGAAGAGTTCTAGATTTTTCAAAAGAAATCTAAAGCTTTTCATGAAATTTTAGTCCTTTAAGAGTTTTTTAAAATATTCTGTATCGATTTTTAGCTTTTCTTGAATAATATGGAATACTCTTTCCTTAACGTGACAAAATGCAACCTAACTGCATATTGTTATATTTTATTTATAAAGTAAAAAATTTACGATATATGATCATTATTGATCGGGAAAAAACTTAGAAAACTAATTACTATATGTTGCATTTAGTCTCTATTATTTTTCTATTTTTCATATAATTTCAATCAAGTTTGACTTTGAACGCATATCCCTTCAAAGAATTAATTATCTGGAAATCATTATGCATGATAGTCTGACACCAAGAAAATGTTAAAGAAGAATAAAAATAAAAACAAAAAAAATATAAAAATGATATGAGTGTTATTATATATGCATACATTTATCATATCTCCTCAACCAATGAGATTCTACCTTTGTTTTTTTCTTTTTCTTTTTTAATTTTAATTTAAAATTTTCAAAATACACTTTTATCTTAGTGTTATCTTTTTATTTAGCCCTTTTATTTTATTAAATTTCATTTACTCCTCTTTTAACATTTATCATTACAACATTTTGTGACACCCTTGCCACATTAACCACCAATTACAATTCACCCAGGATTAATCACCAACAAACAGATAACGTAATGATCTGATAGCTTAATAATAGTGCGGAAGCAAAATACATAAATTAAAGTATTACAACAGAGTATAACACCCTATGGTGCTACAAAGGTTACACGTCTAAGTCTACAAATCCAAAGATATTACATCATCCCCAAATTTATTACAACAAAATTTTCATAAACCAAATACCGAAGTAAACGGTAGAAATCTTCAAACACTTCAATAAACGTCCTAGCTAGATGGTCCAGCTGTAGACTTCCCTTTTCCTGTAAAAATTCAACAACTAAAGGGGTAAGCTAAAGCTTAGTGAATACCATATGATTTTACACATTCTACAAATCATTATGATGCCACCCAGGGTAACCGCGGTAACACATACCGTATACCCCACACGTACTCCAAGTACGCAAACCCGAGCCGCAGCTCCTTCGAGCTGACACTCGGCATAAGAATAACCAACCATCTGAGGCAGACATTACATCGGGGATGACCTACTGTCTATCCTGACAACAGAGGTGTCAAACTCTTGGTCATATAGCACAGTAACATCAGAGTACAGATGCGACCACGCAGGTCCATCGAAAAGATGCACAACAAATGAACGGACATGCAACAAGTATGAATGTGCATCAACATATACGCATGTTAGTAGAATGCCAAACGAATATGAAACAACATGCCTCAGCAGGCAATGCAAACATAATGCAGATGCAGCAATGTTAAAATCAAAGGTACTCACAGTGGGTGCGTTATTATTCTTTAAGCAATATTATTTCTCCTCGGAATTTCAACCGGATCCACAAAGTACCCCACTGTGGGTTAAACAACACCACAAGGGACCTGTTAATTCAGTTGTAACAGCACATCGTGTCAATATCTTGTTTAATTCCATAAAACTTAATTTTTATAAGTTTTTACCATTTTTGATCCCAATTTCGGATCCATGTCCGAATTCGGACCCCACCCGAATTCGGACCCCCAGTTCGGTTCTCATATGAACCCTAATTCGGTCCCAATATAAGCCCTATTTCGGACCACATGCTAGTTCGGACCATATCCGAATTCGGTCTCCAACCGAATTCGGACCCTCATCCGAATTCCAACACTTAGAAATATTTTCTTTTAGTTTTTATAATTCAACTTTTCAGGACACATCCGAATTCGGGCCATATCCGAATTCGGATTCCTACCAAAGTACAACACTTGTAAATTTTTCTATATTAAATATCCTGAAGTTTGGGCCTCATCCGAATTCGGACCTGATCCGAGTTCATCTCAGATCCGAATTCGGATCCCACTGTGTTCATACTTGTGCAGTTTTGTCAATTTCAGATTAAATTCCATCGTTTTTGGTACTAATTCAATACATGGAATAACTTATACCAACTAAAATACATCTATTTTCAAGCATTTTAACACTAACATAACATGCTTTCATACCAAATTCAACCCTTTTTGGACCCTTTTTATCATCCATCGAACACACACACTAAAACACACACAAAATCCTCAAATCCATACTTTTAGTTCGAATCAGGAGCTGAAATTTAATATGTAGCATCATAAACACTAGATTTAAACTAATCCACAATAACATCATACATGCATCCAGGTTTGCAACACCAATCTAAGTTTCGGTTCTTATAAAAACCGACCCAAAAACACTTAAATTCGAAGAGTTCAAGTAATATTTACCTTAAATCGTCAATTGCAGATGTTTTAGTTCCTCGAATGCAAGCTAAATCCAAATTTTCAGCTTCAAATCCGAGTTTTGATGTTCTTCAATTCGTAGAGAGAGAGAGAGAGCCGAGAGAGAGAGTTCTAGAGAGAGAGAGAGTTTGATGAAAATGAAAGACAAAATTGGTCTTTCATCCTTTTTATTCCAAATTTCCAACTTTGGCACCTTTAGTCCCTCAACTTAACCGGTTCCATTAAATACTGATTTTATAAAATAAAAGAATTCTATCTTTTATTTATTATCCTTAAATTTTTAGTAATTATTTTCACTTAATAATTAAAATTTCTAAATTTTCCATAATCTGAAACCAACTTTATAATCAATCCAAATTTCGTACCAACTTTCATGATTCAACTTAAATTACATTAATTTAAACTTAATAAACTTCAATTATAATAATTTAAAATCCGAGGATGTTACACCATGGGCTCCACCACGCTCAACTTCGTCCTCGAAGTTACTCGGATTCGAACAATTTTGGATACTTCTTCAACATCTCTGCTTTTGTCTCCCACGTATGATTCACTCCCTTATGATGCTTCCAACGTACAAGCACCATTTCTATCTCTTTGCTCCTTAATTTCTTCACTTTTGTGTCCAACACACACTCCGGCTCTTCAACATACCGGAGCCTTTCATCAATCTGCAGCTCAGTGTGGTCAGCCCAATCTTCGTTTTCAGTTGTGAACGACTTTCTAAGGTTCCCCACATGGAACACCGGGTGTATGCCCGACATTTCTTCAGGCAACTCTAAACGATATGACTGGTTTCCAACTTTTTCTGTAATCCTAAATGGCCCAACAAATCTCGGAGCCAGTTTGCCTCTCTTCACAAAACGTGTAACACCTCTCATAGGTGACACCTTCAAATACACCTAATCATTTACCTCAAAGCTGATTGGTTTGTGCCTTCTATCGTAATAACTTTTCTGGCGATCCTGGGCCGCCTTTATATTCTGTCTTACCAATTGTATCTTCTCATTTGTCTCCTGCAATAATGCCGGCCCAGCAATCGGCGTCTCTCCGGTTTCCCTCCAACACGTAGGAGTCCTACACCTTCTCCCATACAACGCCTCAAACGGTGCCTTCTTTATTGTCGCATGATAGCTGTTATTGTATGAAAATTCTATCAACGGCAAATGGTCGTCCCAATTGCCACCGAGATCCAATATGCATGATCTCATCATATCCTCCAAAGTAAGGATGGTTCGTTCACTCTGACCATCGGTTTGTGGACGGTAAGCTGTACTCATTGCTATTCTCGTGCCCAACCCTTCTTGTAAAGCCGACCAAAAGTTGGAAGTAAATCGGCTGTCTCGATCTGATACTATGGACTTCGGTACTCCATGTCTAGCGACGATCTCATCCATGTAAATGTGAGCCAACTTCTCTAATGAATAGCTTTCCCGGATCGGTATAAAGTGTGCGGACTTAGTTAACCGATCCACTATGACCCAAACTGCATCGTGTTGACGCCTAGTTTTCGGCAACTTCGTGACAAAGTCCATAGTGATATGCTCCCACTTCCATTCCGGGATGGGAAGCGGTTGCAAACTACCGTAAGGCTGCTGGTGTTCGGCTTTCACTAACCGACAAGTTCGGCATCTCTCCACGTACTGTCCGATATCTTTCTTTAATCCGGGCCACCAGAAGTCTGCTTTCAGCTCGTTGTACATCTTTGTGCTCCCGGGATGTACGGAAAACTTAGACTGATGAGCTTCTTCTATTATCACATTTCTCATGCCTCCATACTTTGGCACCCAGATTCTCCCATATATACCTTTCAAACCCGATTCACTTGTTTCCATATCCTTAATCTGTGCTCTTATATCTTCAGCACCAACATTCTCGTCTTTCAAGGCTTCCTCTTGAGCGGCCTTGACATCATCAATAATAGTGGATGTTAACATAGTAGATGTCAACATGTAACAGCAATCCTTGGCATATGCTTTGCGACTCAAAGCATCGGCTACCACGTTAGCCTTTCCAGGATGGTAAAGGATTTCACAGTCATAATCCTTTATTAGCTCCATCGAACGTCTCTGTCTCATGTTAAGTTCTTTCTGGCTGAAAATGTATTTCAGGCTCTTATGATCCGTGTATAATTGACACTTAGTCCCATATAGATAGTGCCTCCACAATTTTAACGCAAACGTAACTGCAGTCAACTCCAAGTCATGAGTTGAATAATTCTTCTCGTGTTGCTTTAACTGTCTCGAAGCATAAGCAATAACCTTCCCTCGCTGCATCAGTACAGCGCCTAACCCCAGTCTTGAAGCATCAGTGTAAACTACAAAATCCTCATTGGCCTCCGGTAGAGCAAGTATCGGTGCTTCACTTAACGTCTTCTTCAAAACATCAAACGCCTCTTGCTGCACGGTTTCCCAGACAAAAGGTGCATTCTTCTTTGTTAACATAGTTAAAGGGACTGCAATCTTTGAAAAATCCTTAATAAACCTCCGATAATAGCCCGCCAGCCCCAGAAAACTTCTGACTTCAGTAGCTGAACGAGGCGACTCCCAATTTCTCACCGCTTCTACTTTAGTTGGATCTACAGAAATTCCGGCCCCCGATATCACATGCCCTAAAAACTGAATCTGTTGTAGCCAAAACTCACATTTTGAGAACTTGGCATACAACTTCTCTTTTCTTAGCAGTTCCAGCAATTCCCTTAAATGATCAGCATGTTCGGCCTCAGACTTTGAATACACCAAAATATCGTCGATGAACACAATCACCGACTTATCTAACATCGGTCTACAAACTCGGTTCATTAAATCCATAAAAACAGCCGGGGCATTGGTCAACCCAAAAGGCATGACCAGAAACTCGTAATGCCCGTAACGTGTCCTAAAAGTTGTCTTAGGCACATCTTCCTCTCTAACTTTTAACTGATGATATCCCGACCTCAAGTCAATCTTAGAAAAGACACTCGCCCCATGTAATTGATCGAACAAATCGTCTATCCTCGGCAGCGGATACTTGTTCTTAAAAGTCAGTTTATTCAACTCCCGGTAATCAATGCACATTCGCATTGTACCATCCTTCTTTTTCACAAACAAAACAGGGGCTCCCCACGGCGATGAACTTGGTCGTATAAAGCCCTTATCCAACAACTCCTGGAGTTGTGTCATCATCTCTTTCATCTCGGTTGGGGCAAGGCGATAAGGAGAACGAGCTACCGGTGCAGCTCCAGGGATCAGATCAATTCTAAATTCCACTTGTCTCTCAGGCGGCACACCAGACAAGTCTTCCGGAAACACATCCGGGAATTGTGAAACAACAGGCACATCGGCCAACGTCTTCTTCTCAGCCTTGGCATCTATAGCATATGCCAGATAGGCGTCACATCCCTTTGCAACAAGCTTACGAGCTTTTGCAACAGTCAACAAACACAGATCCCCACTTCTCCTATCCCCATAAATACAGATCTCACGCCCCTCCGGAGTAGTTATCTTGATCATACGCTTCTTACACACTATATGGGCTTCATTCTCTATCAACCAATCCATCCCGATAATCACATCAAATTCACTGAACTCGATCGGAATCAAGTCCAAATTGAAGACTACATCTTCAATCACTAAAGTGCAATTACGGTATACATGATCTACTTTGACTAAGGTGTTGCTAGCAGTTTCAATATCTAGTACAGCAGATAGCTTAGACAAAGACATGGCAAGTTGTTGTGCAAACATAGTAGATACAAACGATCTATTGGCACCCGAGTCAAATAATACTCTTGCAGGTAAAGAGTTTACAATAAACATACCCGTGACCACCTCCGGGTCTTCCCTAGCCTCCTCTGCAGTGATTTGAAAGGCACGAGCTGGTGCCCTTTGTGACTGACCCTGACCTCGGTTAACTGAACCGCCGCTTGAACCTCCTGAAGATCGTGTTGATGTTGGAGCAGCAACTGCTGGAGCATTCTTTCGACAATTCCGACTATAGTGCCCCCATACTCCACACTTATGGCAAGCATCAGATCTCCGTGGGCATTCATTCTGAAAGTGGCCCAACTCTCCGCAGCAAAAACACGCACGCCCGTTGGTGCACTTGCCGAAGTGTTCCAGATGACACTTGTTACAATACTGTGGCTCGGTGTTGATAGAGTATGCACGAGCACGACCGGAAGAACTAGACTGTCGACGGAAGGACTGTTGCGGCGAGTACTGCGATGATCGTGAAGAACCAGAATAACCTCCTTCGCGTTGGCGTTTCGGTGGTGAAGGTTGAGTTGGATTAGCTGAAGCAGCAGCGGACCCCATCACGTATCCCGACATACCCAAGATCTGTTCCACATTCCTGGCGGCCTCCAGTAAACCAGCAAACGTGGGGTAGCGTACATTACTCATCACCCTTCGAATCTCCAAATCAAGACCAGCCTCAAACCTGGTCACTTTCCTTTCCTCGGTATCCACTTGATGAGGCGCGAACAAACTCAGCCTCGTAAACTCTACAGCGTACTGGGACACAGACTTAGTCCCCTGAATCAGCGTCATAAATTTAGCCTCCAATCTTCGGCGCTCATCGGGCGGGCAATACTGCTGAGTGAAGATATCAGTAAACTCAGCCCATGTCATAACAGATACTCTTTCCAAGGTTAACGCATTCACCATCGAGTTCCACCACATTACTGCATCCTTAGTGAACATTGCAGTTGCGAACTGGACCATATCCTTCTCAGCACAATCGCTGATTCGGAATGTCCGTTCAGTGGCTGTTATCCATTCCAGAGCGGCAACAGCATCACCCAATCCAGTAAATTCAACTGCTCCATTTCCCTTAAAGTCCTTGAAACGACAACCCCTGGGCTTATTTGATGACCCAGTGTTGTCACCTTGCTCGTCATCGTTTCCCTCTCTTTCCTTATTCTTTCTCTTATCTTCTCTTCGTTTAGCTTCGGCCTCATCTCGAGCCCGAAACTTGTCCTGAATCATCCGATTTTGCTCAGCCATCATGGCTAGCATCATTTCTCTCGTCTCTTCTGGTGTCATTCCTCCTCCAGACATGTTCTGAAATATGAAACACATAACTTATTTAGTAACATGTCATTTATTTATAGACACCACCCAATTGTCCCGTATGATAGTCAATATTCTTATGATTACTAGATCATAACCTATCTTAGTTCAGGTCATTACTTAGTATCACTACATGTCAACACTTAATGTTTGAGACCAAGACCTCACGGACACTTGAATCTCAAACTACTGCTCTGATACCATACGCTGTGACACCCTTGCCACATTAACCACCAATTACAATTCACCCAGGATTAATCACCAACAAACAGATAACGTAATGATCTGATAGCTTAATAATAGTGCGGAAGCAAAATACATAAATTAAAGTATTACAACAGAGTATAACACCCTATGGTGCTACAAAGGTTACACGTCTAAGTCTACAAATCCAAAGATATTACATCATCCCCAAATTTATTACAACAAAATTTTCATAAACCAAATACCGAAGTAAACGGTAGAAATCTTCAAACACTTCAATAAACGTCCTAGCTAGATGGTCCAGCTGTAGACTTCTCTTTTCCTGTAAAAATTCAACAACTAAAGGGGTAAGCTAAAGCTTAGTGAATACCATATGATTTTACACATTCTACAAATCATTATGATGCCACCCAGGGTAACCGCGGTAACACATACCGTATACCCCACACGTACTCCAAGTACGCAAACCCGAGCCGCAGCTCCTTCGAGCTGACACTCGGCATAAGAATAACCAACCATCTGAGGCAGACATTACATCGGGGATGACCTACTGTCTATCCTGACCACAGAGGTGTCAAACTCTTGGTCATATAGCACAGTAACATCAGAGTACAGATGCGACCACGCAGGTCCATCGAAAAGGATGCACAACAAATGAACGGACATGCAACAAGTATGAATGTGCATCCACATATACGCATGTTAGTAGAATGCCAAACGAATATGAAACAACATGCCTCAGCAGGCAATGCAAACATAATGCAGACGCAGCAATGTTAAAATCAAAGGTACTCACAGTGGGTGCGTTATTATTCTTTAAGCAATATTATTTCTCCTCGGAATTTCAACCGGATCCACCAAGTACCCCACTGTGGGTTAAACAACACCACAAGGGACCTGTAAGTCATTTGTAACAACACATCGTGTTAATATCTTGTTTAATCTCCATAAAACTTAATTTTATAAGTTTTTACCATTTTTGATCCCAATTTCGGATCCATGTCCGAATTCGGACCCCACCCGAATTCGGACCCCCAGTTCGGTTCTCATATGAACCCTAATTCGGTCCCAATATAAGCCCTATTTCGGACCACATGCTAGTTCGGACCATATCCGAATTCGGTCTCCAACCGAATTCGGACCCTCATCCGAATTCCAACACTTAGAAATATTTTCTTTTAGTTTTTATAATTCAACTTTTCAGGACACATCCGAATTCGGGCCATATCCGAATTCGGATTCCTACCAAAGTACAACACTTGTAAATTTTTCTATATTAAATATCCTGAAGTTTGGGCCTCATCCGAATTCGGACCTGATCCGAGTTCATCTCAGATCCGAATTCGGATCCCACTGTGTTCATACTTGTGCAGTTTTGTCAATTTCAGATTAAATTCCATCGTTTTTGGTACTAATTCAATACATGGAATAACTTATACCAACTAAAATACATCTATTTTCAAGCATTTTAACACTAACATAACATGCTTTCATACCAAATTCAACCCTTTTTGGACCCTTTTTATCATCCATCGAACACACACACTAAAACACACACAAAATCCTCAAATCCATACTTTTAGTTCGAATCAGGAGCTGAAATTTAATATGTAGCATCATAAACACTAGATTTAAACTAATCCACAATAACATCATACATGCATCCAGGTTTGCAACACCAATCTAAGTTTCGGTTCTTATAAAAACCGACCCAAAAACACTTAAATTCGAAGAGTTCAAGTAATATTTACCTTAAATCGTCAATTGCAGATGTTTTAGTTCCTCGAATGCAAGCTAAATCCAAATTTTCAGCTTCAAATCCGAGTTTTGATGTTCTTCAATTCGTAGAGAGAGAGAGAGCCGAGAGAGAGAGTTTGATGAAAATGAAAGACAAAATTGGTCTTTCATCCTTTTTATTCCAAATTTCCAACTTTGGCACCTTTAGTCCCTCAACTTAACCGGTTCCATTAAATACTGATTTTATAAAATAAAAGAATTCTATCTTTTATTTATTATCCTTAAATTTTTAGTAATTATTTTCACTTAATAATTAAAATTTCTAAATTTTCCATAATCTGAAACCAACTTTATAATCAATCCAAATTTCGTACCAACTTTCATGATTCAACTTAAATTACATTAATTTAAACTTAATAAACTTCAATTATAATAATTTAAAATCCGAGGATGTTACACATTTTTTTACACACTTAAAATTATAATTTTAAGGGATAATTGCGCAAAAAACCTCAAACTAGTCAGTTTTTTGTGATTAAAACCCCAAACCATTTTTCGTTGCATAAAAAACACCGAACTAACTAAAAATAAGTAAATCAAGGTTTTATCAATGGGTAACCGGTTGAAACCGGTTATTAATCTTATGTGGACCGGTAAATAACTTACGGGGAATAAATTTTAATTGTTGAAACCGTTTGTCAAGTATTACACATCATTTAAACCCCCGTTGATGATGAAATCCCGTTTAAAAATTACAATTAAAAATTATCAACGGGTGTTTAAATGATGTGTAATACTTGGCAACCGGTTTCAACAATTAAAATTTATTCCACATAGATTATCTACCGGTCCATGTAGGATTAATAACGGTTTCGACGAGTTACCCATTGATAAAACCTTTATTTATTGATTTTTAGTTAGTTTGGGGTTTTCTATGCAATGAAAATTGGTTTTGGGTTTATATCACAAAAAACTGACAAGTTGAGAGTTTTTTGCGCAATTATCCCTAATTTTAATTATACTTATATTTGGAATTCTAATGGAATTGTTTTATAATTAAAACGTAACCATTTGATATTTAGATTTTAATTATACGTAAGTTTGAAGTCATCTTTTGAAACCATTCTATTATGTTTAATTGTATGAAAAAAAATTTATTATTCAAATGACGATACAAAATTCTAAAGAAATTGTTTTGTAATTAAAATGTAACTATTTAATATTTAGATTTTTTTATTAAATATGATCATGTATAACATTGAACATTATTATTATTACAACATTTTCTTGTACACTTATAATTATGATTATAATTATACTTATGTTTGAAGTTGTCTTTCGAAACTATTATGTTATTTTAATTGTATGAAAAATACTTTATTATTCAAATAGACAATACAAAATTCTAATGAAATTGTTTTATAATTAAAATGTAACTATTTAATATTTAGATTTTTTTTATATATATACATACATTTATCAAATCCCATAAACCAAGGAGATTCTCCGATTGTTAAATTTTTTTTTTTTAATTTTAAATTTAAAATTTTCAAAACACACTCTTATCTTAGTGTTATATTGTAACACCCTCGAACTAATCCATAATGCCACGTAATTACCACATCAGCAACAATATAATATAGGGTTAAGGTCTTATAATAGCAACCTACTTTTGAAAATGTATCGATATGGTACGTCTACTTTTTTAATTGTCTATATGGTACGTGTACTTTATTTTTCTGTATCGATATGGTCATTTTACATAATAGAGTCCGGTTTTTACATACGAAACAGGGTTCTAATAGTATGAAAAACAGGAGTCTATTATAAATATGGTCATATCGGTATGAAAAATTGAAATACAGGTACCATGTCGACATTTAAAAAAGTAAACGTACCATATTGATAAATTTTCAAAAGTAGGTTACTATTGTATGGCTTTACCCCTATAATATAATAATCCTTACACTATTCCCAAGATACATACACGAGAGCCCGATAATTTTAAAACTTTAATTATACAATAACGGTCACGGAAATCTCTAAATTAACACAACCTATCCGAAGTATATAAACAATCCACAAAATATAACTACCTCCACAAAAGGTAGCTAACTCCTCGATCAATGATAACGTAAACCTACTTTGGTGCAGCAGGCCTACTAGCAGTCCGGTCACCTGGGATACACACACCAACACGCACAGGTCAGCTAAAGCTGGTGAGAATGCAAGGGTTAGCGTACGATTATAAAGCTCAATAATAAATAACTCAACAATAAAACGTTCAGCGTTCTCTACTGAACAAGTATATGAGATCCCACAAGATAACTCAATAGGTACTCAACTCGCGTGGATAGGTCCACGTACCAAAATCCCTAGACCGCACAAAGCAGTCGTCAGGAACTCAAAAAGGGAATTGGGAGCGACCCAACCCCTGCCCAGTCGTACGGTTTAGTATCTCAACAGCTCAAGTGTCCTAAATCTCATATTTAAAATAAAGTTCACAATAGCTCAATAATACAAGCATGATAGTATCTCAATAAAAACTCGTAAGAAAACTCATGATATCTCATAAAAAGCTCGATAAAAGATCATGCAAGTATAATAAATAATCGTACAAGTATCTCAACAAAAACATGCAAACTCACCTGCTCAGCTAGCTACACTAAGTCTCGGTTCCCTGCCCTTTCCCTACCCTGTCAACACGAGATCCTGAAAATACAATAACACAATCTCAATATCACAAACTCAACCCAACAACTCCATACACAATTCTCAACAACTCACAAGACCCCAAAGACCCGAATACACGACTTACAGAACCCGAAAACCCGACCCGCAACCCTAGTCGCATCGCGGCCGCACTCAGCCAATCGCGGTCGCGATGGCCTCATTCTCGGCCGCGCTCACATCGCGGCCCGAGCTCGGACGCCAACCGCCTGCGATCACCTCAAGAACATCGCGGCCCGCGATCAAGGGATCGCGGTCGCGCTCACGGACGAACAGTAGCAGATATGCTCTGTTTCTGCACAGACCAGGGATTTATCCCTTTAATCCCTTTCAGCTCGATTTTAACCACAGATATGGACTCGAATTTACTTAGAAACAATCACCAACTCAATTGAATCACTCACTCATGATTTACAACAAATAAACTCGCGAATTTGAGCTCAAAATTACCTCAATATGCAACTAAAAGGTGATGAAGAATTCGAAAGCTTTAATCACGATTCGAAGCTTCAATCTCTGATTAGCAGGAGCTGGAATTCACAAATACACACACATACACTCTTAAATTGAAACTCAGATATGGGAGAATGAAAGCAAGCATCCAAAGAGCTCCTCCTTTTATACGTTTTGGACTAAAACTCGGTCTGGTACCCAATATCCGATCCCAATACCCAAAATACAAATTTATACCCCCGGGTCCCAAATTAAATAATTAATCCAATGACATAATTCCACGTACCTATCTCAAAACGGGATGTTACATATATTTTATTTAGCCTTTTTATTTTAATAAATTTTCGTGTAGTCCTCTTTTAACATTTATTATTACAACATTTTCTTCCACTCTTAAAATTATGATTTTACTTATACTTATATTTGAAGTTGTTTTAAAACTATTACATATTTACTTTTATGAAAAAGACTTTATTATTCAAATCCACAATACAAAATTATAATTATTTTGATAAATAAAATGTAACTATTTGATATTTAGATTTTAATTATACTTATGTTTGAAGTCGTCTTTTGAAACTATTATGTTATGTTTAATTGTATGAAAAAGACTTTATTGTTCAAATTCACAATACAAGATTCTAATGAAATTGTTTTATAATTAAAATGTAACTATGTAATATTTATATTTTTTTTATTAAATATGATCATGTATAAAATTGAACATTACTATTGTTACAACATATACTTACACACTTAAAATTGTGATTTTATTTATACTTATGTTTGGAGTTGTCTTTCAAAACTACTATGTGATGTTTAATTGTATGAAAAAATAACTTTATTAATTAAATGCACAGTACAAAAATTTAATGAAATTGTTTTATAATTAAAATGTAAGTATTTAATATTTAGATTTTTTTATTAAATATGATCACGTATAACATTGAACATTACTATCATAACATTGACAAATCTTAATCAATGATTAGCGACGTTACCATTATAAATTTATTTGACTTAATCGTAAAACCAACAAATTATATTGACGGTTAAACCTAATCAATGTAAAATTTCAAAATATGGTTATGAATATTTATTTAATTATTTCTGGTTCCGGTCCAATTTAATAATACATTGTTTGTAATTTTAGCATTGCAAAATTTATAATACCAATGATAAGAACCAACTTCACTCTTCGATACCGGTCCAATTTAGTAACATCTATCTTGAATCTTGAATCTATATCAACTTTCCATTTTTATTTTTCGATACTGGTTCAGTTGTGTTTTGTTATTTGAATATGTTTTTGTCATTTGTTTCTATATTTTTTTGTAATAACTCGTTATATACACCTTCTGCTCTTAATTTTTAAAGTAAATTACACAATGACCCATGTGGTATATGTGAATTTACCACATTCCTCAAACTTTTAAATTATATAGATAGTCTCTAACAATGAAATTTATAACATCATCCTTAATCAAACTTCCTATATTTTAATTGTTAACCCAAAGAAGTAATTTCGTTCTTTTGCTCTTAGAGAGACCATTTGTGAAAATGTTTAGTAGACTTTTAAGTTTTGAACTTTTATTATGGTCTCTCTAAACATTTAAGCGTACAAATGTTAAATGATTCTTTAAAAAAAATCAATATATGTTATCTTATGTAACAACCTAGCTTTTGGCCCGACTTTAATTTCTGATTTTGAGATTAATAATGTAATTTAATTACATTATTTGTTTTGTAATTTAATTAAGTAATGAAATTATTTAATTAAGTTAAATATATATGTTATAAATTATTTAGATGATCAAATTTAATAGAGATGTAAAATGCAAAAGTGTAGGGGGTTAAATTGCACATATAGCTAAAATGAATTATGTAACATCCTCGGATTTATTTTAATGTATTTTGGTTAATTAAGTGGAAAATATATGTTTAAGTTAAAATTAAGCAATTATTATGTATTTGGGTTATTTAGAAGTTTGTTGCTATTTTTGAGAAAATTGAACTCAGAATCATTGTTATGGAATATTAAGGAATTAAAAAGTTATTTATGATAATTCTAAGATTAAATCAGTATTTTATGGAACCGGTTAGTTCGAGTGGTCAAATGTGCAAAAATGACGAAAGTTGTATATAAAGGACAATAGGCTTCATTTTTCTATTTTACACTATCTCACTACTTTATCTCTCTAGAAGTTCTCTCTACATCTCTCTAAGTTATCTCACAAACCGACCGTCAGATTTTTGAGAATTATACGTTATCGGAAAGATATCGAGGAGTACAACAACAATCTACAAACGGATTTCAGATTTCATACGAATTAAGGTAAGAATCGACACTTTTAAGTTTGTTGTTTCGGTTTTGAAGAACTAGAAATTTCGAATCTATCATTTTATGCAAATTGAAGCCTGTTTTACTCGAAACATTGCTGGAATGTGATAGTATATGCATAGTAGAATCGAATCTAGGTATCATACATGATATATGCATGATTTTTGACTTAGAAATGAAGGATTTAAGCTGAAATGATGAACAGACTCGAATATGTCAAGAACAGAGTCGAAATGCAAGAACAAACTCGAGTTTGGTACTAGATTCGAGTGTGTTTTCGAGTGTAACATTAGATTCGAAGGGGGGGGGGTTCGAATCTACCCCTAGATTCGAATGGAGGGTTCGAATCTATGCCCAGAATCGAATAGGGTTCGAAACTAATGCATGAGGTTCGAATCTATCACCTAAACTCGAATGGAAGTTGAATTTGTGCTATGGGGTGTTCGAATCTACATATGGAATTCGAATCTAGTCATTAGATTCGAATGTAGTAGAATCTAACCATTAAATTCGAGTTTAATGCCTTAAAATTGAGAATGCTACTCCCTAAACTCGAGTATTATGAATGAAACTCATATACAACACATAAAATGATATAAAATATGCAAAGGACAAGATATAGACTTGAAATGGGTTTCAACTTTAGTTATAGTTCGAATTTAGACATGTACCCGAAACGGAGGAAAATATCGCCAAATTTACGAAACTTGATTTTATGGATTTAAACGGTTAATGATATGAGGAATTGTTGTAATTGATATAACAGGTCCCTTGTGGTGTTGTTTAACCCACAGTGGGGTACTTGGTGGATCCGGTTGAAAGCCCGAAGAGAAATAATATCGGTTAAAAGATAAATTACGCACCCACTGTGAGTACAGTAGATTTCGCATGTTTATATTTGTTTTATGTAAGCTTTGCCTGCTGAAACCTGTTGTTTCATTGATTGTTTGGAATTCTACTAACTTGCGTAGATTTAGATGCACATTCTTACTTGTTGCATGTCCTTTCGATTGTTGTGCATCTAGTGATGGACCGGTGGGTCGCATCGATTACTCTGATGTTACTGCGCTATATGATGCTGGAGCTGATCCCTCCAGGTCCGGTAGGCAGTATGTCATCCCCGATCGTACGTTTGTCTCAGATGGTATGTGTAAATGCCGAGCTTTGGGCTCGAAGGGGCTGCGGCTCTGGTCCGTACTTGGTGTACGAAGAGAGTATATGACGTTTGTCGTCGGGATTACTCTTGGGCTTCATAAAGACTTATAAAATGCGTAATCTATGTATTCACTAAGCATTCGCTTACGTTTTAGTTGTTGTATTTTTTTTTACAGGCAAAGGAAAATCTACTGCTGGACCTTCTAGTTAGGTCGTTTGGAAGATTTGGGAGACTCGGCACTATTTTATCGGTAATTTATGTTATGAGACAATGTTGTAATATTCTGGATGATTGTAATAAATGTATGGGTGTGTAGACTTAGACTTGGTACCTTATAGTACCGTAGGGTGTTTAACACTTGTTGCACTACTTTATTTATGTTTTTAATGCTTCCGCACTTAATTTAGGTTATCAGATCATTATGTTATTGTATGTTGGTGATTAATCCTGGGTGTATTGTAATTGGTGGTTGTTGTGGCAAGGGTGCCACACGAGATGGTATCAGAGCAGTTGTTTGAGATTCAAGTGTCCGTGAGGTCTTGATCTCAAACATTAGGTAATGATATATAGTGGTTTAAGTAATGATCTGAACTAAGATAGGTTATGATCTAGTAATTATAAGAGATTGACTATCATACGGGACAAATAAGTGGTGTCTTTAAACTGATGACATGTTACTAAACAAGTTATATGTTCATATTTTCAGAACATGTCTGGAGGAATGACACCTGAGGAAGCCAGAGAGATGATGCTAGCCATGATGGCTGAGCAGAATAAAATGATACAAGATCAGTTTCGGGCTCGAGATGAGGCCGATGCTAAGAGAAGAGAGGATAAGAGAAAGAACAAGGAGAAGGAAGGGAGTAACAATGAGGAACGAGATGACAACATTGGGTCATCTAACAAGCCCAAGGGTTGTCGTTTCAAGGACTTCAAAGGAAATGGGGCCGTGGAGTTTAATGGATTAGGAGATGCTGTTGCCGCACTGGAATGGATAACAGCAACTGAGCGAACATTCCGAATCAGCGACTGTGCTGAGAAGGACATGGTTCGTTATGCAACTGCTATGTTCACGAATGATGCAATCATGTGGTGGAATGCCATGGTGAACGCTTTGACATTGGAGAAGATTTCTGTTATGACTTGGGCTGAGTTCAAGGACCTATTCACTCAGCAGTACTGTCCGGTTGATGAGCGCCGGAGGTTGGAAGCAAAGTTTATGGCGCTGGTACAGGGGACTAAGACTGTGTCCCAATATGCAGTAGAGTTCACGAGGCTAAGTCTGTTTGCGCCTCATCAAGTTGATACGGAAGAAAGGAAGGTGACCAGGTTTGAGGCTGGTCTGGATATTGAAATAAGGAGGGTCATGAGCAATGTTCGTTACCCTACATTTGCTGGCTTACTTGAGGCTGCCAGAAATGTAGAACAGATTTTGATTATGTCGGGCTACTCGATCGGGTCTGCTGCTGCTTCCACCAATCCAACACAGCCGTCACCGCCGAAGCGCCAAAGGGAGGGAGGATACTCGGGATCTTCCCGGTCTTCACAATACTCATCACAGCAGTCTTTTCGCCGACCATCTGGTTCTTCTGATCGTGGTCGTGCTCGTGCATACTCTATCAACACCGAGCCACAATACTGCAACAAGTGTCACCTGGAACATTTTGGCAAATGCACTAACGGACGTGCTTGTTTTTGCTGTGGGGAGCTGGGCCATTTTCAGAATGACTGCCCAAGGAAGGGTGATGCTTGCTATAAGTGTGGGGTGTGGGGTCACTATAGCAGGAATTGTAGAAAGAATGCTCCAACGGCTGCTGTCCCATCATCAACACGATCGTCTGGAGGTTCGAGTGGTGGTTCAGTTAACCGCCGGGGTCAGTCACAGAGGGCACGTGCTCGTGCTTTTCAGATAACTGCAGAGGAGGCAAGGGAAAATCCGGAAGTCGTCACGGGTACGTTCATAGTTAATTCTATGCCAGCACGAGTTTTATTTGATTCGGGTGCCAATAGGTCGTTTGTTTCTACTGTGTTTGCACAAAGACTTGCCATGCCACTGTCTAAGTTGTCTGCTATACTTGATATTGAAACTGCTAGCAATACTTTAGTTAAGGTAGATCATGTATACCGAAATTGCACGTTAGTAATTGAAGATGTAGTCTTCAATTTAGATCTGATTCCGATAGAGTTCAGCGAGTTTTATGTGATAGTCGGAATGGACTGGTTGATCGAGAATGAAGCCCATATAGTGTGTAAGAGCCGAATGAGAAAGATAACTACCCCGGAGGGGCGTGAGATATGTATATATGGGGATAGGAGAAGCGGGGATCTGTGTTTGCTGACTATTGCAAAAGCTCGAAAGCTTGTTGCAAAGGGATGTGATGCATACTTAGCATATGCGATTGATGCTAAGGCAGAGAAAAGAACTTTGGCCGATGTGCCGGTTGTTTCACAATTCCCGGATGTGTTTCCGGAAGACTTGTCTGGCGTGCCGCCTGAAAGACAAGTAGAATTTAGGATTGACTTGATCCCTGGAGCTGCACCGGTAGCTCGTTCTCCTTATCGTCTTGCCCCAACCGAGATGAAGGAAATGATGACACAGCTGCAAGAATTGTTGGACAAGGGCTTCATTCGGCCGAGTTCATCGCCGTGGGGAGCTCCGGTACTGTTTGTAAAGAAGAAGGATGGCACGATGAGGATGTGCATAGATTACCGGGAACTGAACAAGTTGACGATTAAGAACAAGTATCCTCTGCTGAGGATAGACGACTTGTTTGATCAGTTACATGGCGCTAGTGTATTGTCTAAGATTGATCTGAGATCGGGATATCATCAATTGAAGGTTCGAGAGGAAGATGTGCCAAAGACAGCATTCAGGACTCGGTATGGACATTACGAGTTTCTGGTAATGCCTTTTGGATTAACTAATGCCCCAGCAGTGTTTATGGATTTAATGAATAGGGTTTGTAGACCGATGTTGGATAAATCGGTAATTGTGTTTATCGATGATATTTTAGTATACTCTAAGTCTGAAGCCGAACATGCTGAACATCTGAGAGAACTGTTGGAGTTGTTGAGAAAAGAAAGGTTGTACGCCAAATTCTCAAAGTGCGAGTTTTGGCTACAACGAATACAGTTTCTAGGACATGTAATTTCTGGAGCTGGGATTTCGGTAGATCCGGCTAAAGTTGAAGCAATAAAGAACTGGGAGCCGCCATGTTCAGCTACTGAGGTTAGAAGTTTTCTGGGGTTGGCAGGATACTATCGGAGATTCATAAAGGACTTTTCTAAAATTGCAGTTCCTTTAACTGCATTAACAAAGAAGAATGCACTGTTTATATGGGAAACTGTGCAACAGGAAGCATTTGAGGTCCTGAAGAAAGCGTTAAGCGAGGCTCCGATACTTGCCTTACCGGAAGGCAATGACGATTTTGTGGTTTATACTGATGCATCAAGGTTAGGATTAGGCGCTGTACTGATGCAGCGCGGGAAAGTAATTGCTTATGCTTCAAGACAGTTGAAGCAACATGAGAAGAATTATTCTACTCATGATCTGGAGTTGACCGCGGTAACGTTTGCATTGAAGTTATGGAGGCATTACCTGTACGGTACTAAGTGTCAACTTTACACGGACCATAAGAGCTTAAAGTACATTTTTAGCCAGAAGGAACTTAATATGAGACAGCGTAGATCTATGGAGCTTATTAAAGACTACGATTGTGAGATACTTTATCATCCCAGGAAGGCTAATGTAGTAGCCGATGCCTTGAGCCGGAAAGCTTATGCTAAGGATTTCTGTTATATGATGACGTCCACTATACTAAGTTCCACGATCATTAACGATGTCAAAGCTGCCCAACTAGAAGCTTTGAAAGAAGAAAATGTCGGTGCTGAGGATATTAGAGTACAGATTAAGAATATGGAAACTAGCGAGTCTGGATTAAAAGGTGTATACGGAAGGATTTGGGTGCCGAAGTATGGTGGTATGAGAAATGTTATCGTTAAAGAAGCGCATCAATCTAAATTTTCTGTACATCCCGGGAGCACAAAGATGTACAACGACTTAAAGGCAGACTTTTGGTGGCCGGGATTGAAGAAGGATATCGGCCAGTATGTTGAACGATGTAGAACTTGCCGGTTGGTAAAGGCCGAACATCAACAACCGTACGGCAGTATGCAGCCGCTTCCTATTCCGGAATGGAAGTGGGATCACATTACAATGGATTTTGTTACAAAGCTGCCAAAGACTAAGCGACAGCATGATGCAGTTTGGGTAATCGTGGATCGGTTAACAAAGTTGGCTCACTTCATACCGATTCGTGAAAGTTATTCGCTGGAGAAATTAGCTCAAATTTATATGAACGAGATTGTTTCTAGGCATGGAGTGCCTAAGTCTATTGTATCGGATCGGGATAGCCGGTTTACTTCGAATTTTTGGTCGGCACTGCAAGAAGGGTTAGGAACGAGAATCGCAATGAGTACGGCCTATCGTCCGCAAACCGATGGCCAAAGTGAACGAACGATCCTTACTTTGGAAGATATGATGAGAGCTTGTGTGTTAGATCTCGGTGGCAACTGGGATGATCATTTGCCACTGATAGAGTTTTCGTACAATAATAGCTATCATGCGACAATCAAGAAAGCGCCGTTCGAGGCTTTGTATGGAAGGAAATGTAGGACTCCTACATGTTGGAGAGAAACGGGTGAAACACCAATCGCTGGGCCGGCCTTGCTTCAAGAAACAAACGAGAAGATACAGTTGATTAGGCAGAACATGAAAGCGGCCCAGGATCGTCAGAAAAGTTACTATGATCGGAGGCACAAGCCGATCAATTTTGAAGTGAATGACTGGGTCTACTTGAAAGTATCACCCATGAGGGGTGTTACTCGTTTTGTTAAAAGGGGCAAGTTGGCTCCGAGATTCGTCGGACCCTTTAAGATTGTTGAAAAAGTTGGAAATCAGTCTTATCGATTAGAATTGCCTGAAGGGATGTCGGGCATACATCCAGTATTTCACGTTGGGAATCTCCGAAAATCATTTAACACTGGAAATGAGGATTGGGCAGACCACACGGAGCTGCAAGTTGACGAAAGGCTTCGATATGTGGAGGAGCCGGAATGTGTATTGGATACTAAGATGAAGAAGTTGAGGAGCAAAGAGATAGAAATGGTGCTTATACGATGGAAGCATCATAAGGGAGCAAATCATACATGGGAAACTAAGTCAGAAATGTTAAGAAAGTATCCGAAACTGTTTGAATCCGAGTAACTTCGAGGACGAAGTTGAGCGTGGTGGAGCCCATGCTGTAACATCCTCGGATTTATTTTAATGTATTTTGGTTAATTAAGTGGAAAATATATGTTTAAGTTAAAATTAAGCAATTATTATGTATTTGGGTTATTTAGAAGTTTGTTGCTATTTTTGAGAAAATTGAACTCAGAATCATTGTTATGGAATATTAAGGAATTAAAAAGTTATTTATGATAATTCTAAGATTAAATCAGTATTTTATGGAACCGGTTAGTTCGAGTGGTGAAATGTGCAAAAATGACGAAAGTTGTATATAAAGGACAATAGGCTTCATTTTTCTATTTTACACTATCTCACTACTTTATCTCTCTAGAAGTTCTCTCTACATCTCTCTAAGTTATCTCACAAACCGACCGTCAGATTTTTGAGAATTATACGTTATCGGAAAGATATCGAGGAGTACAACAACAATCTACAAACGGATTTCAGATTTCATACGAATTGAGGTAAGAATCGACACTTTTAAGTTTGTTGTTTCGGTTTTGAAGAACTAGAAATTTCGAATCTATCATTTTATGCAAATTGAAGCCTGTTTTACTCGAAACATTGCTGGAATGTGATAGTATATGCATAGTAGAATCGAATCTAGGTATCATACATGATATATGCATGATTTTTGACTTAGAAATGAAGGATTTAAGCTGAAATGATGAACAGACTCGAATATGTCAAGAACAGAGTCGAAATGCAAGAACAAACTCGAGTTTGGTACTAGATTCGAGTGTGTTTTCGAGTGTAACATTAGATTCGAAGGGGGGGGGGTTCGAATCTACCCCTAGATTCGAATGGAGGGTTCGAATCTATGCCCAGAATCGAATGGGGTTCGAAACTAATGCATGAGGTTCGAATCTATCACCTAAACTCGAATGGAAGTTGAATTTGTGCTATGGGGTGTTCGAATCTACATATGGAATTCGAATCTAGTCATTAGATTCGAATGTAGTAGAATCTAACCATTAAATTCGAGTTTAATGCCTTAAAATTGAGAATGCTACTCCCTAAACTCGAGTATTATGAATGAAACTCATATACAACACATAAAATGATATAAAATATGCAAAGGACAAGATATAGACTTGAAATGGGTTTCAACTTTAGTTATAGTTCGAATTTAGACATGTACCCGAAACGGGGGAAAATATCGCCAAATTTACGAAACTTGATTTTATGGATTTAAACGGTTAATGATATGAGGAATTGTTGTAATTGATATAACAGGTCCCTTGTGGTGTTGTTTAACCCACAGTGGGGTACTTGGTGGATCCGGTTGAAAGCCCGAAGAGAAATAATATCGGTTAAAAGATAAATTACGCACCCACTGTGAGTACAGTAGATTTCGCATGTTTATATTTGTTTTATGTAAGCTTTGCCTGCTGAGACCTGTTGTTTCATTGATTGTTGGAATTCTACTAACTTGCGTAGATTTAGATGCACATTCTTACTTGTTGCATGTCCTTTCGGTTGTTGTGCATCTAGTGATGGACCGGTGGGTCGCATCGATTACTCTGATGTTACTGCGCTATATGATGCTGGAGCTGATCCCTCCAGGTCCGGTAGGCAGTATGTCATCCCCGATCGTACGTTTGTCTCAGATGGTATGTGTAAATGCCGAGCTTTGGGCTCGAAGGGGCTGCGGCTCTGGTCCGTACTTGGTGTACGAAGAGAGTATACGACGTTTGTCGTCGGGATTACTCTTGGGCTTCATAAAGACTTATAAAATGCGTAATCTATGTATACACTAAGCATTCGCTTACGTTTTAGTTGTTGTATTTTTTTTTACAGGCAAAGGAAAATCTACTGCTGGACCTTCTAGTTAGGTCGTTTGGAAGATTTGGGAGACTCGGCACTATTTTATCGGTAATTTATGTTATGAGACAATGTTGTAATATTCTGGATGATTGTAATAAATATATGGGTGTGTAGACTTAGACTTGGTACCTTATAGTACCGTAGGGTGTTTAACACTTGTTGCACTATTTCATTTATGTTTTAATGCTTCCGCACTTAATTTAGGTTATCAGATCATTATGTTATTGCATGTTGATGATTAATCCTGGGTGTATTGTAATTGGTGGTTGTTGTGGCAAGGGTGCCACAAATTATATAAACCAAAATAATGGCATTAATGCCATTTATCATCAATTAAGAATAATCAAATTCTCTCTCTCATCAACTCACGACCATCATCAACATTTTCATCAAGAAACCATACATTTGCAATAAATTGAAGATTTAAAATCAAGAGAAGTTATAACAAGCATCAAACATCAAGAATCTACAACCTTCAAGGTAATAATTATTTAAATTTCGAAATTCTGGGTTTATATGTGTTCGGTTTTGAAGAAAACCGAAATTAAGACTTAACATAAAAGTTGTTGCATGTTTGAAATTTCAGTAAATAATCATGTATTTAATTCTTTAGAAGTTATAGAAACAAAAATCGTTGGTTAATTCATCCAAATAAGCAAGAAATCTGAAATTTTGTAAAATTATGTGTTCTTGCGAAAAAGTCTTGATTTTTGGACGATTTTGAATGATTAGTTGCGTTTGTGATAGGGAAAATAGTGTAAAAACACTCCAATAATGATAATATAACCTTAAATATAATTACATGTTGATAAAAACGTGTTTGGTTAATTTTTAGTGAAAACCCGAATAGGTAAAAACTGGAACTTCAAGAACAAATCTGGAAAATTTCCAGGAGTGGGATCCGAATTCGGTTGAGGCACCATTCTCGGATGACACAGATCCGAACTCGGATCCTCCAATTCGGATGGCCTAGTTCGGTCAGCCCAATCCGGATGCCCAATTCGGAAGGTCCCAATCCGGATGCCCATTTCAGATGGCCCAATTCAGATAGTTCATTACGGATGTTTTAAAATAACAAATAAATGATATGTTACAATTATAAGACCCATGATAATAATAATTAAATAACATTATGTAGGTCCCAAAAGATATCCCAAGTAAATAGCCTTAAGCTGTAGAGGGGGGTGAATACAGCTATTTAAAAACTACACACAATTTTCTCAATGTTTGTATGTATTATCAACAAATGTTAATTACAAATGAGCTTGAATGCGGAAAGGTTCAAGCTGAGATGACAGATACAACAGTATGTTTAACTAGTCTAAGACTGACTTAAACTAATTACAATGAATACACTCACTAAGAATCACTCACTGTGTTTACAAGACTCTGAGGAACAGCTTGAACAAGAACGGCTTAGACACTGAGCACTGTTTTATTCAAGCAGACTTGCATGCATGAAAGACTCACTTTAAATGCACGTTCACTCTTGGTTTCAGCACTTAGCTTTTTGGCTTATTCTTTCAATCCTTGGAAGTTTTTTTTTTATACTCACTCAGAGGATCTAAGTGAAGCTTCTTCATTGGACGGAATGAAAAAGGAAAGGTCTTGTGGAAAAGACAACATAAACTTTTCTACACATTCTGAAAAGCAGACTTGTCTTCATGTGGGCAGAACTTTTGTCTTTTCACTTTGTCTACTGTTGCAATGCCTTTAACTAAATAAGGATTGTCAACTTTGTGTTTTTCTTCCTTTGTAAATGCCTATTTTGATATAAGAAAAAGGTCTGTCACCCTTTTTCAAATATCCTTTTGTCTTCATGTAACAGAACAGCTTGGGCAGGCTGAGCAGTTCTGATTTCCACTTTGTCTTCGACTTTGTAAACTGATCTTGCAGTCAAAAACAATACATGAGGACTTGGAAACATATTTCATAAAGTGTTTAGCCTGTTCACAAAGAACAGGTTCTGTTCACAAAGAACAGAACACTTGTAAACTGCCCAAGCTGCTCACCAGTGTAGAGCAGCGTAGACAGTTTATGTCCAGCCTGTTCAGCAGACTGAACAGCTTGGGCAAAACTGTCTTTGTTGCAACACATGCAACACATAGAACAGCTTCAGGCTGATATTGCAAATCATTTTCAGGTTTCAATAAGGCATATAACAGGCCTTAAATTCAACCTTCAAAAGCATCAACAGGTTTGATTGATAATCTCCCCCTCAGATGCAGAACAGGTTTGACTGAGGCCTTTTTGTGCCTAACAATCTCCCCCTATTTGCAATAACCAGTCTAAGTTGGCCTTATCAAAAGTCACTATATATTTTTACAGTACATTTGTTGAAATAAAATTACAACATCAACATAAAGTAAAAGATCAGTTTATATATACACTGATTTTTTATTACATTAGAACAACACATGTTCTTACAAAAGTACAACTGATGTACTGATGTATATTACAACTAATGTCAAAGAGAAAATTACAACATATGTAAATAAAGTACAACTAATGTACATCAGATTTTGGACTGTTTTTGTTGGGAGCAGATAATGGTAAGCCTGTCCAACTGATGGACAGCTTCCATTCTTCACCTACCTAGATGGTAGATGGACTTCATCACAATGGAGGGGGACCTTCAAACATCTTCTCAAGTTGCTCTCTAGTATCCTCAAGTTCTTCAATCTCACTTCTTATAATCATAAACTTGGGATCCTCAAGTTCACCTCTTTCATAACAGCCTCTGAGCTGATCCCAGATAGCTGCTCTCCACCTGCTTGACTGCCTGAATGAAATTGCAAGTCTGAACGCTACAAGCTGTCTCAGATCCACCTTGTATAGATCTGATGCTCTCTGAAAGCATTTCTTCTGAGTTAAGGGATCTACAAAAAATGCCCCCAGCTCAGGCTCTTCAATGATCTTGCAATCTGCAAACTCAATTCCACTAGGCAGGCTGTGATCAACTCCTTTCATCTCAATAGCATAGTCACCTTGTTCTATCAAGATGAGGAGTTGTTCCATCTCAGTGTCCTTCCTTGTCCTCCTGGCCTTTATTTTTGGTTGTGCCACATAGACACCTTCACTGACTTCTTTGGAGATCAGGCCAAGATTCTTCACTCTCTCCATCAGTTTCTTGACATATGCTCTGACAGTCTTAGCAGTTTCTGACTTAGACTCACTCAGAGCAACTGCCAGCTCAATCCATTCTCTGTACCCCATTTGTGCAACGTCAGTGTAGTCATATGTTTCTAGTTCTGGGCCTGCTGCACCCATTCTGGTTATTTTCAACTTCCACTGACTGCCTTTTCTTGATATGGGCACAGCTTTGACAATTGCTTCCTTGGCAAGCCTTCTATCAGCAACATCTTGAAATTTTCTTCTTGCCAGGTTGTCAAAGTGAAACTGAGCTCTTGCAGAGGGCACTGAAGTTTTGGCCACTGAGACCAGAGCACCCTTTTCTTTTTCTGCTTCCTTCTCTTCTGCTGATCCCTTAGCAGCTTCCAATATTTTCTTTTGCACAACCAGAGAGGACATTTTGACTTTTCTTGCCTCTTGAAATGCAAAAGACTTAGCAGCTTTGGCAGATTCTTCTTCTTTCCTTAAAGCTTCCAGGGCTTGAAGCTGTTCTTCTCTAAATTCAAAATATTTGTGCATAGGAAGACCCATTTCTTTAGCCCTGGCTTTGTGAAATTTGATCTCTGCTGCTTTCTGCTGTTGGGGATCAGTTGCTGCCTTTTCTTTTCCTTTAGCTGTTGTAGTGACAGCAGCTTCAGGACTTTCCTCCTCCTCCTCTTCTTCTTCTAAAATCAGATGTCTCCTTCTGCTGCTTGGCCTGCCCTCAGGAATAGATTCCTCCCCCTTAGACTGAGCAGGGATTGGAGATTCAGCCTGAGTAGGTCGAGCAGCGTGAGAGGCACCCTCCATTGTACCTGTTGCAGATGCTCCTGCTGGTTGACCAGTGAGTATTGCAGGTACTGATTTCTCCTTAGGAGAAAAAGTTTTCTCCCCCTTAGACTTAGTCTTCGAGGCTGTTGGGAAATATTCTAAGTAGTTCAAGCTGTTAGTTAGACTTCTCAAGCTGTTAGTAGAATTTCTATGTAAGTACAAAGTTCATGCTGTTAGTTGAAGAATCTCGAGCTGCTAGTGTAAAAGTTCAAGCTGCCAGAGTAAATCAACTCAAGCTGCTCTGTTCAAGCTGTCAAGTGATTCAAGCTGCTCAACAGTTTTACAAACAGAAAGTGCTGATATTCAGGAAAAGATATTTACACGAAGATTCCAGCATATCTACTATCAGAGAAGTCAGAGTCCTTCAAGGAAACAAATCAAGAAGCAATATAAATACATAGAATAGGTTTTTCTATTGTATAGGAGTTTTCTGCGTATTCAAGATTGTAATTGCTTTTTGTTTGAGTTTTTCATAAGCCTCTAAGGTTGTAAAACCCTAAGAACAGTTTGTGTTCTTCGTCTAATCAAACAGATTAGAGGTGATTGTAATCATTGAAGTCAGCAATACAAGCAATTTTGATTTACTTATTTATGTCTATATGTTATGAGTTCTAAAAGCTTTTGTTAAAATAATTAAGTGTTATTCCGCAAACTTCTTAATTAAACTTTGATTCATAGCAAGATTATTGATTTATACTCTGATAAATTCAAATCAGTTAGTCTTGGTTAATTAATTTTAGATCCTGACAAGTGGTATCAGAGCCACAGGTCGTTCTTTGTTTTTCAAAGTCGAAAGCTTTCTTTTAAACTATTAATCTTTTGCAATGGAATTTGATAATAGTAGCAGTGGATCTGGGCAAGGACTCAAAGTGCCTATGCTCAAGCCCACTGACTTTGAGATGTGGAAACTCAGGATTCAACAGCATATTCAATTCATTGATTATGCTATATGGGAAGCTGTTGAATTTCCTCCTGTAGTTGATCCAGAACTTGATGATGAGGGAAAACCCGTCAAAACTCCTCCAAAAACTGAACTTGAAAGAAAGGCTAGAATGAATGAAATGAAAGCTCTTACACTTTTACAAATAGCCATTCCTAATGCTTATCAACATCAGTTCAAAAAGTTTTATACTGCTCATTCTCTTTGGATTGCTTTAGAGAAGAGATTTGCTGGTAATGCCAGTACCAAGAGAAATCAAAAGGATCTTTTGAAACAGCAGTATGAAAACTTTTCTGGTGGCAAGAATGAAAACCTCACTCAAATCTTTGACAGGTTCAACAAACTGATAAGTGAATTGGAAAGTGCAAAAGTCAGCCTGGATCAAGATGAGGTCAACAGAAAGTTTCTTAGATCCCTTGGAGAAGAGTGGACAGTTTATGCTGCTCAATGGAGAACAAAAGACACTCTTGATGAAATAGAACTAGATGATCTGTACAACAGTCTGAGAGTGTTTGAAACTGAGATTGATGCTAAAAAGAAATCTTTTTCTTATAATCACAACACTGCTCTCCTCTCATCTGAAAAATCTAATTGTAGTGATTCCTTTTCAGGTGGTGATGGCAACTCTACTGAAGCTCCCTATGAAGCTTTTGTTGCCAATGATGGACTGTTTGCTCTAAATGCTGATGATCTAGAACAAATTCATTCTGATGATCTAGAAGAGATGGACCTAAAATGGCAACATGCAATGCTAACCATGAGGGCCAAAAGGTTTCTAAAGAGAACTGGCAGATCAAACTTTCAAGCCAGAGCAGAGGGAAAACCAGCTTTTGATAAGTCAAAAGTTGAGTGCTTTAAATGTCACAAACTTGGTCACTTTGCCAGAGAATGTAGATCTCAAGGTCAATAGTCATCAAGGACTCCACAGACCAATCAGACTTCATCATCACAAGCACTTGTCTCTCAAGAAGACAATGTGTTTGACTGGAGTGATCAGACAGAGGAAGAGTTTCAAAATCAAGCTCTGATGGCAGAAACATCAAATGTCTCCTCCACTGAACTACCATCTGAGGTAAATTCTAAACTCTGCTCTCAATCATGCAAAAATATGGTTAAAAAGTACAGAGATCATAATGAGAGCATGTGCAAAACTCTAGCTAAAATGGAAGAAAGGAGATATGAATACATGCAAGCCATAGAAGATCTTGAAAAACAGATCAATGACTATAAGGATAATGAGATTCAAATGGGACATGATAGAACATATCATGAGTGGGAGAAAAAGGAGCTAAATAAGAAAATAGAATCCCTAAATAAAAAGGTAGAAGAGACTGAACAAAAGGTGTTTGAGGCTAATAAGAAACTAGAATCTGTCAATATAGATCTAGGTAATTTCAAATTGGCTAATCAAAAGCTGGAACACCTAATGGAAGTCCAATTTAAAGATAGGGTAAAATCTCAGGTTCATCCCAAAGAAGGCATAGGATACAGAACTACTCCACCTCCATACAACAACAAATACATCCATCCAATGAGTGAAGTTGCTGACAGGCTTGTCAATGAACCATTAGATGAGTCTATGACTACTGTAGATCCTATCCTTGATAACAGTCCTGAATCTAAAGGAGATCAGATTCAAAATAGAGACTGTGAGTGTACAGCAGTTGAGAAAGAACACAAAACAATGAGTGCACCTATAGAAATCCAAGCCCCCAGTAAGAAAGGAAAAGAGAAGATGAGTGTAAGCAATGCTGCTCCACAAGTTTCTGTACATTCTAACTGTAACACTGCATCTTCTTCAAAGAATAATAAAAGGGGTAAAAATGTTCCAGTCTGCACATGGCAAAAGCATGGTGTTCAAAAGTTTCCCAAACAACAGCAGGTAAGGGGAAATCAGAAGAATAAGAACCATAAATTGTCAAATAAAACTGGTTCTCCAATTCAAACAGTCAAAAGGTGTTTTCACTGTGGAAGGAAGAATCACTTGGCCAAGGATTGTTTTTATAAACCAGCTGTTGCAAAACAGACTGTGATTCATAAAAAGTCAAGTCCTACTCATGTAAAAAATTCAAGGGTCAAATCTTCTGCTACATCAGTTCCAAAGAAAACAGTTGATCACAGGCTTTCAAAAGTTAATAAAAAACAGTCCACACACCAAAACCAAGTTTTGGCAAAACCTAAATTAAGTTTTAAACAAATATGGTGTGTCAAGGACAAATCTTCAGATCAAACTGTTGATGCAAAAGATCAGACTGCTAAGTCAAATTCTGAAGCTGTTAGTGCAAATTCTGAAGCTGTTAGCACTACAAACACAGGTCAAACTGCTAAGCATCAATCTGGAACTGTTAATGAATCATCTGAGACTGTTAAAAGAAAAGATGATCAAAATACCTGGATACCTCATATAATCACTAAATACTCTCCAAAGACTCCATCAGTGGATCTCACTAAATATAAGAAGTCAAAAACAGTATTTAGTTATGTCAATGCACAAGGCCAACCCAAAACCAATTTGGTTTGGGTTTACTCCACTACTAACTAAGCTTTTATTTGTGCAGGGCAACCACAGGTCACCTCATAAAACAAGATGGCATTTGGACAGTGGATGCTCTAGGCACATGACAGGCAATTCTGAGTGCTTGTCAAATTTCAAAGGCTTTGATGGAGGATTTGTTGCATTTAGAGGCAACTCCAAAGGAGGTAAAGTTACAGGTAAAGGTACGGTTAATGCAGGCAACATGATTTTCAATGATGTTTTGTATGTTGAACAGCTTAAGTATAATTTATTGAGTGTCTCTCAAATCTGTGAAAAACAAAATGTTGTTTTGTTTACAGATTCTGAGTGCATTGTCCTTTCAAAGGATTTTAATATTCCTGAAAATCTTGTTTTACTAAGAACACCAAGAAAGGACAATGTATACTTTTTAGACACAGAACTTTTATTCAAATCAAGTACTTTAAGCTGTTTGATATCCAAAGCATCATCCAATGAGTCTGCTCTTTGGCATAGAAGGATGTGTCACATGAACTTCAAGTCCATGAATGTTTTAGTCAAAAAGAATCTGGTAAGAGATTTACCACAAAAGGAGTTCATATGTGATGATCATTGTGTAGCATGTCTTAAAGGCAAGCAACACAAAACTTCTCATAAGGCCAAAGAAGTAAATTCAATCTCATCTGCTCTTCAGCTGATTCATATGGATCTATTTGGTCGAACATCTGTTTTGAGTTTGAATAAAAGGGCCTACTGTTTAGTTATTGTTGATGATTTCACCAGATTTACTTGGGTTTACTTTCTTAGGTCTAAAGATGAAACTGCTGAGCTAGTTAAATCATTTATTCTTAAGATAGAAAACCAATCCAACTCAAAAGTTAAGGTGATAAGGTCAGACAATGGGACTGAATTTAAAAATCATATGCTAAACAGTTTTTGTGAGTCCAAAGGTATTGCTAGACAATATAGTGCACCAAGAACCCCACAGCAAAATGGTGTAGCTGAAAGAAAGAACAGAACATTAATTGAGGCTGCTAGAACAATGTTAGCTGATTCAAAACTGCCAATGACTTTCTGGGCAGAAGCTGTTAATACAGCATGTTATGTTCTGAATAGGGTTCAGGTTGTTCAAACTAAAGGGAAAACTCCTTATGAGTTATTCCATAATAGAATTCCCTTAATAGCCTTTTTTAAGTCTTTTGGCTGTCCATGTACCATTCTTCACACTAAGACTCACTTAGGGAAGTTTGAAAGTAAGGTTGAAGAAGGATTCTTTGTAGGATACTCAAATCAAAGCAAAGCCTATAGAGTATATAACAGTGTGTCTAAAACCATTGAAGAAAGTGCAAATGTTGAATTTAATGAAAATACTGCAAATGTCAAAGGCACTGGTCCTGAGTGGTTGTTTGATTTAGATTCACTAACAAATTCTCTGAGCTTTGCTGAGTATACTGCAGAAGCTGATGCAAACAGGATTGAAGCTGTCAACGCAAATTCTCATGCTGTCAATACAAATTCTCAAGCTGTTGGCACAAAGCTTCAAACTGTTGCAGATTCAAATAATTGGGATGAGTATACACTTATACCACTTCTGTCATGTGACCCTCCAGGGGTTCTGAATGCTCAACATGATACAAATCTATACGCTGAAGTGCCACTCCCAAGTCCTGAGACAACAGCTCCAACACAAAGAGAAACAGTCCCAGATTCAAGTCAAGCTGTTCCAGAAGCCGAACCATCCACTGGTCCTGATGGAGATGATACAAATCTTGGATCCTCTTTTCAGACAGAAAGAGAGCCTACACTCAGAGTTCACAAGTATCATCCTCTCAGTCAAATAATGGGTGATCCACGTACACCTGTGCAAACAAGGAAAATGGTTCAAAATGAGACTGCTGCTGCTGTACAAGCAGTTCCTGAATTCAGTCTAGCTGCTTTTGAACATGCCTGTTTCATGTCTCAGCTAGAACCTTAAAAGGCATCAGAAGCATTGAAAGATTCATCCTGGATTGAGGCAATGCAGGAAGAGCTGCTACAATTCAAGATTTAAAATGTCTGGACACTGGCTGATCTTCCTAAAGGAAAGAGAGCAATTGGTACAAGATGGGTGTTCAGAAACAAGAAAGATGAGAGAGGGATAGTCATCAAGAATAAAGCAAGACTAGTAGCACAAGGGTACACTCAAGAAGAAGGCATAGAATATGATGATGTATTTGCTCCAGTGGCAAGAATTAAAGCCATCAGACTGTTTTTGGCCTATGCAAGCTTCAAAGGTTTTAAAGTGTATCAAATGGATGTGAAGTCTGCTTTCTATATGGGACAAATGAATAGGAGGTCTATGTGTGTCAGCCTCCTGGTTTTGAGGACTACAAGTATCCAGACAGAGTCTACAAGTTAGACAAGGCTCTCTATGGTCTCCATCAAGCCCCCAGAGCATGGTATGACACTCTGTCATCATACGTTCTACAGAATGGGTTCAAGAGAGGCACTCTGGACAAAACACTTTTCACAAAGTCCATCAAAGCTGAGATTCTGCTTGTACAAATCTATGTTGATGACATCATCTTTGGCTCAACAAATGATTGTTTGTGCAAAGAGTTTGAGGCATTAATGCACAAAAAGTTTCAAATGAGTTCAATGGGAGAACTCACTTTCTTTCTAGGAATGCAGGTCAAGCAGAAGCCCACTGGTCTCTTCATAAGTCAATCAAAGTATGTTAAAGACATACTGGAAAAGTTTGGGTACCAAGATACCAAAGCTGCAAGTACTCCTATGGATCCTCACAAGCAGCTTCATACAGACAAAGATGCAATAGATGTGGATATTCATTTATACAGATATCTTATAGGATCACTTATGTATCCAACATCTTCTAGACCTGATATTATGTTTGCTGTCTGTGTCTGTGCAAGGTTTCAATGTTCACCAAAGGATTCCCATCTGGTTGCTGTTAAGAGAATCTTTAGATATCTAAAAGGCCAACCTCATTTAGGCCTCTGGTATCCTAAAGACTCTCCTCTTACATTAACAGCCCACTCTGACAGTGACTATGGAGGATGCAACATTGACAGAAAATCCACAACTGGTGGATGTCAATACTTAGGAGCAAGACTGGTCACTTGGCAATGCAAAAAGCAAACAACTGTTTCCACCTCATCCATTGAAGCAGAATATGTAGCAGCTGCAAGCTGTTGCTCCCAGGTAATGTGGATTCAAAATCAATTGAGAGACTATGGTATGAACTTCTTATCCACTCCTATTTACATTGACAATTCAAGTGCAATCAGCATTGTGCAAAATCCAGTAAAATTCCCAAAAACCAAGCATATAGAAATCAGATTTCACTTTATAGGGGATTGTAATGAGAAGAAATTAATCCAAGTTACCAAAATTCATACTGACGATCAGTTAGCTGATCTATTTACAAAACCTTTTGATGTGGGAAGGTTCACTTTCCTGGTATCAAATATTAGTATGGTAAACATGGATTAATTTGTTTTCATTATTATCTACTTCATGTGCTTATTCAAGGGGGAGTCACTGTTTCATTAAAAGATGCTTAATTTCCAACTAACAGCTTGAGTATTTTCTCAAGCTGCTAGTTCATTTTCTCGGACTGTTAGTTATTTCACTTGATCTGTCAAAGTGTGCAGGGTAATTAGGTAATTTCTTAAATGTGTGAGCGGGACCCAACCTTTTCAAAACCTTTAAAGGTCCCAGTTTCGTTCAGTTGTAACTACCAGTTACATAATCTCATACCACGACCTTCTTTTCTCTCTGAACGATTCCCACACTCTTCTTTGAAACCCTAAAATCTCCGTTTAATCTTCCATGGAGTTTGTCAAGGAACACAACTGCCTACCCTACTCTCTAAAGCACTCTGAACTTCAACCGTTCCATGACATGATGGACTTTCTTAGACACTCCCATATCCATCATGCCCTCAATATCAATCCCACCATATACATCTCTCATATTGAGCAGTTCTGGAACCGTGCTTCTGTACAAACCATAAATGGAGTTCCTTCTCTGATATCCAAAATTGATGGCACTTCCATCACCGTAACTGAGGAATCCATTCGACATTATCTGCATCTTCAAGATGCCTCAGGTATAACAGACCTATCCCTTAATGCGTTACATACTGGTCTTCATGATATTGGATATAGGGGTCCTGCTGATTCTTTTACTTTCTTTAAAGCACACTTTTCACCTAAATGGAAATATCATGTGCATATTCTTCAGCAGTGTATTAGCCCTAAAAGAAGTGGTTGGTCAGAATTTTCCTCAAATATTGCCACTGCCTTAGTGTGCTTTTCAACAGGCCAACAGTTCAATTTTTCAAATATGATTTTTCAGAGGATGTTAAGGGATCATTCCCTAAAGAATGGGAAATTTTGATGTATCCTAGATTTTTGGCAGAGATAATTGCAAACACTTGCACAACTTTTCATATACATAAGAGGATACATGTTTCCCATAGGCACTCACTATCTTCTATTAAAAGGCTTTTAAAGCCAAGTGCCAATTTTTTGAGTATAGATGTTCCATTGCCTTCTGCAATGATGAACATCATTCCAACAAACAGAGGAGAGGGTCCTGAGCAGGCTCAGCCTAACACTACTGCTTCACCCCCAGGACCCCAACCCACTCCTCATGATACACAAATGCCTTCTGTTCCTATTGTTCAGCCAACATCCCCACTCAAATATCTATATAAAAGGAAAAGAGGACCAGGAGCTCCTTCCTCCTCAGTCCTCATACAAGAGCCAAATAACCCTGTGCAGGAGGACACTTCTGCACAGAATATCCAAAGGGCACCCATTGAGGAAACTCCCATCCTCAATCAGGAGGTGAACATCTCACAAGAGATTGTTCATATGGGTTCTGTGGCTGACACTACTGCTGCTTCTACACAAGAGGCACAGGACAGTGCCAACATTACTAAGACCACACCCATGGCAACAGAAGGTGTGCAAGCACCATCTGGAAGTCCCCAGTACCAAGAACAGAGGGGCCCAGAGGTTTTCACTTCTGAAATTCATGCCAGTGATAGATCACAAGCACCAACTTCGTTTGCTGATCTTGAGGTTAGTCTGCAACTTATGTTATTAACGGATCCTAAGCTGCAACCTGTTGTAGCAATGTTGGAATACTAAAAGTCCATCATTGTTACACAGGAAGCACAACTTACTGCACTAAGACAGACAAAAGCTGCTCAGAATCAACGAATGGATTATCTTCATAAAGGGTTCACCCTCTGTGGAAATAAAATCATACAATTAGAGCACATGATTCGAACCCAATTGGAAACGATTCTAGGTCCTTCTAACCAAACCAATGCTTCCAAAAAGGGGGAGAATTAGGAGATCCAAATCCCTGAATCAGTCCAAGCAGCTCCAACAGAATCAGTCCAAGCAGCTCCAACAGTTCAAGATTCTAGGCTAGCAGTCCCGACAGCTTCTCAAGCTGTTAGCCTAGAAACTCAAGTTGCCTCTACAAGACCAACTGGAGTTGTAATAAGAGAAACAACTCAGGCTCCTAGCAGTTTAGTCCAAGCAACATCTTCTGCTACAAAAGATAAGGGCAAGGGTATTCTTATTGAGTCTCCAAAGCACAAATTTTCTACCAGAGAAGCCCAGATTGCTTTTGATGCTGAGATTGCCAGAAAATTAGCAGAAGAACAAGATCAAGAGTTAGACCAGCAAACCCAGTCCCCAATGGAAGATGATGAAACCTTAGGTGATTACCTGAGAGGGTTTGTGGTCAAGCAAGGGGAAAGGAAGAGGAAGATGCCAACAGGGCAATCTAAGGCTGAGCATAGAAGATTTCTAATTAATTTTGCCTTTGCAGCAGGTATCCCAAAGAAAATGGCTCAGTCCATGAGCATAGAAAGGCTACAAGATATCCATGACAAAGAGATGGACAAACGAAAGAAAGCCAAAGTCTCCCAAGAAGTCCAAAGATCCCAAGAACCAGTTCAAGCTGGTACAAGTGATGTTCAAACTGCTGCCAGTGCCCCTGCTCCTTCTGTTCAAGCTGCTGCTTCTATTCCTGAATCAGAGTCAATGTCACAAGCAAAGCTGGATCAGGTTAAAAGGGTGTTGTTTGAGCATCAACTGCAAAAGGTGATGGAGATAGAGAAATTGATAGACCAGCATGACTTTACAAAACCTCTTATTAATTATTGGTATGCTAAGTCAATGGACAACATTGACTTAAGATTTCAGTTTGTAGTAAGAAGGGAATCTGGTCCAGAAGAAGAGTATAACAGCATCATGCATATGGCTCAAAGGATGACCAGAGATGAGCTCACAAGAATGCATAATGTTGGGTCTGTAACACAAGTAAGATCGGCTCTACCACAAGTAAAGCAAACTATCAAAGATCTGAAGAGCATTGTTGATCCTGAGTCTATAAGGAAAGATATAGAGAATGCAAATGCAAAGGGAATGAAGATCAAGCAAGTTGATCTGTTTGTCAAATCAAAGACTTACAGAATAAAATTTACAGATGGATCTGGTATGTTCTTCAATTTTGAATTCTATGATCTACCAAAAGCTCTGTTACTTCAGATGAGATCTGTTAAGTTATCTTGTGATAGAGAAGATATGAAGAAAGAGTTTTTGAAGGCTGTCAATCAGAAACTTGCACAGTTGTAAGTTTTTGAAAGCCTTGGTTTGTAAATAACAGTTTACTTGTTTATTTCCTTATTTGTATAGAACTTAAAGTCTTGTGTAAAGAATTTAAGTTAGGGGGAGATTGTTGGGAAATATTCTAAGTAGTTCAAGCTGTTAGTTAGACTTCTCAAGCTGTTAGTAGAATTTCTATGTAAGTACAAAGATCATGCTGTTAGTTGAAGAATCTCGAGCTGCTAGTGTAAAAGTTCAAGCTGTCAGAGTAAATCAACTCAAGCTGCTCTGTTCAAGCTGTCAAGTGATTCAAGCTGCTCAACAGTTTTACAACCAGAAAGTGCTGATATTCAGGAAAAGATATTTACACGAAGATTCCAGCATATCTACTATCAGAGAAGTCAGAGTCCTTCAAGGAAACAAATCAAGAAGCAATATAAATACATAGAATAGGTCTTTCTATTGTATAGGAGTTTTCTGCGTATTCAAGATTGTAATTTCCTTTTGTTTGAGTTTTTCATAAGCCTCTAAGGTTGTAAAACCCTAAGAACAGTTTGTGTTCTTCGTCTAATCAAACAGATTAGAGGTGATTGTAATCATTGAAGTCAGCAATACAAGCAATTTTGATTTACTTATTTATGTCTATATGTTATGAGTTCTAAAAGCTTTTGTTAAAATAATTAAGTGTTATTCCGCAAACTTCTTAATTAAACTTTGATTCATAGCAAGATTATTGATTTATACTCTGATAAATTCAAATCAGTTAGTCTTGGTTAATTAATTTCAGATCCTGACAGAGGCAGATGACTTCTCCCCCTTTGAAGGAGATGTACCAGCACCTTCAACACCTGGTCTGCCTGAAGACACCAATTCATCAGGCTTGCCAGCAGTTTTGGCAGCAGGCCTGGGGCCAACAAGGCTATTCACTAAGAATGCCAAGTTGTCCTTCACCTCTGCAAGTTGGGAAAGACAGGTTTGAAGAGAAGAGGATTGGGTATCAGCAAGGGAGGTCATCTTAACAATGTTTTCCCTATCAGAAGCTGTGAACAGCAAACTTTGAAGCTGTGCAAGATGTAATTCTAGAGAATCTTGCACATCAGCAAGGTTTGATGACACAGAATTGGATACGGAACCAATGAGTGTGTTCAAGCTGGCCAGAGTAGCAGGAAGGGTAGAATTGCAAGAAGTTAGAAGAGATGACAGCTGTTGAGAAATAGCTGTCATTGAGGACACAGAGTCCTATTGTAGTGAAAGAATTGAGGAGAGGGAGGTGAACACATTTTGCAGCTGTGCAGTGAGTGCAAGCAGCTGTGGAGAATTATCAATTTGTGGAGTGGCAGGGAAGGAATCCTTGAACAAATCAAAGAACCCATTAGGTTGTTCAGACACAGAGTCTGAAATAAGAGAGGGTAGAGAGGTCATAGTAGTTTCTAAAGAACCAACTTTGTTGGTCAGCAGAGAAAGCTGATCCTTCAAAGGCAGGTCTTTAGGAGATGGAGGTGTATGGGTGGACTGTTTAGATTGGGTTGATGGAGAAGATGATGAGGCTGGTGTATGAGGATATGATGGAGACGGAAGAGGAACATTTGAGAGAAGCTCCATAGCCTGGGCAAAAGTAATGTGGCCCAGCTTGGAGGGGTCAAAGGGTCCCTCAGCAGCGGCTGTAGCTGCATCATCAGGAGAAGGGGTTGATGTTGGGGGCCTTTCAGATGCTGCTTGTGTTGCAACACCTGCATGAAGGCCAGTGGGTGTTCCCTCTGCAGTGCCTTGGTGTAAAAGCACCTCATCATGGGGAGAAGGGATATGCATTTCAACATCAGTAGTGGTGAAACCTGCTGATGGAGTTTGCATGGGAGCAGCCTCACCAAAGGGATGGTATGTTCTCTGAGGTTCATCAGCCTGGGTTGTTGCTCCCTCAGCAACTGTTTGGTGTAGAACAGCTGTATCATGGGGAGCAGAAATTTGAGGCTGAGCTGCTGATTGGTCTATACCAGCAGTGTGGGCACCTCGTGCAGACTCAGGGTGTAAGAAACTTTGAGTAGGGGACAGTGTGGACTCAGTATGGAGTGGAGAGGGCTCCTGTCTTTCAATATTCTCAGCCTGTTGGGAGGCTGGAATAGTTGAGGTGGTTATCTCCTTTTGTACAACTGGTTCCTGTTGGGAGGAACCAGAGGGTTTAGGCTGACTCTGGGTGGACTCAGGTTGGAGTGAAGCAGGCTCCAATTGTGCTGAACCTTCTCCCAATATAGGAGAGGCAGCAGGGGTGGCTTCTCTTACAACTGAACCCTGTTGAGAGGGAACAGAGGAGCTGGTTGTTTGGGCTGGTTTCTTTTTGGCTAGGAATTTTCGTTGGTATTGGATGGAGGAAGTGGGTGATTGTGGAGAGGTGATGAGAGGTTCAGACTGGTCAAGGTTAGAGACTGGGTCGGAAACAGGTGGGTTTACATGTTCCATAGTCTCAAGTGCCACAGAGGCACCAGCCACAGAGGCTTGAGGTTCAATGAATGAACCAGGGTGAGGAGCCTGCTCCCCCTCAGCCACAGAGGCTAAGGGTGCAGACTCAGACTGAGCTGTTTTGGCCTTCTTTTGCACAGGCCCAGCTTCAGTGGTTGTCATGGTCCTCTTAACAAGTTTGGACCTGGCTTTGGATTTTCTCTTGGGAGCAGCTTCTGGATCCACCCTCACATCAGAGGGTCCTTCCACCAATCCTAACAACCTCCTCATTGGTGTTGACAGAGGAGACTCATTTGGAAGAACAGCAGTATAGAAAACTCTATTCCCTATTACAGGGAAGGCAGCAGTATGAAGTAAGGGCTGAGAGTTGTACAAGTGCTCACCACAAATGTGTCTGAATATGAGGCTCAGAAACCTGGGGTATCGAACAGCAGCTGGTCTTGTCTCCTGCTGCACCAGGTTCCTCAAGTTCAGAAAGATCCACTTAGCCATGTCCATTGTAGTCCCATCCACCAGCTGTAGGACTATTGGGATTTCATCACGGCTCAGTTGGTCAAATGAACCAACTTTGCTGCTGAAGCTCATCATCACTAAGGCAAACAGAAAGCTGTAGGTAGGAGACAAATCCTTCCGAAACAGCGTAGCTCCTATTTTGGGTTCTGCTACACCACAGAAGCGTAGCAGATTGCCCATTTGTTCATTTTCAGGCTGAGGCATGTCATATGAATCAGCAACGGGCAGATGAAGAACCTCCCTGAGAAGATCAATAGTGATCTCAATGGTCTGAGTCCCATTGAGAATAGTCCCTTTGATGACTTTGGTGTTGGGGTTGTAGGAACAAGTGTACCAAAACTCGTACACCATCTCCTGGTACATGACACCAGGAGTAGCAGTCATGGCATAGTTCAACGGATGAACTGTCAAAAACTCCACCATTTGGTCATAACCTTTCCCCACATAGTTTTTAGGGAATTGTGAGGTTGGCAATGTAGTTAGTGGGTTTGAGGGTTAGCATTGTGGTGACTGATGAATGTTTCTGCACATCATCACCAACAAATACTGGTAGGAAGGGGTAGTTTCTGTGAGCCATTTTGAGAGTAGTGAGAGGAGCAGAAGCACAAGACACTTAGTCGAAATTTTAGGGTTCTTAGAAGGTTTATGGTAGTAGTGAGGAAGACGAAGATGAAACAGTATGAAGTATTTATAGGATTTGAATGTGAGTGGGTATGAGAGAGAAATATTTGGGCGGTTGATTTGAAAAGGTCGTTAACGAAAAACGGAACGGTTGTCCATGTCAGACCGTTTGTCAGACCACTTGAGCCCTTTTTAATCACTAACACACGTAACCCACATTATCCGCAGTAATTAAGTTAAATAAAAACAGAAATTAAGTAACTTAATTGTGAAGAAAGGTAATTAAAAAACTGTTGGTCTAAGCTGTTGGTCAAACCTTTGATGAGCAGGGTCATCACAAGCTGTTCATTCTTCAAGTTGTTCCCTCAACCTGTTCAGCCATGTAGGAACAGGTTGTGTCCAATAGCTGATCAGGTTACAAGACAATGTCTTGTAAATCAGTGTGAGGGAATGAGCAGAGTGAAGAATGGACCATCAGAGCAGGCTGGACGAGTAAACTGTTTTTGTTCAGCCTGTTGTCTGTTCAAGGATTTCAGAAAAATGGCTAAGTACAAAACATGCATAGCATGTTCTGTCTAAGCTGTTTTAAGAAACTTGAGCAGTGTGAGACATACAAGGTCTTAGACCTTTAAGGACACTTAGTCACTTTTGTTTAACATGCCCAGCTTGCTGACAAGGTAATTAAACCTGGTTTCATCAAGAGGTTTGGTGAAAATGTCTGCAAGCTGTTCATTTGTGGAAATAAAACTTACCTCCACATTACCTTTCTGAATGTGATCCCTGATGAAGTGATGTCTGACTTCAATATGTTCTTGAATGAAATATTGGATTGTTGGAAATGGCTATGGCACTTGTGTTATCACACAGAATAGGAATTTTCCTATACACAAGCCCATAGTCTTCAAGCTGATGTTGCATCCACAGAATCTGCCCACAGCAGCTTCCAGCAGCAATGTACTCAGCTTCAGCAGTAGAAGTAGACACTGAGTTCTGCTTCTTGCTACACCAACTTATCAACTTACCACCAAGGAGTTGACACCCACCTGTTGTGCTTTTCCTATCTAGCCTGTAGCCTGCAAAATCAGAATCTGAATAACCTGTTAGTTCAAGGCTTGAGTCTTTGGGATACCAAAGACCCAAACCTGGTGTACCCTTCAGGTATCTGAAGATTCTTTTAACAGCAGCTAGATGAGATTCCTTTGGATCAGCTTGGAACCTAGCACACAAACAGGTGGCAAACATAACATCAGGTCTACTAGCAGTTAATTATAGCAAGCTCCCAATCATACCTCTGTAAGCTATTACTGAAACAGCTTTGCCACTGGTATCAGCATCCAATTTTACATTGGTTGCCATTGGGGTTTTAATAGGAGAACTTTGATCAAATTTAAACTTTCTCAAGAGATCTAAGGTATACTTTCTTTGATTTATAAAAATTCCAGTTGAGGTTTGTTTAACCTGTAATCCTAAAAAGAAAGTAAGTTCTCCCATCATACTCATTTCATATTTGGATTTCATGAGTAATGAAAAATTCTTGCATAACTGCTCATTGGTAGAACCAAATATTATATCATCCACATAAATTTGAACAAGCATAATATCAGATTTCACCTTCTTTATGAACAGTGTGGTATCCACTTTACCTCTGGAATACCCATTGCTCATAAGGAATTCAGTAAGAGTGTCATACCAGGCTCTAGGGGCTTGTTTAAGACCATAGAGTGCTTTGTCCAACTTATAGACAAAACCTGGATATTGTTCATTTTCAAAACCTGGAGGCTGCTTGACATAAACTTCTTCTTGCAGCTTCCCATACAAAAATGCACTCTTCACATCCATTTGAAATACCTTAATGCTCTTATGAGCAGCGTAGGCTAGATACAAACGAATTGCTTCTAGCCTGGCCACAGGAGCAAATGTCTCATCATAGTCAATTCCTTCCTCCTATCTATAACCCTGAGCAACCAGTCTTGCCTTATTTCTTATGACATGACCTTGCTCATCCATCTTATTCCTGAAAACCCATTTAGTGCCAATTATAGTTTTACCTTTAGGTGCAGGGACCAGCTTCCATACCTTGTTTCTCTCAAACTGATTGAGTTCTTCTTGCATGGCAGTGATCCAATTGGCATCTTTTAGTGCTTCATCCACTTTCTTTGGCTCCATTAGTGAAACAAAACTAGAGAACATACAGAAGTTCCCTAAGCTGTCCCACCTTGTTTGTACCCCTTTGTTGATGTCACCAATTATTTGATCATTGGGATGACATCTGATCCACTTAGGATCATTCTTCAATGATGATTCTCCTGAGTTATCAGCAGCTTCAGCAGGTCCTGTTGAACAGCTCTCAAGATTTTCAGACACACTGTTGTCTTGAGCCTGTTCACTTGTTGAACATGACTGACCATTGTTGAACATATCAGCAGAGGAACTAGGAAAATCAGCATTGATAGGTTCAGGACATGCAGTTGTGATTAAGTCAGTACACTTATTCACACAGGGTGTATTGACATAATCATCATCATGCCCATCATGATTAACAGATTCCACACTGGGTGTAGTGGAAGCTTTTGAGTCCTCTTCACTGTTTGAATGCATCAGATCATCAAAGTTTAATTCTCCTGAAACTGATTCAGGAACAGCTTTGGTGGAAGCATTCTTAGACTCTTTAAAGGTGACATTGATAGATTCTTCTATCACCTTTCTTTTGTTGTTGTACACTCTGTAGGCTTTAGAGATAGCAGAGTAGCCAACAAACACACCTTCATCAGCTTTTGGTTCAAACTTTGCCAGTTGGTCCCTTTGATTCAAAATGAAACAGGGACAACCAAACACATGGAAGTAACTGACATTTGGCTTCCTCCCTTTGAGCAGCTCATAGGGAGTCTTGTTAAACCTTCTCACCACTAAGCGTCTGTTTTGAGTGAAGCAGGCAGTGTTAACAGCTTCAGCCCAGTATGATGAAGGTAAACCAGATGCACACAGCATGGTTCTAGCAGCTTCAATGAGAGTTCGGTTTCTCCTTTCAGCAAGTCCAATTTGTTGTGGAGTTCTTACAGCTGAAAAGTTTTGAGTGATTCCTTTCTCTTCACAGAAGTCTTCAAGAGTATTGTTTCTGAATTCAGTACCATGATCACTTCTAAGCTGCTTCACTTGGGCAGAGTTCAGCATTTCCATCTTTTTCACAAATCCAATAATTTCTCTAGCAGCCTCTCCTTTGCTCTTCAAGAAGATAACCCATGTGTACCTGGAGAACTCATCAACCATTACTATAGTGTATCATCTTCCTCCTAGACTTGGGACATTAACAGGTCCAAACAAGTCCATATGGATTAAGAAGAGAGGAGTATCAATAGAAAAGTTATGTTTGGATTTAAATGATGATTTCCTCTGCTTGCCTTTCTCACAAGCTGTGCAGAGATTATCCTTAACAAAGGTCATAGAAAGCAAACCTGTCACCAACTCTTTCTTACAGAGTTTGTTGATGTTTTTGAAGTTCAGGTGTGACAGCCTTTTGTGCCATAACCAGTTTAAGTCTGCATTTGTTCTTGTGAGAAAACAGGTTTCAGTTGTGGGATCAGCAGCTTGCATGTCCACAACATATACACCTTTCTTTCGTTGAGCACACAGCACAACTTTGCCTTGGGGATCCAATATGTAACCCAGGTGCTCATCAAAGTTAACCTTATAGCCAGCATCACACAGTTGACTTATGCTAACAAGGTTATGTTTTAGCCCAACCACATAGGCTACTCTTTTAAACACTGCAGCACCAGCTTTAAGAGTTCCATATCCCTCAGTGGATCCCTGTACATTGTCACCAAATGTGACTTTTGGCCCTTTTTCAGGCCTGAGATCACTCAGCAGGTCCTTACAACCTGTCATGTGCCCTGAGAAGCCACTGTCCAAGTACCAAACCTGGGATGGTTGTTTTTCCTGCAGAGTGACAAGAAGAATATTAGTCATTTTTAGGGGAACTCATCACAGAGATGAGTTCTCCTACTTCATCAACATTTGTTGATGGACTTGTGATGTCAACACTAATATTCCCTATTTGAATGGTATCAGTTTGGATACCACTCTCATTGACTGAGATGTTTCCAACACTGTTTATGTTAGCAGTGAGAGAACCATCAGAGTCAGCATGCCTCATGTCCTCAGTTTCAGGACAGTCTTTGGCCAAATGTGTCTTCATTCCACATTTATAACATTTTCTCCTTTTAGCAATTTTGGAAGAAGACCTTTCAGAAACAGATTTTGAGTTATTTCTGTTGATTCAACAGCTTGAGTGGAAAGTTCAATAGCCACAGCTTTGCATGTCTCTTCATTCTTCTTTTTAGGAGGACAGATGTCAAAGATAGGAAGCTTAATTGGCTTTTGAACTTCCACAGGTTTAGGAAACCTATTCCCATCTCTCTCAGGCTGAGCAATGGCTTTGCCTTTGCCCTTCCTGAGATGTGATTGATGTTGCCTATCAACATAATCATTAATTCTGATTTTGAAAGACTTATTCTTATTTAAAACCAGTTTACCACTATGATTAGAAAACTTATTTGAAATCACAGCAGGTTTGCCTTCAATCTGAGACTTACTCTTGTTAAAGGCAGACTGCTTATCTTTTGAAAAATTATTTTCAAAATGTTCAGCATTAAAAGGATTAGTATGCCTTTTTACATCAGCTTTAGACCCAAAGCCTATTTTGTCAATAGGTTTGGTGTCCACAGCTGCAGTTTGGACATGCTTTCCTTTCTTTTGCTTGTGTGAATCAGCAGAGCACTTAGCAAGCTTATTTGATGGAAAACTTATTTCATCAGCAGCTTTTGAGCTAGGTTCACACGAGCTGTCAGTGTTTTGAGGCCTGACAAACCTGTTTGTTGAGATTAATTTACCATTCACTTTTTGAATAAGAGTGTTTGGAAGCTCACCAAGAGTGGACAAGTCTTCTTTTATAGTATTAACCTCAACAATGGAAGCTGCTGTGTCAAGATCCCCTCCAAGATAGGCTTGGATTTGTACAGGAATCTGCTGACTTATGCAGTGGCTGACTTTTTGTGCAGATTGGCACCAAGAGTCCACTATCTTTTGAAGCTTAGCATGTTTTATATCTGTTTCTCTCTTTTCTTCCAGTAAAATGGAATTGATGTGTTTTAATTCATCAAGCTCAGCTTCCAACTTATGGAAACTGTCCAGTTTACTAGATTTTGTTTCAATATCAGTTTTAAGCTTAGAGATTTCAGATAATAAAACAGCATGCTTCTCAACAGCAGCTTTCAGATCAACAAGCATATATTCAAACATTTTAACTTTTTCTTCAGAACTGTAATCCATAAAATTTTGTACCTTATACATCATTGTAGGGTTCCAATTCTCCAAGCTGCTAAAAGCTTCAGCTTCAGCCAGATCCTGTTTGAAGTTGCTGGTTGATGGGACATCAGTGTTGGCCATCAAACAGTTATTGTCTTCTTCATCAGATGATGAATCAGACTCCTCCCAGTCACAAGTCTCTGCCATAAGTCCCTTTTGCCGGTTGGAAACCACTGAGTTTTCCAACTTTCTCAGCTTAGCCATAGCTATAAGGTACTTAACCCTATAGCCATCATCCCTGTTTGTCTTGTGTGGTTTGGATGACTGACCAACAGCTTTTGACCACAGTCAGTAGCAATGTGGCCAGTTTTGCCACATTTAAAGCACTCAGCTTTGGTCTTGTCAAATGCTTTCTTTTTTACAGCATTTGAACTTCCTTGCAGCATGTTTCTTCCAAACCTTTTCTTGTTGAACCTTTTGACAAGCATGGCTATCATTTGCTCATCATCCAGTTCAGCAATATCTGCATTGTCTTCCTCATCAGACATTTCCTCCTTATCATCAGCCTGTTGATCAAGTTGAGTGAACACATCACTCACTTGATTTACAGGTTGTCTTACACTGGCCACAAAGGCTGCACCTTTCTTAGATATTTCCAAGGCATTTCTCTTCTGTTGCCTTGACTGCTCATCATTCAGTAATGATCCATATAAGTTAACAAGATCCATACTTCTGATGGTACCTGAATTCCTTAAAATTGTAGAAAAATAATTCCATTCTTCAGGCAGGACATCTAAGAACTTGTTTACCAAAGTCAGGCTGTCCTTGGTGATCCCAACAGCTTTGAGATCATTTACAAGAGCAGTAAACCTGGTGTAGGTTTCAGTGAGAGTCTCCTTTGGTTTTGCAAAGAAGAGTTCAAACTGTCTAACAAGATTATTAATCCTGTTTTCAAGTGTGATTGTGGGTCCATCATAAGGCATATAACAGGCCTTAAATTCAACCTTCAAAAGCATCAACAGGTTTGATTGATAATCTCCCCCTCAGATGCAGAACAGGTTTGACTGAGGCCTTTTTGTGCCTAACACATTAAATAAAGCATCATGATATATATATATATATATATATATATATATATATATATATATATATATATATATATATATATATATATATATATATATACATATATATATATATATATATATATACATACATATATATATATATATATATATCTTTGAGACTTTAAATGAACAAAGAAAGTGTAAAATGATATCAGATTAAATAAAGATTTAAAGCTGAAAGCTAATGTTCTTGCTAAGATAAAATTCTGGACAGGTTCAGATAAATTCTGAAAAAAGAATTAAAGTTATTGAAAGTGGTTCAAAGAATTGTAAAGCAAAGCCAGACTCCAGAAAGACAAAGATTAAAGAATTAAATCCTAGGATAACTCAGGTGGTGGAAAAATCTGCTTGATAAGACAACAGGACCTGTGAGTTATAGATATTCAGTTTTACATGTTAGATTCCGGTTGAGACATATTGTTGATGATAGTTTGTCTTGGCATTCACTTATGCTCAGCTAGATTGTGACCCGTGCTTACCATTGTTCGGTGATGCCATGTGGATCATGATGGCTATTTGACTTATCATTCTGCATACATTGTACTTCTAGTTCAATTCAGTTATTATTAGAAGTTTATACTGTTATTATAACCTTGATTATTTATGCTTTCATTATTGCTTGCATCTTTGATACATTGATTCAGCTTAGCATGATTAGCCTTGCCGGTTTATTGTTCTAGACCTTTCTATGTCACCAGTTCTATTGAACTTGGTAATGATTATTCTGATGCTCTCCCCACGATGATTGCTGGTAGCTAGCCCAGTATAAGTGGATAACTTCCACTAAAAGCGTGAGCGTGGCCTGGACATCATCCAACTCTATGACTACTATGTCTCAATCATGAGTGGTTGTAGTGGTAGTCAAGACATATCACGCTAGACCCCGTGATCCGCTTGATAAAAATGCATGTAATCTGAAAATCTATATTCTCACTAAGCATTGCTTATAGTTGTTGTTTAACCTTTTTACAGGAAAAGATAAGGGGAAAGCACCTGCTGGACCTAGTTCTTAGGTCTTTCAAGAATCAAGTTGAAGTTTAAATAGACCACTAATCAACGGACCTTTCGGTACAGATTGGCAGATGATAATTATGGTGGTCTGGGTAGATTGATTTGATTGTATGATAAAATGAATTAGACTAGTTTGTACCCTTAATAAGTTTAAGTTGAAAACTGTAACTCTGTACTAAAATTGTATTAAACTTATCCTTTTTTGTTTGTACCTGTAATTTGAAATTCCAAAACTTAATTACTCTATCTTAATTATGATTGATATCGTATTGCAATTTGGGGGACCTAGACTCTGAGGACTGCCCCGTAAGGAGAGGTCTTCACAAGATGGTATCAGAGCCCATAGTTTGAGTGAATCAAGTATTATGTGGATAATACTTGGTCTCAAACTGAAGCAATACATATGTATCAATCATTTAGGTGGTTTGAACTGAGATAGGATGTACAGACTGTTAGGATGGGAATAGGGGTACATAGCTCTAAGTCTAATAAACTGATAGATACATGATTTTAATTTTCAGTAAAGATGTCAGGATCAGGGTCAGGTGATTTCCCCAATAATATGACTCCCCAACAGATGTTTGAAATGGTACAACAACTATTAGCCCAACAATCTGAACAACAAAATAAGAATATGCAAGAACAGTTTCGGGCCAGAGATGAGGCCGAAGCTAAGAGACGTGCTGATAAGAAAAACAAGCAAAAAGAAAAACAAGTCCAAAATAATGAGTCTGATTCTGATAACTCAAACCCCAATACCCAAATTGAACAGCCGAAAGGCTGTAAGTTTAAAGATTTCAAAGCAAGCGGTGCCCTAAACTTTGAGGGTACAGTGAACCCAATCCAGGCTCTGGATTAGATAAGCCACAATGAAGAAATCTTTAGAATTTCTTACTGCTTAGAATCCAAGAAAGTGAGTTATGCTTCTTCTTTATTCGTTGGCGCTGCCCGTGCTTGGTGGAAGACTCAGAGAAGCATTTATGGAGAGGAGGTCATCCACACTTTAGAATGGGACCAGTTTCTTGACATGTTTAACGCGAAGTATTGTCCTGATGACCAACAAGACAAAATGGAGGTCCAACTGATGCAACTAACTCAAGGAACCAAGACTGTTGACGAGTATGACCACGAATTCTCGTGGCTCTGTGGCTATTCCTCGTATCAAGTAGCCACCGAGGAAAGAAAAATGAATAGATTTCGTGGAGGTCTTAACCCGAGGTACAGACACCCGATGAACGCGATGAGGTATAAAAGTTATTTGGAAATGGTTGAAGCAGCAAGACAGATAGAGAGGGGATATTTAGAGTATGACGATCAACTCTACACTCCACCGACAAATCCAACATATCCTTCTCCCCCAAAGAAGCAGAGATTCGGAAAATTATTTAAGTCCAACAAATCTCAATCCCAGCAACCCCAGCAGTCTCAACAATATGGCTCGCCCCAGAAAGCTCAAGCTTACTCCCTTACAAATGAACCACGATCCTGCAAAAGATGCAGGAAATCACACATGGGGTTGTGTAATCCGGACGACGTTACTTTTTATGTGTGTAGCAAGATTGGTCATAGTAGTGAAGAATGTCCCTAGTGGGGTCTTGGATGTGCAAAGTGTGGGAAGCGTGGACACTTTATGTATCAGTGTCAGAGCGGACGCCAAGGTCAATCACAGTCATCAGCTGGAGGTTCCACGATGAAAAGCTCAGCTGCAACTCCAACTGCAAGGACCCGTGCATTTCAGATAACAGCGGAGGAAGCTAAGGAAACTCCTGATGTGGTTACCGGTACGTTCTTACTAAATTCAATACCTGCGCGCGTACTATTTGATTCTGGTGCAAGTCATTCATACATCTCGACTGCTTTCGCTCAAAGACTGTCTAAGTTTCCTTCAAAGCTTCCCATAATACTTGATATAGAGATGGCCAGTAACAATTATGTTATGGCTGATTCTGTATACCGAAATTGCACTCTGCTTGTTAATAACGTAGTGTTCAACCTCGATCTCATTCTGATACCGTTGAACGTACCTGGACAGTTTGGGCGCTACGTGGAGCACAGGGTGGCGCAGGCCTGCGCGCCCCTCAGCCCGATTTGCTCTGAGTTCTCTCGGATTGCTTCTTTTTATCATCTTGGCCCTGAAATACAAACTTGGAGTAATAATATGGATTTTACGAAGTATCGGTGCTTAAAATGATCATAATATGACTCAGAAACCATATAAATTATACTTATCAAATCTCCCCAACTTAACTCTTGGTCGTCCCCGAACAAGCTTTTGGAATCAGAACTAACTAAGTAATGAGCATGTATTGGCAGTGAGTCTAGGAATTTTATATCAAGCTAGCCTTCGTACTAATGCATTAAAATTCTTAACATGTAAATTGAAGACGTTTTCAGTTAAAATATACTTCTCTTATAATTTATATAATGTATCTCACTATTGAAAATACCCTTATAGCTCAAGGTTACGATACTTAAAACATGTGGGTCTTCCGACCATCTTTTTCCTCTTTGCATGTTTACAACAAATTTTCTTTTTTAAACCATGCTTCTATCTATTTTCTTTTCACTAAATTAGCTAGATGGTCCATGTAACGAGATTTCGGTCAACCGCTCCCAAACCAAATGGTTTTAGGATATTAGGCATGAGTGGTACCCCTACGGACTTAGTTTCTCGAACCATCTAGACTACCATTATCTTACTTTTGAGGCTAAAAACATGATTAAGTTCTCCCCCTTATTGCATGGGTTTCCAAAATCTTTTGACACATTACTTATATTTAAGCCCAAATAAATTTTAACGTACTTGAATTCATTTTACATGGCAAAAATTTTAATTATTACTACGTATCTTTTTCTTAATTATAAAATATCCTATCAACACTAGCCAATTCCCTCGCACATGTATTTTCTAAGTATCATCATGTTCCACAGCCTGATCGGAAAACAAGACTCAAATGGGGAATAAATGACAGACTATACAAACATTATAAACTCTAAATAGGACTCGGCTAAGAACTAAAAATGAAATTACGATAAAGAAATTAAATGCATAACAAACTAAAATAAAACAAAGTACAGAAAAGTAAAGAATAAGGAAAGATAGTACCCGATCATTCAAATGGAGGAGGTGGCGGAGGAGGACCGAAGACGCTGTTAAAGAAGTCGGTATACGGGTTCTGGCCATAGGTGAACTGTGCAGTCGGCGGAACCAAGTGAGGAGGCATCGGGTCTGGGAGGTCCTGCCTACCATGCGCCGGATAGCGCTGATAAGTATCTACGACAAGGTTATAGGCCTGGTAGTCGGGCATCGTGTAATCCTCATAAGACTGATATGGCATACCGGCTACGGAGTCCTCGTGGTGTCGGACTCCCTCCCAATATGCCCAGTCATGGTGCTGGTAGTAGGCATTTTGGTATGCCAGGGCTCTCTGCCCATCCTGTAACTGTACCTGACCCGCTAAGTGATCGACCTTATCATAAATATGGGTCATACGCTCATTCATCTCATTTAGCCTCTGGGTCACATCCTATCGGAACTCACCCTGACCCACGGCTATATCCTCAATCCGCCTCATCATGCGGTCAAAATCAAAACTGTCATTACCTCGACTCCGCGAGGTAGACGCACCGTTCGGCTCAGAATGCCGAACTCCCGCCTCATTGGCGGCCTTCTCCTCTCTCTCTCTCTCTCTCTCTCTCTCTCTCTCTCCTCTCATCCTCAGTATAGTCCTCGATATACGACTCATTTTTCTCTTTGTCGAATATCTCGAACCCTTCGTCAACTTCCCTAAAAATCAAGGTAGGGAACATGGCGGCCGTAATGAACGTCGCCGAAATGGGGGATAGCAGGGAATCGGGCGCAAGTGAGCCTGTCCTCTCAAGGAACTTGGAGATCAACCAAGCATGGGGATGATCGTCCTCTCTCTCGTGTCGTACATGGCCCAAAAATCATTCATAATTGTCCATGCAAAGGACAGTCTGGGCCTATCCTTAAGAAGGGCGTGAAGGACTGTGATATCCCTATGCCTGACTTTGGTCAGGTCGCTATCATGAGGTAAGATGTTATTCACAAGAATCTTGTGAAGCACCTTACACCTTGGAGATAAAGTCTTTCGGCTGTAGGAAGTGGAGGACTCGGACTCCAAAATGGATGGGATAAAGACTCTATTAACCTGCTCCGTCCACTCCCCTGACCAAGTCATATCAGTGAAGGCCAATTGGGCCTCATTCCTATACTCGTACCCCTGCCAGTTAGACCCTTCGTAGCCTACCCCAGTATCTAAATTAAATAATTTGCGAAGGATTTGTGCATCCATCGCCACGTCCCTACCATGGACGGTGCCTATCAACATAAAGTCGTTCGCTGAACGACCCGTCTCCCTTCGTAGGGTAGACATCCACTCGACTACATCGGTCTGATAAATATCATTGCCGCCCATATCTAACACACTTTCCCACCCCAAAATAGTCAAAAAGGTATGGGATCCCGTAATCCTCAAAATCACTCCTCCTAACCCTCTTTTCAGTTAACACTTTATTTGAATATTTCTTATATAAAAACAAATGTGTTCTAATGTGTTCGGGGTGTCCGGATAAAAGGAGGTTTGAAGACCAATCTATTGGGACATTAACATTTTGGGTTCGTTGTCTCGTTCTTCTTGTCATCTACAATTTGTGCCAACCAACCACAATATGTATGAGATAAATTAAATAATGTAACCTATAATTGCAAATTTGCACAATTACGCTTACTTAAAAGATGCAACTACATATATATACTCTTTTACGCTCACATTTTGCATCCTATATATATAGTCTATAATTTGTCGTTATTTTAAGCACTAAACATTTATCACATTTTAATACAAAAAACATTTAGCACATAAAATTAATTTTTAAGCTAGTCACCTAAGTTTTATAATTTTAACAATATATGCACATTTAGGCAACCAACTTTATAACTTCAAATTAATTTCTACAAATTAACCATGACAAGTTAACGAACATAACACATATCTAATGAAACATACATCAAGGTTATCATCAAAATCATGCAATTTTACATACTTTGACTCTAAAAAGTCAAAATCACCATGGATGACCATGAAGCTCAAGCTTTCAATTTTGCTCAAAAAGTATGAAATAAGTTGCAGTAACTCAATAAAAACACTAACCTTGGTGATTGGAAGCTTTACTTGATAAAAATCTAGCTTTTTTCTTCCACACTTTCTCTACCCAAAAATCTTCAAAAATGGATGAAACTACCCACAAAGAGGTGATTTCTAGCCTAGATCTTGAATATTTATGAAAATGTAGGTGTTTTGAAGCTTAAATTTGCAAATTTTAGGCACAAAATGATGTTGAGAGAGCCGCACACCCAACCGTAGCTTCTTGTTCTAGGGTTGTGAAAATGGTGAATTGGGGCTCAAAAATGATTTTTAACTCCACGGGACGCAGGGCCAGCGCAGGCCTGCGCCCCCCCCCCCCCCCCCCCCCCGCCCAACTCTGCTGAAAATTCAATTTTTTACTGTTTTGGTACGCGGAGCTGTAAATCTTTATAATTTTGATATGGAATGTAGTCTAAAAATTTTTTGTGATGACTAAATTAATTAATTTTATCATTAAAACCTACCCTTCCCAACTTAGACTTTTGTGACGTCCTCGTCACATCAAGATTAATTTATCGGTTAAGAACATAGAAAGATAGATCGGTACATATTCCTTATTGAAATTAAACAAACAAATAATAAAACAAACAAAATTCAACTTTTATAATTCAACTTAAATAAAATCACACTATAAAATTAAAATAAAATACTATTACAATCCAAATAACATAAATAATCAAACCAAACAAAATAAACCACCACATTAGGAAAAAAAAATACAAACCATACTTAATGTTTTAGCACACGTAATTAAAACAAATATTCAAATAATTATAAAATTCATCATTCGGCCGGAGGTGTGACAATTTCTTCCAACTCTCTGACAGTGATCTGAAGGTTGGTGAGCTAGTCTGAGTGCGTGTTAAACAGTTGCTCATTCTTCTTTTGATTTTCCCGAAGCATTTGGATTTCTTTAATCAAAATATTGTTTGCGTTTACCAAACCTCCAACTGTTTCCTTCAACTTGTGCACTTGATCCCAAACAAGATCAACGGTCTCGACCCTCTTCCACGGCCTCTGATCATCTTCATCAACTTCCATTCGGACTTTTCCTTTATTATTCTGTCTTTCAGGTACAGGTTCGGGGGCTTTGAAAGGGATTTGGGTTACCTTAGTATACTTTGGACAACGAATTTGGAAACCCCTCTCGGTACGTTCAAAAACTAGCCCTACCATCGTAAATCTTGTAAACCATAGGGTATTTGGGTTAAGGATCTGTATGGGCAAATCCTCAGACACAGTCTTTTCTATCACAAATAATTCGGTTAACATCCTACAATGGGGGTAACTTATCCCTTGGCCTAAGACATGGCATTCCCACAAATTTTGCATGATGATGTACCCTAAGGATATGGTCGGGTGTCCAGTCATTAATGCGTGCACTACTAGATTCTCTTGTGGTTTCACGTATGTGGTGTCTTGATGACGCGGAAGTATGTTAAAGATAACAAACTTCCACATAACTTTGGCTAAAGGGCATAGATCACCTCTGTTGAAGGTGGTATAGGTACGGGCAGTTCTAATTGAAATACCAAAAATGGTTGCTATCATTTGATCCAATTGATTAGTCCATTTGTTAACTGTACGCATTGTATCCCCCTAGGTATTAGACAATGTCCAGAATTCCATAGGACGAGGTGTTTCGGTGTCAATTAAGAATTCTTCGTATAATTTTTCTCTAGAGATTAGCACCTCTTTGTTTCCTACCCTTCCCACTAGCTCGAAATTGTGCTCCTCAGACCTCTCAATCCTATGCATTGTGGCGAACCACTGTTGGACCAAACTAGTGTGGATATATGGAAGTGCCCATTGTATGGCTTTCGCCCATCCTAGCCTCACAAAACACTCTAAAATTTCAAAATTGTTAAAATCACACTCTTTTATGCTACGCTCTATGATAAACCTAGGGGGTTTACCATTGTTAGTGTTTGGTGAAATTTCGGGGAACTCCACATTAAGTGGTTTTTCAAAACGAACATCCCTAGGGTCATGGGTTCTCATTCTAGGTTTTTGGGAGGTTCTAGGACGGTTACCGTTTGCATGAAATTGGGTTGACATCTAAAAATAATGTAAAAACCAAGGATTAAACATGTGGGGTTTTTATATAAACAATGCATGATAATTTTAACACCCTTTTCAATAATAATTAACTAATCCTAAGTCTCACCAACAATGTGAGCCCAATCTAACCCTATCAAATGCATGAACTTTAAATAATCAATAAAAATATCACCTTTTACGACAAAAAGTTTATAATTTATAATAAATATGGAAAAATGCATAATTTTTAGAAAAGTTTTGCAAAAATAATTTTATATTAATTAAATGAACAATTGAAAATTATTAATAACCCTTTTTCTATAAAAACCATATAACTCCCAAAAATTCAACCCATGCATGCGTGATAAAACGTAATGAAACTATGGTAGAATGAAGTTAAAGGGATTCTAAGGAGTATACCTTGCTAACCTTAGCGATAAACAAGTGTCAGATCGAAAAATTGACGTAGAAAAGATGAATTTTTGATGTTTTTAGGATTAGAAAATCGAAATCGCCGTCTTCTGGAACTGGAATTAGGGTTTTGGACTTATGGGAATGATCACTGCCATTTTTATAAGATTTTGAGCGCGTCGGGCCGCAGGGCAAGCGCAAGCCTGCGCCCCCCCCCCCCCCCCCCTGCGCCCGGGCCTCTGGATTTGCGATCTGGGTCGTGCACTGGTCTTGGAACCCTAATTCTTTAATTTTTTTTAATTTTTACGGGTATTCTCCCCAACTTACGCTCGTATTATCGGGTTAAAATAATTCTTCTACGTGCTTAAATTTTTATTTTCTGATGCGGGGTCTTATTATTTAATTTAAATCCTAATTTCTAAACACAACCAAGTTCAGGAGGATGAATCCTCCCCAACTTAATTGGGTACACACAAGTAACACAAATACGCAAATAAACACACTTAAAAACAATTATCCAAATAATCAAATTACTCTGGGTTGCCTCCCAAAAAGCGCTAAGTTTTACGTCTTCAGCCAGACGTACTGCTCCTAAACTAATTAATTAACCTTAGGTACTTGTAGTATGATGATTTCAGATACTAACATATCATTGGTGGCCCATTGAACATATAATTTATGTCTATGTCCGTTTATTTTAAATGGCTCACCACCTTTTAGGTCCTGTATTTCTACTGCACCATGTGGGTAGGTATTCGTTACAATAAATGGACCTGTCCAATTACTTTTTAATTTACCGGGAAATAGTCTAAGTCTTGCATTAAATAACCAAACTTTATTTACTTTGATAAATATTTTATTTTTAATCATTCTATCGTGGAAAACCTTAGTTTTCTCTTAATAAATTCTCGCGCTTTCGTAGGCTTCTCTACGAATTTCTTCCAGTTCATTTAATTGGAATTTCCTATCAACACCAGCATCATGTAAATTAAAATTAGTGTTTTTGATTGCCCATAGAGCTTGGTGTTCTAATTCCACTGGGAGATGGCAAAGCTTACCATATACAAGTCTGTATGGGGACATACCGATTGGTGTTTTAAATGCGGTTCTGTATGCTCATAGAACATCCTCTAATTTTTAAGACCAATCTTTACGATCAGGTCTGACAGCTTTCTCAAGGATTCTCTTGATCTCTCTATTGAGATCTCGACTTGTCCGCTTGTTTGCGGATGATAAGGCGTTGCTATTCTATGGTTAACTCCAAACTGTTTAAGGAGTTTATAAAAATGCTGATTATTAAAATGTGACCGTCAGTCACTGATGATAGCCCTTGGAATACCGTGTCGTGCTAAAATATTTCTTTTACCAAATTTGCACACAACCCGGTTATCATTAGTGCATGTAGCTTCTGCTTCCACTCATTTGGAAACATAATCTACTGCCACTAAGATGTACTCATATCCAAATGATATAGGGAATGGTCCCATAAAATCAATGCCCCATACATCAAATATTTCGACGATTAATATCAGGGTCATAGGCATTTCATTTCTTTTCACGATTCCACCAGTTTGCTGGCATCTTGTTCATCCCTTAACAAACTCGTATGCATCCTTAAATATTGTGGGCCAGAAAAACCCACACTGCAATATCCGGTGGGGGTTAAGTGTTATTTTGACCATTTAACTTTTAGATTTTTTTCGATTTAGCCGTTAAACTATTTTTTGTCTCGATTTAGCCACTAAACTATATTTTGTATACATATTTAGCCACTAAACTTTCTTTTTACTGATTTAGCCACTAAAAATTGTTCCGATATGACCACTAAACTATCATATTTTGTATCGATTTAGCCATTAGTTTTATTTATTTTTTCCAAAATTGAACATTAAACAAAGTTTAGTGGTTAAATCGGAACAAAAAAATAGTTTAATGGCTAAATGGGACAAATTTGAAAGTTGAATGGTCAATATGGTACTTAACCCTATCCGGTGGCCAGTTTTCTTTGCGCTGAAGTGGCCACCGCATGCATATGTATGGCAGTGTTTAAGAATATCTTCGGGTTCCGAGTTCGGGACACATCTTCTTATAATTTGATCTGCTCCTATTTTAAATAGATCAGGCTCATCCCAAATGTATTGCATTGCTTGAGCATAGAAATATTTTTTTTGTTTTGAGTTCCAGTGCTCTGGCAATCTTCCTGTTACGAAATAATTAACTAGATTCGCAAACCAGGAAATTTTAGATACAGATAATAATTGTTCATCAGGGAAGGAGTCCCTGATTTGATCAGTTGAGTTTGTTGGAATTAATTAAAGCCTTGATAAATAATCGGCAACAACATTTTCTGTGTCTTTCTTATCTTTAATTTCTAAATCAAACTCTTGCAATAGATAGATCCACCGAATCAATCTAGGCCTTGGCATCCTTCTTTGCCAATAAATGTCTTAAAGCACTGTGGTCAGAGTACACAATTACTTTTGCCCCCCAAATATAGGATCTGAATTTATCTAGGGCATACACTACAGCTAATAGCGCTTTTTCCGTAGTTGTGTAATTGATTTGTGTCTCATTAAAGGTTTTACTTGCATAGTAAATCACCACTGGCTTTTTCTCAAATCTTTGTCCTAAAACTGCACGAACTGCATAGTCGCTTGCATCACACATGATCTCAAATGGTTGAGACCAATCCGGAGATTGCAGAACTGGCGCTTCGGTTAATTTTGATTTAAGCTTCTCAAATGCTTTCATACAAGCATCATCAAAATAAAACTCGATATCTTTTGAAAGAAGATTGCATGATGGCCTTGAGATCTCACTGAAATCTTTAATGAATCGCCGATAAAAATCAGCGTGGCCTAAGAATGATCTAATTCCTTTAACACTGGTAGGGGGTGGAAGTGAGGAAATTAATTGAAATTTTGCTTTATCTACCTCCATTCCTCTCTCGGACACAATGTGGCCTAAGACTACCCCTTCCTTTACTATAAAATGGTTTTTCTCCCAACTTAATACTAAGTTGGTTTCAGTGCATCTCTTTAGGACTTTTTCTAAATGTCCCAGACAATCTTCAAATGTTTTATCAAATATGGAGAAATCGTCCATAAATATTTCAAGAGAACCACCCACCATATCTGAAAAGATAGCCATCATACATCGCTGAAATGTGGTGGGTGCGTTACATAGTCCAAACGGCATCCTTCGGTAGGCAAAAGTGTCATAGGGACAAGTAATGTAGTTTTCTCTTGATCCTCTGGATGGATTGAGATTTGATTGTAACCATAATATCCATCAAGGAAACAGTAAAACTTCTGTCCTGCTAATTTTTTCACTATTTGATCTATAAATGGTAGCGGAAAATGATCTTTCGAAGTAGCAGCATTAAGTTTTTTATAATCTATACAAACTCTCCACTCAGTTACAAGGCGAGTAGTTAATTCTCTCCTTCTTCAGTATTAATTACTGTAATTCCCGATTTCTTGGGCACAGTTTGGGTTGGACTTACCCACTTACTATCAGATATAGGATATATAATTCCAGCGTCCAACCATTTTAATACTTCCTTCTTAACTACCTCTCTCAAATTAGGATTCAACCTTCTTTGTGCATCCCGAGTTGGCTTAGCTTCTGGATCAGTAATGATTCGGTGCATACACAAAGTGGGATTGACTCCTTTTAAATCAGCTATCGTCCACCCTACTGCTTCTTTATATTTGACTAACACTTGCAGTAGAGCTTTCTCTTGCTCTTCAGTCAGATCTGATGAAATTATGACAGGCAACGTGTCAGTCTGACCTAGAAAGGCATATTTCAGATGCGATGGTAGCTCCTTCAATTCTAGAACAGGTGGTTGCTCTATTGAAGGTTTGGCTGACTTGGGTAAATCAGTAGGTAATTTTTCAGTCCTATGGGTCCACGGTGGTTGTTTTGACTCTAGTGTGAATTCCATGACTACTTCTAACTCATCACACTCAGTATGATTTAACTTGGCTAATTCATTTTCAGCAAAGAATAACTCAGTAGCATCTTTGGTGTTGATTAACGAACTATGCTACTGCGCAAGTTCATCCATCATGTCTATAAGATAACATTCTGAATCAATAGCAGAGACACTTGAAGCATTATCTATGCCCATAACTTGAACTTCTATACTATTTTCAGAACCGGCTTGGACTTTAAGACCTTTGCCGAGTTGATTTAACAGCTCCCAAACCTCACGTTTCCAGGCATTATCTATGCCCATAACTTGAACTCCTGTACTATTTTCAGAACCAGCTTGGACTTTAAGACCTTTGCCGAGTTGATTTAACAGCTCCCAAACCTCACGTTTCCAGGCATTATCTATGCCCATAACTTGAACTCCTATACTAATTTCAGAACCAGCTTGGACTTTAAGACATTTGCCGAGTTGATTTAACAGCTCCCAAGCCTCATCGTCTTCTTTACCTAAAAATTTGCCTCCTGTGGTAACTATAATCATATTACGACTTTCTTGACTCACACCATTAAAAATGTTTTGATAAGCATCCATTTGGGTACCTCGTGGTGTGGACAAGCTCTCAATAATTCGTTCATACGATCGAACGTTTCGTAGAATTGTTCGCCCGGTTTTTGTTTAAATCCGGTAATTTCCTTTATTTTCTCGGTTGTTTTACTAATGGGGTAATATTCATTAAGGAATTCTCGTTTCATTTGATCCCATGTTGTAATGCTATTGGTTGGTAAGGATACGAACCAATTCTTCGCTTTCTCTTTTAACGAAAAAGGAAATATTCGAAGTTTTAAACCATCGGTGGTTATACCTCGAACATGGTTTGCTTTACAAATAGTTGTGAACTCAGCTAGATGTTCATAGGGTTCCTCACTTGGCATCCCTCGAAAGATCGGAAGAATTGGAAATAATTGAGGATGAACTTCAGTTTCGTTCTCATTTTCGGGATAACGAATTGGAGACGGATCGGGCACATCACCTGGACGGTAATGCGACTCAACCGTACGTCTCAGTTGATCACCCATTCTAGCAACTATGCGTTCGGGTTCTTCTCAATCACGATTTCGTGGCGAAATCGGAGGGCTTTCTAAATTAGAAATCTCTGAATCGGGAATTTCTAAATCAGGAATTTCTTCCTCTTGTGCGTTTAAATTCTCCGTGATTAATTGTTGATTTAAATCCTGACAGTCTTTCGGTTTGATCTCGCTACTTTTTCGATCTCAGGTTCGAACTGTAGCGGCAATCCTTTAGCCAATCGACGTGTGTGCATACACTAAATACAATACTACTAAAGATCAAAAACTTAAATTAAACTAATATTTTTGGAGGACTACAATTACCTTTTTGAATTTTAGAATTTTTTATTTGATTTTTAATAATTATAAAATAAAGACTAAAAATAACCAACGAAAGGAACTTAAACCTAATTATAAAATGGGCTAACAGAACTGGGCCATCCGAATTGGATGATCAGAGTTCGGATCTGTGTCATCCGAGAATGGTGCCTCATCTGAATTCGGATCCCACTCCTGGAAACTTTCCATATATATATATATATATATATATATATATATATATATATATATATATATATATATATATATATATATATATATATATATATATATATATATATATATATATATATATATATATATCTTTGAGACTTCAAATGAACAAAGAAAGTGTAAAATGATTGATTGAGTTTATCAGAATCAGATCAAATAAAGATTTAAAGTTAAAAGCTAATGTTCTTGCTATGATAAAATTCTGGACAAGTTCAGATAAATTCTGAACAACGAATTAAAGTTATTGAAAATGGGTCAAAAAATTGTAAAGCAAAGTCAGAGTCCAGAAAGACAAAGATTAAAGAACTAAATCATGGGATAACTCAGGTGGTGGAGAAATCTGCTCGATAAGACAACAGAACCTGTGAGTTATAGATATTCAGTTTTACATGCTAGATTCCGGTTGAGACATATTGTTGATGATAGTTTGTCTTGGCATTCATTTATGCTCAGCTGGATTGTGACCCGTGCTCACCATGGTTCGGTGATGCCATGTGGATCATGATGGCTATTTGACTTATCATTCTGCATACATTGTACTTCTAGTTTAATTCAGTTATTATTAGAAGTTGATATTGCTATCATGACCTTGATTATTTATGCTTTCATTATTGCTCACATCTTTGATACATTGATTCAGCTTAGCATGATTAGCCTTGTCGGTCTATTGTTCTAGACCTTGCTATGTCACCAGTTCTATTGAACTTGGTAATGATTATTCTGATGCTCCCCCCACGATGATTGTTGGTAGCTAGCCCAGTATAAGTGGATAGCTTCCACTAAAAGCGTGAGCGTGGCCTGGACATCATCCAACTCTATGACTACTATGTCTCAATCATGAGTGGCTGTAGCGGCAATCAAGACATATCACGCTAGACCCCATGATCCGCTTGATAAAAATGCATGTAATCTGAAAAACTATATTCTCACTAAGGATTGCTTATAGTTGTTATTTAACCTTTTTACAGGAAAGATAATGGGAAAGCACCTGCTGGACCTAGTTCTCAAGTCTTTCAAGAATCAAGTTGAAGTTTTCATAGACCACTACTCAGCAAACCTTTCGGTACAATTTGGCAGATGATAATTGTGGTGGTCTGGGTAGATTTGATTTGATTGTATGATGAAATGAATTAGATTAGTTTGTACCCTGAATAAGTTTAATTTGAAACTGTAACTTTGTACTAAAATCGTATTAAACTTATCCTAAATTGTTTGTACCTGTAATTTGAAATTCCGCAACTTAATTACTCTATCTTAGTTATGATTGATATCGTATTGCAATTTGTGAGACCTAGACTCTGAGAACTATCCCGTAAGGAGAGGTCTTCACATCTTAATCTAGCTTACAAACAATAACAACAACCTGAACATTTATAATATTCATAATTACACTTTTTTATATTTTAACGAGCATTAGATGACATTTTGCTTCTTCTTTTCTGAGCTCCATCATGCAGAAACACAGAGTTTGTCCAATAAATACTCGACGAAGATACATAGTGGCATCACCTTTACACTAAAACCAATACTATGAAAAAGCACCAAACTAACTTGACCAATGAGAATGCTACTGATTCACATTAAAACATCCCAAAATACCTAACATTAGCTTTTAAAGAAATAAATATCAACCAATTGTAGCCACACGAGAATGACACCATTCAAACCAAGAAAGACTCAAACCCTTGATATAAGACGATATCTAATAGAACAATACCAGTTGAATTTCGAAGAATATTTATGATGATGACATTTTTTTTTCCAAAAAAACTGTCTTATTTTGATAGACTTATAACAAATAAATTTTGACTGATTTCCGTAATAACCTCAAGAAGAAAAGAAATAACATGGACGTCCATTATAGATAGATCCTAAGATTTGTTTAGAATTTCTAAACAAACTAAATGAGAGTTTAAGTTGTAGAACTAACATGACTTATTGCGTTTTAACAGGGCCGGTTCAATCATTTTTGGGGCATTGGGCAAAAACTTAAAAGAGCCCTATAATTATATATATGTATTTTCAAAATAAGCAAAAATTCAAGTAAAAATGATAAATAAAAAACAAAAAAACTTATAATTATATAATATAAACTAAAATTTTTGGCAAGTCAAAATTCTTATTTAACTGTTAATAGACCTAAATATATATAATAGATTTTTTGAAAATAGACCCCTATAATTAACGGGCCCTGGGCAGTTGCCCGTGTTGACTTTGCTCAGGGTTGGCCAACGTTTAAATCCATTCAGATTTATGTACTCACATTTGTGTACAAAAATTTATATCAAAATATATTTTTTTCTAATTAAAATATTTAAAATTAGTATATAAATTTTTTTTTAAGTTATTAAAGTATTTTATTTATTAATTATATCTATTCCATAGTAAATTAAGTAGATGTTTTTTTTTATTTTTGTTGACAATAAATAAATTAGAAAAGTTAGGTATTAATAACTATAAAAATGCTGGAGAATGAATATTTAGTGCGACGAGAAAATTGCATAATAAGTTTTTTTCTTTTATTAATAACAAAAGAAAAGATGAGGATTAGATCGATGGATTTGTATTTTATTTTTGTGCAAATCTTGTACTAAGAATGTTTGGATAAACAAATGATCGGTATCTCAATCTAGAGTTTCGAATATCCAAAAGTCAAATGTAGATAATATATGGATATCTATTTTTACCGTCCAATAAATTGGATAATCCGACTAGGGGTGTAATCGAGCCGAGCCGAGTAGAGTATCACTAAGCTTAAGCTCAAACTCGACAATAAAACTCGAGCTCGATCGAGCCTTAGTTTTGAATCTCGAGCTCGACTCAATACTATCAAGCTCGACTCGACCCGGCTCAATTAAATTCGGGATAAAAAGAAATCGAAATATAAATACAAAATATTCAATCTAATATTATCCAAACGACAAGCAAGAATGGTAAAAATATAAGAATGTATTTTTAGGTTTAGGATTATATAGTTGATTTATATAATAGTGATAAAAATATAATATAACAAATTTGAATGGTAAAAATGTAAACATGTAAATTTAGGCTTGATTAGACTCCCGAACCTATCGAGTAGGCTATAATAATACTCGAGCTCGACTCGATTACTACTCGAGTAGCTCGAGTTTGAGTTCGGCTCGATTAACTACGAGTCGATTTTCAGTTTTTTACGAGTCGATCCCGAATAGTTCACGAGTTGTATCATCTTGTATACACCCCTAAATCCGACTATAAATGGGAGAAACCCAAAAGATTAACAAATTCTGATGGATACATCGAGTTATTGATTTTGAAATAGGGCCTCAAGTGCCGTTTGATTTGTAGAGTTTAAACAACTCATCTAAAATTTAGATTTTGAATTCCTCACATGTCATGTTTAGATAAAATAAAATAAAAAGAGAGGATTTAGCTTAATTTAGCATTTCATATTTCATACTTTTTCATCTTTCATAATCCACTCATCTTTTAAAATATTTAAAACTAGTTTATGACCCACGTAATACGTGGATACTTTTAATAAATATTATTTAAAATAATGTAAGAATACTATTATTATTCATCAATGATTGTTTTTAAAAGTTTATTTTTAGTTTAATATATTTTAATTTATATAAATCGAAATTGTAGTTTATATATAATATAATACTTATATATTTTACTACAAATTAATATTTATAGACCAAAAATAATAGAGTTATTTATCTTTTAAAAAAAACAATTGTATTTATATTTTATTATTTATAGATTAAAAATAACATAATGTATTTATCTTTTTAAAAGTGATAAATTGTATGTTTCTTCTATTTTTTTATAATAATAAGTTGTATTAATCTTTTATGATGATATGTGGAAGTTTATTAACTCATGTGTTACATGAGCATTTAAAAAACCTAATTATTTTTTGAGAATTTAAACTTATAAACAAATACACAATTGTTATATGCATGTGATAGAAACATATATTTATTTTATCAAAAGTTCAATTCAACTAAAACATTTATAATGTTTATCAACTATACCATTTTGTATAAAATCAATGTAGGATGTCATAAAAACGTTATCCATAAACTTTTAACACAAACTTAATTTTAATTTTTTAATTATAGGCATGTGAGAATAATTCAATATAAAAAATAAAAAATTACGTGTGCTCGATTTAAATTTAAACGTATTAACATTAAACTCGTCCAAACATAACATTTAAAAGAAAATAGTTTATCTAATTATTAATACAATTAGATCAATTATTTTTTCTAAATAAGAAAAACTCAAACATGTAATCTAAATTCAGTTTATAAAAAAGTAACAAAAACTACTTTTGTAAGAAGTAATAATAATAGAAAATTTTAAGAATAAAAATAGATTCTATAGTTTATAAATTAGTTTAAAATTTAAAAGTCAATATTTATGAATGAAAACGTAAGAAATATAAGAAGGAAAAATTATATCTAATTTGTCAACATTTTATAATTAATATGATTTAACTAAAAAATTTATGTTATATTAATTAATAAATATCTCTTTTAAGATATTAATTATATAAAATAAATACAATTATAATATGCATGTATCAAATTTAAAGACATTATATATGTTTTAGTTATTAGTAACCTATTGGTTTAATTGTTTTTAGTATAATAAATTGAAGTAATTAATGTAAGGAAATAAATTAGGAAAGATTGATAAAAGGTTATTTATACATTTTTTTAATTAATTAAATTTATTATTAAATAGTTCTAAAATTAGGAAAAAGAGCGGGAAAGTTAAGAAGTAATATGCTAAGAAAATGACACGTGGCAATGAGATGTTCTCATTTATTATAACATATATAGATATATAGATATAGATGCTGTTATTTTAATATCATCGCTTTAAATTCATTGGAATTCAAAGGCCCAATCTACGGCCCAAAGCAAGAAAACAAATTGTTTGCGGACCCAATCAATCCCTCCGGCCCGAAAACATATACCCTCAACCCTGGTTCTCTCACGCACAAGCGAGGATCGCTACACCCTGCTCGGCTGCTCCTCTCAAGTCCCTCCGGTCACTGGCTCTCACAACTATCTCTTGGTAAAACAAATCCTAACTTGATTGTATTTCTGATTTCATTTCTTAAATCTCTAATATTCAATTGCTAATCTGATTTCTGAGTTATTTGGTATTGTGATTTTTGAGTTTTGATTTTATGTTGAAAAGCTTTGTATTTAACTGAGTTGATTGCTATGTTACTTGTTACGGTTATTAAAAAATTATCAAACCCAAAAACCCTACTCGACAATTGATTTGATGAACCTCAAAACCAAAATAATTAAATGCCCGGTACAAGTGAGCCCCCAACCTAAAGATTATCTGAAACTTTGTTTCGCCACTGGTTGAGTCTCTGACTTTATTTTTGATATTTTTCACCCTCTCGATCCTTTATAATTAATTAAAATTAGAATTTTTCATGAATTGTTTACTTTTTTATGGTTTAAATGATATCTTTTATTCATCAATTGTTTACATGTTTAATGTTAAGTTAGGATGACTACTTATTTGTCCAATTTTAGTTTATTATGGTTGAAGTTATATCCTTTATTTTTTTTTCAATTGTTTACTCCTTTATAAGTGATATCCCTTTTATGTCAATTGTTCAATTGTTTACTTAGCAGCTATTGTTAGGGGGTAATTATTTGTTTGTCGATTGTTAGTTTATTATGGTTTTAATGATATAAAACTAGATAATGTGATTTGTTTCGGTGACCAGATCCAACTTGTTCAAAAAATGAAATTCGCATCGTTATTTAGTTTTGGTGACTCTGTCCGCCTTTCAAAAAATCTAACCTTTAAACTTTCTCTAAAAATAGTGACACTAGTGGGAAAATTTTATGGATCTGCCCCTGCAGGATTGTTAGTTGTGAGCAGAAAACTCTAGTGGTGTGGGTGTTTCGGTACGTTTATTTTTACCCCTGGAAGGATTTTTTATCAGGTTTTGGTCTATTGTTGAAGCATGTGTGGGTTTGCTTAGAAGTACATTTTTAATACTTGAAACTGGAATGATAAGAAGCTATACACTGAGTTCCTCAAATGGGTTACTCTTACTCCCAATTCCAAAAGTGGTACAGTTTTTTTGGGGGAAATAGTTGCTAATCACATGAAATTATAAAGATCAGCAATATCAAAGCATGTCGGCCTATTGTGTCTTTAATCTCAATTTCATACCTGTCTCGTAGGAAGGACATTTTTATCTCACAAAAGATGTTGTAGAGATATATAAAGTTTGTGTTGAAGTTATTGAAAAACACGAAGCATTTGAAAAGTGATAAGTTATCTTTGGCCATCAAATGATAGAATGTATATTTATAAAGTAATGGTCGGTGTTTTCTTTTCAAGGGAAGTTTGTTTAGTTATCAGCAAGATGCTATTTTAATTTTCTAATCGTTTCCCATGCTGTTATTGATCCTGTTCGTCAATCCACTACTTATTCTTTATCTTGAGAGTTGTAATATGGTAACTTTTGTTCTGCAGCATTTTGGCATATAACATTAGAAATGGTGCAATATAATTTCAAGAAAATTACAAGAGTGCCTACTGGGAAGGATTTTGTTGACATCGTACTCAGCAGAACACAAAGGCAAACACCCACTGTTGTTCACAAGGGCTATGCAATCAATCGCATTCGCCAGTTTTATATGCGAAAAGTGAAATTCACACAGACGAATTTTCATGAGAAGCTATCTACCATCATTGATGAGTTCCCTAGGCTTGATGATATTCATCCTTTCTATGGTGATCTTCTTCATGTTCTATATAATAAAGATCATTACAAGCTTGCCCTTGGTCAGATTAATACCGCCAGGAATCTCATTGGGAAAATTGCTAAAGACTATGTGAAGTTGTTAAAGTATGGTGACTCTCTCTATAGATGCAAGGCCTTGAAGGTTGCTGCTCTTGGTCGAATGTGTACCGTCACAAAGCGAATTGGGCCAAGCTTGGCCTATCTTGAACAAATTAGACAACACATGGCAAGGCTACCTTCAATCGACCCCAATACCAGGACAATATTGATTTGTGGGTATCCGAATGTTGGGAAAAGTTCATTTATTAACAAAATTACAAGGGCAGATGTTGATGTGCAGCCGTATGCTTTTACGACAAAGTCTTTATTTGTTGGCCATACAGATTATAAGTACTTGAGGTACCAGGTGATTGATACCCCAGGGATCTTGGATAGGCCGTTTGAAGATCGTAATATCATTGAAATGTGTAGTATAACAGCATTGGCACATCTAAGAGCTGCTGTGTTGTTTTTTCTTGATATCTCTGGTTCTTGTGGGTACACCATTGCCCAACAGGCCGCACTTTTTCACAGTATCAAGTCTCTCTTTATGAACAAACCTCTGATTATAGTCTGCAATAAGACTGATTTGCAGTCATTAGAAGGAATATCTGAGGATGACAAGAAGTTGGTTGAGGAGATGAAGTCGGAAGCAATGAAGACTTTAGTTGGTTTGGGTGGTGAGCCTAGAGACGGTGCAGAAGTGCTTTTGACAATGAGTACTTTGACTGAGCAGGGGGTAATTGCTGTAAAAAATGCTGCATGTGAAAGGTTATTGGATCAGAGGGTTGAAATTAAAATGAAGTCTAAAAAGATAAACGATTGTTTAAACCGGTTTCATGTTGCCATTCCAAAGCCACGTGACCAAAAAGAAAGACCACCTTGCATACCACAGGCTGTCCTGGAAGCAAAAGCCAAGGAAGCAGCAAAGGAGAAGAGGAAACTTGAAAAGGATCTGGAAGACGAAAATGGAGGTGCAGGTGTATATTCCGCTAGCTTAAAGAAGCACTATCTTCTTGCGAACGAGGAATGGAAAGAGGACAACATGCCAGAAATTCTTGATGGGCACAATGTATATGATTTTGTTGATCCTGATATCTTGCAGAGGCTTGAGGAATTGGAAAAAGAAGAAGGGCTTCTTCAGGATGAAGGAGAAGATGACGAGGAGATGGATGTTGAGGATTTGACCCCAGAAGAGCAAAAAACACTTGCCGAGATCCGGAAAAAGAAGAGCTTACTTATCCACGAACATAGGATCAAGAAGAGCACTGCTGAGAGCCGATCCATTGTACCCAGAAAATTCGACAAGGACAGAAAGTTCACTTCAGAGAGAATGGGTAGACAATTATCTTCTTTGGGACTTGATCCAACTAAAGCAATTGAACGGGCTCGAAGCAAGTCTAGGGGACGTAAGAGGGAGAGGTCACCTGATCATCGGAACATCAACGCTGGTGATGACATGGATGTGGATAATGATGGTTCAAACAAGAAGATGAGGCTGAGGTCATTATCCAGATCAGGATCCAGGTCAAGGTCACGACCACCAACAAATGAGTTGACTCCTGGAGAGGGCTACAGGGATTCTGCTCAGAAGGTTAAGGCTCATAAACTGGGTAAGAAATCTGTTCAGAAGAGGAATAAAGCGGCACGAAAGGGAGAGGGTGATAGAGTTATTCCCACACTAAAACCAAAACATTTGTTCTCTGGGAAGCGTTCAAATGGGAAGACCTCTAGGCGTTGATGAGGATGCCAAAATATAATTACGATGGTAAGAGCTCATCCCTCTGTGCATGATAATTATAAAGCAAAATGTTGCCTGTACATCTGTTTTATTGTACCTTTATAGTCTTTGTTTTTATTGTTTTTAAGCAATGTGCTTCATATACACCTGGTTCTTTATTCTCTGTTTTATGATTGGATTTTTTCTGTGTTTTGGATGGACACCCACTTTTTAAATGCATCGATTGTTCACTTTTGTTTGAGTTTATATTATTTGAAGCTTATATTTTATATATTCATGTAAATGAGCTGGTCGTTTTGATGTTTCATGTATCTGTTATCATATCTGGTGATGAGAGGTTTTGAGGTAATTTGTGAAACATCTTTCTGAGTATACATTTTGTGAAAATATATGAAGTTTACGTTGTTGGTTGACTGTTCATGTGTTATTTCTTGATTGTGAACATATGAATTTGTCAAATCCTTGAGAAAACAAAAGATTTCATTTGTCATGTTTGTAACGCTGCTCTTGCTTTAATGCCACAAACTGCCATGCTCTCTCGTTTTGCATACTTTATAGTTTTATCTAGACTGGGACATTCTAAATTCATTCATCCTTCCATTTCTGGATTCTTGACTTGTTTTCAGTGGAATACGATCAACCTTACATGACCATGTTTTCGTGATTATTTGCAAATTCTCAAGAAGTACAGAAAACATTTCACTTGTCTAATCATAAATACATTCATTTATTTGAATCGTTTAACGCCTTGATAATCATGAACATTTCCATATTAAGAAGGTGATAACAAGTGTCACATAACTAGTTAGACTTGATCTTGCATTTTACCCTTTTTTGGTGTAATCTTTGAAGTTGATCTATGTAGTGGGAATTCTTGTTTTCGGCTTTGCCTTTGATGCTATCCATTTCTGATCGTGATTTTCATGCTGACAGTATTAGGTAAGTACAAAGACGCAGCGGAAAGTGTGATCCTGGATGAATGCTACCTAGCAGTTGATGAAGCATTCAAAGATTTTGATAAGATATGATTTATGGCTTGTTCTTTTAAGTTAATTGCTTGTTTCTGCATATTTAAACATTTAGAACTTCTTGCCATTCCGTGACAGTCTGACAGAGCTATCAATGTTACTTGGAATATATACCGGAATGCAGGGATGTTGTTGAGAAGCCCATGGATTTTATCAAAATATAAAAAAATTTCGACTAAGTTCTCATTTCCCTGAAGAGTATACTAACTGCTTAAACCTTTTAAAATCCGTTAACCAGGTAAACATGCTTAAACCTAATTTACAAAAATCATCAAAGTTTAACACTTTTTCGATTAAGTCATCCATATCTTCTAATTATAATAAAAATATATATTTTCGATTTTAGTTTTTCTTAAGATTTAAAATTATTTTTTTTTGTATTTACTTTGGATATTTATTTATGTTTGATAGATCATTGTTTATTTATGATTTTTATATGAAATATTTTGATTATCAACTTTTCGATAAAATAAGGCGAATGATTATGTTTTTTTTATTTCTTTCAAACTTTTAAAAATGACAATGTCTTCAGATTTTAATTTACAATCATAAATAAATAGTTGTAACAATTTTCGTTCGGAAAAACAAAATGGATTAAAATATTACGTTTGAATATATGTCGTTCCTAATTTTGTTTGGAAATATTAAAGAATTATGATAATTCATTTTGTATTCCAAACGAAAATAACTACATTTATTTACGATCAAGACTTAAAAGTGGATGTGTTCGTCATTTTTCTGATAGGAAAAATAAAAGTCTGAATAGCTATAGCTATTTTATCCAAGGGTTCGTCATTTTTTTGGATAGTAAATAATTAGTTGTTCCGATTTTTTTTGGACAAATGAAATGAGTTGTAATGTTATACACTCGAGAATTTAAAATCAAAATCAATCATGCTTTTATCCATTCGAAATAATTAAAAGTTAATTGAAGTTTTTTTCGTTCAAAAAACTAAAAATCGAATTGGAACCAGTCGAAAAAAGTCAAAATACTGTTTTTTTTATTGAAAATTAGAAACTCAAAAGAGTTAATATAATGATACTAGATAAACAAAGATATAATATAGAGTAAATTACATAAATGGTCCATGTGGTTTGCCCAAATTTACGAAACATGTCCCTCAACTTTCAAAATCGCATAAACGGTCACTCAAAACACTGTTTGCTTGCAAAAATGGTCCTTCATCTGTTAGAATTCTGTTAATATTTTCAAAATGACAAATTTGCCCTTTCAGTTATGGTCCCTCAACTAATTAATTGCTTTCAGTTATGGTCCCTCTAACCAATTTTTAATTTTGGAATTAAATTTAAGTAGTTATTTTAATAAAGTATGATTTAGTTGACTAATATAAATTTATAAATACAAAAAAGAATGTAATTTAATTATTATTTGTATACTTATTAAATTTTTGCTTTATGTGTTCCTAGTATAGATATTCATATTTTAATATTAACATTATTTGTTCTTTTACGAAATTAATGTATTTAATTTGCTTTAAGAAAACTAAAATTTGTTATTAATTTTGATTTTTTTTGTTTTGGTTATAAAATTTTCTTATACCTTTTTACTTATTTATTAACTAATTAAAATCACGAGTCATTTAAATTAATATATAAGAACAATATTAATTATTATGAGTTATTATTAAAACTAGTTAGTTATAAAAAAACACACACATATACATATATAGATTTAGATTCAAGTGAGTGTCACCTATTACGCAGCGCACCAGAATGTACCACTCTTAAAAATACATTTTTTGAAAAGATTTCACGTTTACAAAGATGATATATAAATTTCACATATGTGAAATTTATATATCATCTTTGTAAACGTGAAAACATTGTAAACGTGAAATCTTTTCAAAAAATGTGACACTCACTTGAATCTAAATCTATATATCATCTTTGTAAATGTGAAATTTAAGAGTGGTACATTTTGTGAAATTTATATATCATATTTGTAAACGTGAAATCTTTTGAAAAAATGTATTTTTAAGAGTGGTACATTCTGGTGCGCTGCGTAATAGGTGACACTCACTTGAATCTAAATCTATATGTGTGTGTGTGTGTTTTTTTATAACTAACTAGTTTTAATAATTACTCATAATAATTAATATTGTTCTTAAATATTAATTTAAATGACTCGTGATTTTAATTAGATTCGGAATAAATATGGTACCGAAACCGTGAGTACCGAAAACCAATTTTTAAGTATTTCAAAACCCGAGTACCGGACCGAATATATTAATTCAAGATCGGTCGGTACAGGTCCCGTTTCGGTACGGGGCCGGGTTCGTAAAATCGGCTCCGTTGCTCACCCCTATATGGTTATGAATAATTAATAAATTAATTATGGTTCCGATCCAATTTAATCAGACTTTATTTGTAATTTTAGCATTGCAAAATCTAGAAAGCCTATATAATATAAATAAGTAAATGTAACATCCTTGGATTTAATTTATTGTAATTGGGATAATTAGATGAATTTTTGTATAATTAAGTTGAATTATGAAACATGATTATGTATCTGGATATTTAAAAGTTGGTTGCTATTTTAAGAAATTAAGAAGTTTGAGAATTTTGAATTATTATTATGGAGTATTATGATTTATAATTGTTAGTAATATTAAAACTAAGACAAAATCAGTATTTAGTGAGATCAGATAAGTTGAGGGGCTAATGTGCCAATAGCCGAACTTGAGAAATAAAAGACCTTTGGTCTTTTATTATGGTTCATTCTTATTTCAAAGAGTTCTCTCAAGCTCTCTCTCTCAATCTCTCTCTAAGATTCTACTGAAAATCGATTAAGTGAAGATAAATTCGTGGATTTACATCTGGAAATTTACAAGATTCAAGAGGATTAAAGGTAAGAAAGTTATTCCTAAAGTCTTGAGTTTTATAATGATGAATAAAGATGAAATTCGGATTTTAATCTGAGAAAAATGTTGATGCATGTATGTTAAATCAGTGGGAAATCAATTCTGGAACATCATTGAAGGTTCAGAAACAAGAATCGTCACTTAATTCGTCCAAAAAGGTAATGAATCTGAATTTTTTGAAATATTTGTGTTCTTGAGGGTTTTCTCCATTTTGGTCGAATCTGTGCAAATTAGAGTGTTAATGATATGGAAAATGGACTAGAAACATTCAATATATGTTTATATAACAATAGTTTTAGTTGCATGTGGTTAGAAATCGAAATTGAAAATTTTTAAGTAAAAACCCGTAACTGCGACCTGAGTTTCTGATGGTCGACTCGGCGAGTCACCATGAACACTTGCATCAATCTTAAAAAATTCATAAGTGTTGAATCCGAATCCGGTTGGGACCCGAATTCGGATGAGACCCTAACTTAGATTGGACCGAAATCGAATGAGAACCGAACTCTTCGGATGGGTCAACATAATTCAGGAGGATCCGAAAATCCGGCCGAGGATTCGAAATTCGGACCTCGACTCGGCGAGTCATCTGGACCGATTCGGCGACTCACCTGCAGTGCATGTGTAATTCGGATGGGTTTAAAAGGACTCGAATTTATGGACAAATAATCACACTTTTGAGATATTTTGGTATTATATTAAGGCATATAATGAAGGGTTAATTGGGAATAGTAACACACCGAATGATGGTTTTTAATGTGAGTTTCGGATGACGGTTTCGAATGTTGTAATACTTTTATTTATACAAATTGATGCAAATTTGTTAAAGAGCATGAAATGATGATATGTTTATCATATGAAAATGTAACAGGTCCCTTGTGGTGTTGTTTAACCCACAGTAGGGTACTTTGTGATCTGGTTGAAAGCCCGAGGAGAAATAAGATAACTTAAAGTTTAATAACGCACCCACTGTGAGTACATATGATTTCACATGTTTATATCTGCTTTATGTTAGCTATTGCCTGCTGAGACATGTTGCTTCATTATCGTTTGAAATTCTACTAACTTGCGTAGATTTAGATGCACATTCATACTTGTTGCATGTCCGTTCTTTTGTTGTGCATCTATCGATGGACCGGCGGGTCGCATATGTTAATCCGATGTTACTGCGCTATATGACCTGGAGCTGATCCCTCCGAGGTTCTGGTAGGCAGTAAGTCATCCCCGATGTTATGTCTGTCTCAGGTGGTTGGTTTATATACCGAGCTTTGAGCTCGTAGGAGCGACGACTCATGTGTGTCGTACTTTGTGTATGTGGAGAATGCACGACGTGTGTCATCGGTGTACTCTTGTGGGCTTCATAAAGATTTATAAAATGCGCAAATCTGTGTATTCACTAAGCATTCGCTTACCCCTCAGTTGTTAAATTTTTACAGGAAAAGGGAAATCTGCTGCGGGTTTTTCCAGTTAGGCCAATACTTGAAGTTTGAAGATATCTACTACTCATTTTGGTAACGGATCTATGGGATCATTGTTGAAATACATTTGGGATGTTGTAATAACTTTTTGAGTATGTAGATTTAGACATGAAACCTTGTAGCACCGCAGAGTGTTTGACAAAGTTGTATTATTTTATTTATGTATTTTTATGCTTCCGCACTGTAATTTAAGTATGCAAATCATTATGTAATTTATGTTTGGTGTTTAATCCTGGGTGTTATGTAATTGTGGTTAAACGTGGCAAGGGTGTCACAGTAAAATGGTATAAAAAAATTTTATAACCTAAACAAAAAAAATCAAAATTAAGAACAAATTTTAGTTTTCTTAAAGCAAATTAAATACATTAATTTCGTAAAAGAACAAATAATGTTAATATTAAAATATGAATATATATACTAGGAACACATAAAACAAAATTTTAATAAATATAAATAATAATTAAATTACATTTTTTTGTATTTATAAATTTATATTAGTTAGCTAAATCATACTTTATTAAAATAACTACTTAAATTTAAATCCAAAAATAAAAATTGGTTAGAAGGACCAATACTGAAAGTAATTAATTAGTTGAGGGACCATAACTGAAAGGGTAAATTTGTCATTTTGAAAATATTAACGGATGACTAACGGATGAAGGACCATTTTTGCAAGCAAACAGTGTTTTGAGTGACCGTTTATGCAATTTTAAAAGTTGAGGGACCGGTTTCGTTATTTTGGGCAAACCACATGGACCATTTATGTAATTTACTCTATAGTATATAATCATTAATAATCGTTACATAAAAGTAAATTAATCATCCAAAGTAAATATAAAAAGTAATTTTAGATCTTAAGAATAATTTAAAATCGTAGATAAATAATTTTAATGTAATTAAAAAATCTTCAATAATAATAATAATAATATTACAAAATGTATTGGGGACTTAATCGAAAAAGTTTTATACTTTGTTCTTTTTTACAAAATAGATTAGACACGGTGCTTAGCAGGTTACAAGTTACTTTTGAACTGATTTCATGAATTTTAATTGGAACTTCTCACTTTATCAGGGGAAAAAATGGAAGAGAAACTTAATCGAAAATTTATATACTTTTAGGATTTTTTACATAAGTTCCACTGGTTAAATAACATTATTTAGGTTTGAAGATGAGACATTTTTTTGTTTCAAAGCACATTGAGGAATTCTGAAAAGCCACCAAAAACATCACTGTATTGCAATGGAGGTATACATTGCTTTGTAATACTTGAAATAAAAAATATCAGGAGTATAATTAAAACGTAAAGAATTGTTTTTGAAGTCTGAAACAATTGATTGTTCGATTAGTCATCTATATGCATGTAATATGGGTAGATATCAAGAAAATGTATTGTATTTCAAGTTTGTTTATTTTGTGGATCGTAATTTCAACACGTGCAATTAAGGAATCACAGTTTGAAAACGACACACATTCTAAGAGTGGTGGGTATACCTACCAATCTGAAATCCACAATTTTAGACACTTCAATGTCACATTAGTTTTTTTCCCTTCATCATTTTTATTTCTAAACTTTGGAAATACTCATCATTCTTAACTTTCTCTCTTTCTTAATTTTTTAATATAAAATTCTCATCTTATACATTATTTAGAGGGTTTTTGGTTTTGCGTTATAGACGTGATTATTAGCTTATTACGTTACAATAATGCAAATAATTGGTTTAAAGTATTTGGATTGCATACGTTAATAAGTGCTTATTTGCGTTTAGCGCTTGTCCTACCACACTTTTTCATAAGTTAAAATTGTAGCTTATTTGCTTAACAAGTGATTATTTGGTCATTTTACAAGTAAAAATGCAAATCCAAACACTTTAAAAACTGATTATTTGATAATTATGATATCAAACAGCAGAAGCTAAACCAAACACTGCATTTCCTGCAACACTTTTTGTTACAGCAATTATCTGATTATTAGTTTCCAAAACGCTACATCACTTTTTTAAGCGCATCTTCAAAACCCTATTCATAACAGAGTTTCTATACTCTGCTTCTCTCCATACCATACCTTACTGCACATTGTCGTCCAACATATTTGACCAGGTTTATCAACCAACCTTGCATCTTCTAATTCTGCACAAATTTCGAGTTTCAAACGTATTCAAACGTTTGAAAAGCAACAGAACTCTTCACCTTTGCAAAACCTTCAGCTGTTCCAGTTTGCGTGCCAAAGAAAATCGTAACCTTCTTCTTACCATCATCAACCTCCTCCTCCTTCACTCTCTTCGGTACCTTAATACTCCAAATCCTTACCAGACTTCTTCGAGGACGATCTCCTCCAAACCAAAACGACAACACATCCAATCAACACAGCAACCGACGTCGTAAGTATCATCATCGACAGCTCACGATTTTACATAAGCATCGCCAACGCTGGCGGCATCGTGGATTCTCCCGGTTTTATCTTCCCCCAATTTTGATTTCGATTGGCGGTTGTACATAGGTCAATATTTTCTCTAAAATTGAACAGCCATTGAAGTTTTCATCATTAACCTGACAATTTCCAGCATTTTGTCATTAATTCTATGGGCTAATTGCTTAAAATAGCAAGCTATTTACATCATTTTACTCATCATGACGATTTAGTTTTATTTTTACCATTTAATGGATCGTACTTGCATTTTATTCTCATTTAGTACAATTATTCACTTGCAACCTATAAAAAGATGATGTGGCACCGGTTTTTTATCTTTTGTTGCCATGTCACATGCCATGTATACAAATAATGCTGACGTGACAGTTTTTTAAAGTTTAAATAATAAAAATTATTGTTTGTTAATTAATACTCAAAATTTACAAATTGAGTTAATTACAAAAATGGTCCTTGTGGTTTGTCCTAAAATTTGGATTTGGTCCCTGAACTTTCAATTTTGCAGAAATGGTCCTTATTTTCATAATTTGTTTGCAATTTTGGTCCCTCAACCTATTAATTTTTCTAATATGACCAAATTACCCTTATTTTGATGCAAACTATAGGGACTATTTCTACAATTAATTTTTTAACCCTTTATTTATTTTAATTAAATAAATTATTTTTTAGTGTTACTTAAATTTAATAAACTATAAAAAAAAGATAAGAATTATTTAATTATTTATGTTGGTTCATAAATGATTTAGATATTTTAATCTTAATTAATTTTAATTTAATATAATCAAAGTGTAAACCAATCAAAATTTATAATTGAAAAAATCATTTATGTTTAGAAATTATTTTTTAAAGGTTTCATAAATAAGAAGTTTTTTCTCTATAATTATTTATATTGGTTCATACATTTATAATAAAAAAATATTTATGTTGATCAAACCACAAAGTCCATTTATGTAATTGACTCTACTTTATTTTTAGTATTAATTAACTTTAATAAATTATAAAAAAATTATTTATGAGTCAACAATGTAATTAAAGTTAAAAATATTAAAGAACTTAAATAAATAAAAACTTAACTTTTAATTTGACCGAGTTAAAAAAAACTTCCAAATAGTCTAAGGCAACGCAAATTTTTTTATTTAACGTATCAATTATTTTATCGTTTTAATTTTTAATTACACCAAAAACGATTTAAAATTTTAGGTCCATATAACATCTTTGAGATTCATGATTAACAACTTTAATCATCAAACTTTGGTTTGTCAGACATTTACATAAAAATCGAGAAATATAAATAGGGTTTTAATCTTTTTTTCGTCTTTCAGTTTGAATTTTCATTTTAATCCGATTAAATCGAAACCTTAAAAATTTAAACTATTTAGATTTATCAAATTACCATTATCACCTTACTTTGATACAAATGTGAACGGATTATAAAATAGAATCTTTGGCCGATTTTATTTAAGAAGAAAGTATAATATATTTGACCAACAAACATATTTTTATTATAAATTTATGAACCAACATAAATAATTATAGAGTCAAATATTTTTATAATATTTTATATACGAAACCTCTAGAAAATAGTTTCTAAATATAAATGATTTTTTCGATTATAATTTTTGATTGGTTTACACATTGATTATAGTAAATTAAAATTAATTAAGACTAAAAAAATCTTAATCATTTATGAACCAACATAAATAATTAAATAAATCTTTTTTTTGTAGTTTATTAAAACTTAGTAACACTAATAATAATTTATTAAATTAAGAATAAAAAAGAGTTAAAAAATTAATTGTAGAAATGGTCCCAATAGTTTGCATCAAAATAAGGGTAATTTGGTCATATTAGAAAAGTTAATAGGTTGAGGGACCAAAATTGCAAACAAACTATGAAAATAAGGACCGTTTTTACAAAATTGAAAGTTTAGGGATCAAATCCAAATTTTAGGACAAACCACAGGACCATTTTTGTAATTAACTCTTACAAATTTAAAATAAAAATTTGTTTTACAATATTTCCTTGTCCAGATTTTAGTGTTTAGCTTTGCTACCTCGTTTACCCCCTTCCACAATCCACATGCTTTTCATCTTCTTCCTTCGTCGTCGGCTCATCTCCAGATTAACAACCAACCAAACAACTCTCTCATCAACCGCATCTTATCGCCGCCAACACATCACACACGCTGCAGATCTGTCACCTTCTCTTTGTGTTCATCCTCGTGACCTTCAGATCTGTTTTCGTCGAACATCGTCGGCCCGTCGCTCGTCATTCATCAGGTTCCTCCTCATGCCATTAACTGGTATCAGATCTGGAAGTCTACCTTTTCATGCGACCAATCGCCAACCAGTATCAGATCTGATACCGCCGCTCCTCAGTTCATCAAATCCACCTCCAACGTCTTGAACAATGACGAGCAACCTTTCTAGACGATGCTTCTGTTTTCGTCAAGCACACCGGTGTCAGATCTGGAAATCCATGGCTTTTTGAGGTATGATTTTATGGAGATTTTGGTTTGATTATGGGTTTGACGATGGTAACAATGAAAATTGATTTTATGGGTTTGATTTTTGGGTTCAAGATTGTTTTAGGGTTTAAATTTTTTTACATCTGATTGTGGTTTTGAGAAGATTCTGAAGCTTATGTCAATTTTTTTGTGTTTGACTGTGTTTCTGATGGTGGTGGTGGTGTTTGACTATGGTCTGAAGACGACATAGAGATGGAGATGAGTTTTGTGTATTTTGTACAATCTTCAAAGTTGATATTATTTTTAGATATATGTGTTGATTATGAAAGCATTTATAAAAAGACTGATTTGGTTTTTAGATTTAGATGAGTTTTTGTGTTATCTTGATGAACTTCCCATTTAGGTTGTGTTCTTAATGAATTTATGTATTCTTGATAACCTTCAATCTTTAAATCTGGATTTTCATGTTCTTGATGATCACCTTACACCAACTTGTTTAATATGAAATGTTATGTAAATATTTCAAATATAATTATTATTTTAAATTCATGACTTTGATGACATGGCAGAGGATTTAGCTTCCGATGACCGGCTACCTGTCTGGCAGGTCAGCCATTGCTGTAATCAGAGTAAACCAAAAGTTGATTCCATTGTTTGTGATAAAATTTACAATATTGCTATAATAAGAAAAAAGAGAAAACTTGCTTGTCATTTTGAGCAATTTGCCCTTAATTATTTATTAGAGTTTTCTTGGACTTTTGTATTCCTTCACTCTCTTATTATTCAAGCTGGTTCTTCTTTTAGATTGGTGGAAGTTGCTAATGGCTGAAAATCATTATTGGATACAAACAAAAAGTTTTCTTTTCATCTACGTAGCCGATTTTTTCACATCGTTTGCTCAATAATTATGTGATGGTCTTACAATGGAAGAAAAAGAAGCTTAGGGATTGCATAGTCGGTATGACTTTCTTCAGCTTCAAGCATCTTACGACTCAATTCGTTTCTTAAAAATCTTGATGGGATGTTCCAGAGTGGTGTTTTGTGATGATATGCTAATTGATAGCAAGATGGTTGTTTCTCTCATGACAAATATTGGTAAGAAATAATAAAGTTTTAAAAACCATGTATTTATAGTTTTAGTTTGCTGTATTTTTTCTATTTTTTATCATGGTCATGCTAATCTTTGAGCATGTTTTCTAACAATTTTGTTTGTCTATTTCACTTTCTTGCATTTGGCCATATGGATTGAGTGGTTGATTTACATGAAATGTATTTGTTCTTATAAACTGTACATTTTTTATATATAAAAATGTGACATAGATTTTTTGCTGCTGTTTTATTGTTTTATGTTTGTTTTCTTTTGGTTTTCTTTTTTTATTATTTATTATGTGACAATAAATAGAATGTTTTGAAGGAACTTTGCAGACAAAATAACCATAAAAGAGAAATTGATAACATTTTTTCTAATGGTGGCAGGAATTTTTTTAAGGGTAAAAATGTCATTTTTTACAAGTCAATATGTATTGTCATTTATATAATTTTTTTACTGATTATATATCTACCCATCAATTCTTTTCATGCACACATTAACATCATCTTCTTTCATATCACAGAGTTATCCTTACTTTACAACGTTCATTGTTGCTTCAAGATCACAGGTTATTGCTTCAAGCTCACAGGTTATTTTTTCTTTCTTTTACTTTTTTAACTAGTTAACCATTTATAGGTTTTCCTCATGTTGGTTGTGTGGTGTTTTCTTCATTCTGGTCTTCTTTCACTTCTTCTCTTTTGACTGGTCCATCTTCTTTAGTTGCATTTCTTCTTTCTTTTTTACTTTGCTTTTATATCTTTCTATCCTACTATTTGTCTTTTTGTCACTTATATTTTTCTTTTATTTCAGCTTTATTCTGTTTTATTAGTCTCCTTTTGTCTTTTTATTTTTATGGTTGTGTAAGGTTTTATAATAACTTTTTTTCATCTGTATTTTCTCTTTCTTTAGTTACTCTTGGTATTACGATCTAGCATTTCACAAGAATTATATTTAGTATTCATTTGTTTATAATAAGGTGAAGTTGCTCTTCATTTTGTTTTAGGTCCAATATTATTTCAGTTTGTGTTGCATCTATCTTTGTGATGTAGATCAAACGGCCGTTTTGCAAGTTAAATCTTCATTTAAAACATGACTTTCATGAATTTACAATCTTAAATTCCTCTGTCTGTGGATTATATGAAGTTGTCAACATTAGCATTCGATTTCCCAATTTCCACTCCCTTTTTATGGTATTTACTTTTTTATTGGATTCATTAAATATCCAGGTGCTTTGTAGTTTTTTTGCTGTGTAAATTCTAACCTGCATTGCATAGCCTAGTCAAGGTAAACGATTGGTTCTTTAAGCTACATTCAGTTTTAATTCTTAATTATTCACTTCTTAACATTCTATTCCATGACTAATTATGCCTTTTATAATGGTTCATATCTATTTGTAATGATTATCAATAAATTGAAACACAATGAAATCATGTTGCATAGATTGCATTTTCATGATTTTGACAAAAAAAAAATGCCACTCCCAAAAAAACACCAAAATGCTAATACTAGACCTCAATCGTCTAATTACCAAGTAATTGGCGAAAAAAGAAACTTTGACAAGGATTTTACATCTATGAGACAAGCTAGAAAGAGAAGTAGGTTATGAATCATTCAAGACCAGTTACAGTTAATGATTCACGAGTTGGTGATACAATCACTCAACTGATAATGAAGGGTCGGAACCAGAGGTTCGTTTGCAGTATAATGTTCAGTTGTCACCTACAACAAAAGAGAGAGCCAATTATAGTTCCATCGGATTTGGTGAATCTGGTGTTGGTGTTGCTTCTACTAAACATGATGCATCTCATTTGTGCTCAATCAGATATTCTATTGAACAAATTAATGTTCACGAGTCTCGAATTGGTTTTACAAAACAAAGTCTGGTGGAACAAGTTTGGAACAAAAAGAAATCTGTTGGGGTTGGAAGGCTCAATATGACAAAAATTGATAAAGACAACAACAATATTTGAATGAACTTATGCAGCAAACCAAACAAAAAGATAGAGGTATGCCTTATATTTTGTGCAAAAAATATAAACAAAGTAACTTATAGATTGTTCCTTGATAAATTTATAATTTTTTTATACATTATTATCTTAAAATGATTGCAGGTGAAAATGAAAGTGTGGCAACATCTTCTAGCATGCAAAAGTTATCGGAAAATACTATTGAATTTGGTATGCCTGTAGTAGATCCACCATAAGATTCTTTCAATCATCTTTTTCCAAAGGAAGGGACACAAAATACAGGTGAATAAAACTATAGAAAGAAAGATTAAAACTAATTGATGTTGCAGCCTTATGTCTTTTAATTTTTTACTTTTGTCCTTATTGCTTGCCGCTATTAGATGTCAACGAAAATTTCCCATGCCCTTCACGTCAACATCATCAATCAAGTCGAGAGACAACTGAAAATCTACGAACAATAGAATTGAACATGTAAAGTCTAATTATTTTAGACGTGAAAGCCAACGAACAACTCCTGGTACCTTTCCTTACTCGGTATTCATTTCTAACTTTTCTTTATTATTTCCATTGGGTCTGATATCTTTATTTTCTTTGTTGTTTCTTAACTTTTCTACACAGGTGTATCCTCTATGTATCATGATCTAGGTGATTGTGATCAAGTATGTGAACATTGCAAAGCACTTTTTGGTATGACGAATGACTGACAACATATTACAAAGGTCGGAAGCCTCGATATAATCGTTGTTGTGAAGGAGGAAGAGTAATTTTGCCTATAGAATATGGTGAACCAATGGTTACGATTTATTAAAATTTATGTAAAGCTACTGTTTTGATAACTTAACATCGAAAAATAACAACTATAATAGAGAATCATTAAACTAATGAAGATAATTTATGTTCCAATTCCCATAGTGAAAACTACAACAGTGGCCTCATAGATAAGACTGAAGAGGTGGGTAGGATGAAAGGTCCATATCAGAAGGATATTATGGTCAGAAGACTTCTATGGAAGTTTTCTAGGGATAGATTATTAATAAAGTGCATAGACTCATATATTCAGAATGAATGTTTGAAAAAAACAAGGATTCATAGGCTCATAAATAGTATAGAGGCTGAGAGGTTCAACTAGTGGGTATGGAAGTCAAAATGCCTCAACTAGAAGTGTGAAAAATTCTACTAGACTTAAAGAAGATTTCTACAAGTGGTTAGAATACTTTTATCAAAAGACGGGAGATTTCTGTTAAATGTAAAATACTTCTGTTAGAAACTTGAAAACTCCAACTAGAAGGCGGAACGGTTTAGAGACACAATGGTTCAGAGATTCCAATAGGGTTCTGACCGGGGGTCAAAAGGTATGGAGTTTCTGACTTGGTGTTGGGAGGTATAGTGGTTCGGAGGTTCGACTGATGAAAGTCAGAATTAATTCTTTTATAAGAAGAAAATACTTTTATTGGAAGTCTATAAATTTCTACAAAAGAAGAAAAAGTTTATTGGAAGTCATAAAGATTCTTTCGAAAAGTAAAATGGACTGTTGGAGGTTTGAAACGTGTCTTCAGAATGCAAAAGGGTCTATAGAAGTTTCGAAAACATCTAACATAGGGCAGAAAAACTTATATAAAAAGTCAGAAAGATTTTGCCACGAGGCAACAAGTCTATTGGAGATCTGAGAGGCTTTTCCAGAAGGTAAAAAGTCTTAACGGAAGTCTGAAAACATCTAACAGATGGTAGAATAACTTATATCAAAAGCCAGAAAGATTCTGCCACGAGGCAAAAAATGTATCGGAGATCCGAGAGGCTTTGCCAGAAGGTAAAAAGGCTTAACGGAAGTCTGGAAACATCTAACAGATGGTAGAATAACTTATATCAAAAGCCAGAAGGATTCTTGTAATATCCTTAGAATTTAATTATATAATTGTGGACACTTAGTTTAAATATGGGAAATTAATGTAATCAAAGTTGGATATTTAACTTAAATTTTGTATTGGAATTTAAGAGTTGGTTGCTATATTAAGAAATTATGAAATTTTATAATATCGAATTATTATTATTAAGTGTGATGATTTTAAATGTTAGTGATGATAAAATAAAGATGAAAACCAGTATTTAATGAAATCAGATAAATTGAGGGGCTAAATGTGACAAAAGCTGAAACTAAAGGAATAAAAGACCATTGGTCTTTCATTTTGGTTCATTTCACCTTCAATATCACAAAAGCTCTCTATCTCTCTCTAAAGACTCTGCTGAGAATTAAAATTGTGAAGTAAATTCGTGGATTTTAAGATGAAAATTCTCAAGAATCAAAGGAAATTAAGGTAAGAACATTATCTCTCAACTTGGGGTTTATTTGGAGACTTTAAAATTCAAAATTTGGAATCATAATTCTGGAAATTGATCTTGCATGTTTGTTAAATCAGTGGGAAATCATCGATTGAAGTTCTTAGAAGCTCCAGAATCGTTCGTTGAATCGATCTAAAAGGTAAGAAATCTCAACTTTTGTGAGTTTTTGTGTTCTTGAGAAAAGTTCACGTTTTGGACAAAATATGGATAGATTATTACGTTATTATCAAATGTACGGATTGCATGTAGTTAAAATTGAGTTTTTGGCAATTTTTATTTAAAAACCCGTAGCTGCGACCTGCACATCTGCTGGTCGACTCAGCGAGTCGCATAGGGTGACTCAGCGATTCGCCAAGAACATTTGAATAAACTGTCAAAAATTCATAAGTGAGACTCGAACTCGGATGAGTCCCGAACTCAGATGGAATCGAACTCGGATGGGTCATCCGAAATCCGGTCGAGGACCCGAAATTCGGACCTCGACTCGGCGAGTCGCCTGGACCAACTCGGCGAGTCGGCTGCTGGTCATGCGAAATTCGGATAGGGATTAAAGGATCCGAAATTCTGGTTTTGTAATCAAACTTTTGGGATATTTTTGGTATTATATTAAGACATATAATGAAGGGTTATTTGAGAATAATAGCACACTAAATGATGGTTTTAAACATGAGTTTCGGAAGACGATTCCGAATGTTGTAACACTTTAAATTGTAATATCATGATGAAAATTGTTACCGAACATGTGTGTGATATGTTTTAATTATGAGAATGTAACAGGTCGCTTGTGGTGTTGTTTAACCCACAGTGGGGTACGTTGTGAATCCGGTTGAAATCCCGAGGAGAAATAAAATAAACTGAAATTAATTAACGCACCCACTGTGAGTACATATGATTTCACATGTCTATATCTGTTTTATGTTAGCTGTTACCTGTTGAGACATATTGTTTCACCTTCATTTGGAATTCCACTAACATGCGTAGACTTAGATGCACATTGTTGCTTGTTGCATGTCCGTTTCTTTTTTGTGCATCTTTTGATGGACCGGCGAGTCGCATCTGTATTCTGATGTTACTGCGCTATATGACCCAGAGCTAATCCCTCCGAGGTTCTGGTAGGCAGTAAGTCATCCCCGATATTATGTCCGTCTCAGATGGTTTAATGCCGAGCTTTGGGCTTGAAGGAGCTGTGGTTCTTGTTCCGTACTTGGTGTACGAAGAGAGTATACGACGTGTGTCGTCGATGTTACTCTTGGGAGGCTTCATAAAGATTTATAGAATGCGTAAATCTGTGTATTTACTAAGCTTTGCTTACCCCTCAGTTGTTGAAATTTTTACAGGAAAAGGAAAATCCGCTGCGAGACACTCTAGCTAGGTCATTAATTGAAGTTTTTGAAGATATCTACTACTCATCTTGGTAACTGAAACATGGAATTGTAATTGTAATATATTTGGGATGATGTAATAAATTTTGAGTATGTAGACTAGACTTGAAACCTTGTAGCACCGTAAGGTGTTTTGAAACATTTGTATTTTCATTTATGTACTTTATTGCTTCCGCACTTTGTTTAAGAATTCATATCATTATGTAATGTTAATGTATGATGATTAATCCTGGTTATATTGTAGTGGTAGTTATTGTGGCAAGGGTGTCACAATGTATGGTATCAGAGCAGTAGTTTGAGATTCAAGTGTCCGTGAGGTCTTAGTCTCAAACATTAAGTGATGATATGTAGTGGTTTAAGTAATGATCTGAACTAAGATGTGTTATGATCCAGTAATCATAAGACATTGATTTCATACGGGACAATGGGTGGTGTCTTTAAATAAATGACATGTTACTAAATAAGTTATATGTTTTATATTTCAGAACATGTCTGGAGGAGGAATGACACCCGAAGAAACAAGAGAAATGATGCTAGCCATGATGGCTGAGCAGAATAAGATGATTCAAGACCAATTTTGGGCTCGAGATGAGGCCGAAGCCAAGAGAAGAGAAGACAAGAGGAAGACATGGTCCGGTTTGCTACTGCTATGTTTACTAAAGACGCGGTTATGTGGTGGAATTCCATGGTTAACGCCTTAGCCTTGTAGAAAGTTTCTGTAATGACTTGGGCTGTGTTCAGTGACATATTCACTCAGCAGTACTGTTCGGTGGATGAGCACCGAAGATTAGAGGCTAAGTTTATGACTCTGATGCAGGGGGCTAAGACTGTGTCCCAGTATGCTGTGGAATTCACGAGGCTGAGTCTGTTTGCGCTTCATCAAGTTGATACCGAGGAAAGGAAAGTAACCAGGTTCGAGGCTGGTTTGGATATGGAGATTTGAATGGTTAGGAGCAACATCCACTACCCTACATTTCCTGGCTTACTAGAGGATGCCAGAAATGTAGAGCAAACTCAGATCATGTCGGGGTATTCAATTGGGTCTGCCGCTGCTGCTACTAACCCAACACAGTCGTCACCGCCGAAGCGTTAACGTGAAGGGGGATATTCTGGTTCTTCCCGTTATTCGCAATAATTACCACAACAATCTTATCATCGATCATCTGGGTCTTCTGGTCATGCTCGTGCGTACTCCATCAACAAAGAAACGCGGTATTGTAATAAGTGTCACTTTAAACACTTCGGCAAGTGCACTAATGGACGCGCCTGTTTTTGCTGTGGGGAGTTGGGTCATTTTCAGAATGAGTGCCCAAGGAAAGCTGATGTCTGCCATAAGTGTGGTGTATGGGAGCATTACAGTAGTAATTGCCGAAAGAATGATCCAGCTGCTGCTGCTCCAACGTCGACACGATCTTCTGGGGGATCAAGTGGTGGTTCAGATAACCGCCGGAGCCAGCCACAAAGGGCACCAGCTCGTGCTTTTCAGATTATAGCGGAGGAGGCTAAGGAAAACCCGGAAGTGGTTACGGGTACGTTTATTGTAAATTCCATGCCTGCACGAGTTCTTTTTGATTCGGGAGCCAACCGGTCCTTTGTGTCTATTGTTTTTGCACAACAACTTGTCATACCACTGTCTAAGTTATCTGCCATACTTAACATAGAAACTGCTAGTAACATGTTAGTCAAAGTAGATCACGTATATTGAAACTGCACTTTGGTAATTGAAGATGTAGTCTTCAATTTGGATTTGATTCCGATAGAGTTCAGTGAGTTTGATGTGATTGTCGGAATGGACTGGTTGATTGAAAATGAAGCCCACATAGTCTGTAAGAAGCGAATGATAAAGATAACTACTCCGGAGGGGCGTGAGATCTGCATATATGGGGATAGGAGAAGTGGGAATCTGTGCTGGTTGACCATTGCAAAAGCCCGAAAGCTTGTTGCAAAGGGGTGTGACGCCTACTTGGCATATGCTATTGATGCCAATGCTGAGAAGAAGACTGTGGCCGATGTGCCTGTTGTATCACAAAACCCGGATGTGTTTCCGGAAGACTTGTCTGGCGTGGCGCCTGAGAGACAAGTGGAGTTCTGAATTGACTTGATCCTTGGAGCTGCAACTGTAGCTCATTCTCCGTATCGCCTTGCTCATACCGAAATGCAAGAGATGATGAAACAACTCCAGGAGTTGTTGGATAAGGGCTTCATTCGACCAAGTTCATCTCCGTGGGGATCCCCGGTACTGTTTGTTAAGAAGAAAGATGGCACGAAGAGGATGTGCATAGATTACCGGGAGTTGAACAAGCTGACAATCAAGAATAAATATCCACTACCAAGAATAGACGATCTGTTCGACCAGTTACATGGAGCAAGTGTTTTCTCCAAAATTGATCTACGGTCAGGTTATCATCAGTTGAAAGTTCGGGAGGAGGATGTACCAAAGACAGCTTTCAGGACGCATTATGGGCCTTACGAGTTCTTGGTTATGCCTTTTGGGTTAACCAATGCCCCGACTGTCTTTATGGATTTGATGAATAGGTTTTGTAGACCGATGTTAGACAAGTCGGTGATCGTGTTTATTGATGATATCTTGGTGTATTCCAAGTCTGAGGCCAAGCATGTTGCTCATCTAAAGGAATTGTTGGAACTGTTGAGAAAGGATAAGTTGTATGCCAAATTCTCTAAGTGTGAGTTTTGGTTGCAACAGATTCAGTTTTTGGGACACGTAATTTCGGGAGCTGGGATTTCGGTGGATCCAGCTAAGGTAGAAGCTATAAAGAATTGGGAGCCGCCTCGTTCAGCTACAGAAATCAAAAATTTTCTTGGATTGGCGGACTACTATCGAATGTTTAGTAAGGACTTCTCGAAGATTGCAGTTCCTTTGACTGCATTAACAAAGAAAAATGCACCGTTTGTCTAGGAAACTGTGCATCAAGAGGCTTTCGAGATTTTAAAGAAGACTTTAAGTGAAGCACCAGTACTTGCCTTACCAGAGGGCAATGAGGATTTTATGGTATACACGGATGCTTCGAGGCTGGGATTGGGCGCTGTGCTGATGCAGCATGGAAACGTTATAGCGTATTGTAACATCCAAGTTACCACAAACAGTACACGTCATAATATTTCATTTCATTAAGTAATAAATATTACTAATTGTTTGATACCACAGGTCCATCTGCCTGAATACTTAATTACAACAATATATTAAAGTTCAAATGGTGGTCTACACTAGCTTCTAAATCTTCAATCAGAGTGCGGAAGACTGTACAAGCTACCCGAGACCGCATCATCTTTTCAAAATAGGCGTCAACAAAAGTCCAAAAGTCTGCTATTCATCAATGTCCAGATTCACTTAGCCTGGGACGGACTACCTGCTATGGTCTTGCCCTTATCAGCTTTTCCTGAAAAAGAGTTGTCATGACAGAGTAAGCTAACATTGCTTAGTGAGTTAACAGAGTTCCATTAGTTACCACACATATATAACATACTATCAGCTCCTGCCGGCAAGTCACTACGTCAGAAACGGCAAAAAGGTTGGGAGACAACCCAGTTTGTATTCCCCTGTGTAAGGCCGAAGCCCTACGGGAAATGTATGGAAACAAGTCATATAGGAAAGGAATCTGCAGAATTCCCTCCTGTGAATGGAGATCTCACATTCGGTCCTGTCGGATAATGCAGTATGCAGCGGCAAATATATGAACAGTCAAGTAAGCAGTAAGCATGATAAGTGTTTACATAAAATGTAAAAATGAACATGCAATCAAGGCAATTCAAGTGTCAAGTCTTCAGAAATGTCAAAATACGTTTCTATGATACAATATAGTATTAAAGAAACATGCAGCATCAATCGAAAGTTTCCATACAGTCAATGACATTCACCAATAAGTATCGAAACATATGCAAGTAATCAATGAAATCTGTCACTCACAGTAGTCCGTAGTCAGATAATGCTTAACGAATTAAGCTGTTCAGTTTACTCTGTCAGTTCGGCGGTTTCCTGCAGTTCAGTTTCAAGTCTGGTATATTAATGTCAAGTCTGTAACATGATCTATATAACCCTAGTTACACACTCAGGTTATTGTCATCTGTCGAGTCTAAGGTAGTTCCTATCGTCTCAAAGTGAGTCTATTCTTATCAGATTAATACGATCCATCTAATTACAGATGTGTGGCCTTGAAACAAAGCCAATCGTATTACTAGCAAGGTGAAACATGACATACAATTTCTAAGGGTTCATACAGAGTCTGTTAATTTATTTGTGCATATAATAGATATGCAACTTGAAACTTGTGATTTTTATCATAATCAAAAGATACTTTCATTTACAATAGGTTGTTTAATAACTTAATCTGATTTAGGAATTAATCTTAGGCTTGGAACAAAAACCAGATTTGAATTATAGGAGATAGATTCGAACAAGTTAAATTCGAATCTAGTTGATTAGATTCGAAATTCACATCACTTTGAAACACACACATAGATTCGAAGCATACCCTAGATTCGAAGCATACAATCGAGACACACCCCCATTCGAGACTAAGGAATCAGATTCGAAGCAATCACTTTCGATTCTAGGAATTGGATTCAAAGCTAATAGATTCTAAGACAGATTTGAAGCTCATAGACTCGAAGACTCTACATAGACTCGAAGACATATATAGATTCGAAGCATATAGACTCGAACCCATACACAGATTCGAGACACCCACACACACATTCGAGTTTAGGCATGAATGTCTCGAGTTTGTTCTACTTGTTCAATGATTTTCCAGGTTTTATCAACTAAATATGAACATAAATGATGGAGAAATGGTCACTAACCTTCGTCCAAGTTATAGTCTTCGATTATAGACGGTTTCCAAGCCAAAACAGGTCCTAAACGAGAGTAAATCAGCTTCGAATGAAGGGGATATGAGCAAACTCGAATTTGCTCTTCAAAACCGAACTAAAAGTCAGAAAAAGGGGTCGATTTTACCTTAAATCCGGACGAAATCTAACATGCAATGGTAGATTCTTGTAGAGCTCGACGATATCTAACCGATGGCGTATAAATCTCGAGAATCCGACGGATCGTTTAGGAGCAAATCTAGAGAGAAGTCAGATTGTAGAGAGAGAGAGAGAGAGAGAGAGTTCTAGTCTTCCAAACCAAGGAAATGAGGAGGAGATGCTCTATTTATAGAAAATAGAGAGAAAAATCAGATTTTCTACTGAATATCTGGAATTGACCAACTTTTATTCCTAACAATCTGGTTTGCTTTTCAGATGCAATTAATAGCAAGGGAGTTCTAGATTTGCTATAATTGTCTTTTAGTCACATTTTTATTCATTTTAGTCCGTTTCGTCACTTTTAGTCTTTAATTTGTCAAGTAGCTGAATTTTAATTATTAACTTTATTTCAGCTAATTTGGGGCAACTTTTCATAATTAATTATAACTTAATATAATTAACTATTTAAGATTCATGTTTTCGGTTAATTACTAATAATTGGATAAAATTGCTTTATTATCCAAAGTCTGATGCTGTAATTTATATTTAATAAATTACGGGCTGTTACAATCTTCCCCCGTTAAATTGATTCCGTCCTCGGAATCGACTAAGACAGGAATAACTTCGGATACTTCTGCCTAATCTCGTCTTCTCGTTCCCAAGTTTGCGCAGATCTCTTATGGTATTTCCATTGAACTAACACCATTGGAATTTCCTTGTTGCGCAATTTCGAAACCTTATGATCGATTATACGCTTAGCCTCTTCTTCGTATCGCAATTGCTCGTCAATTTGCACGTCTTTCCATGGAATCGCAGCTTCAGCATCAACTAAACACTTTCGCAGATTACTCACGTGAAATACATCATGAATTCCAGACATTTCGGCAGGCAACTTTAGTCTGTAGGCTTGCAATCCTACACGCTCGAGAATTTCAAAAGGACCAACAAATCGAGGACTCAACTTCCCCCGTTTGCCGAACCTTACTATTCCTTTTCTTGGCGAGACCTTCAGCAACACTTTATCTCCAACTTCAAACGCAATTGGTTTCCGTCTTCTATCATGATACTTCTTTTGTCTGTCTTGAGAGGTCTGAATCCGCTGTCGAATCAACTGTAGTTGGTCGTGTGCTTCTTGCAAAATTGCTGGTCCAGAGATCGGGCGTTCACCTGTTTCCCTCCAACAGGTTGGAGTTCGACATCGACGTCCGTACAAAAGCTGATAGGGAGGCATACCAATAGTTGAGTGATAACTATTGTTATAAGCAAACTCCACAAACGGCAGGTGAGTATCCCAACTTCCACCGAGATCAATCACACAGGCACGTAACATATCTTCTAAGGTCAAAATCGTCCTCTCACTTTGCCCGTCAGTTTCAGGATGATAAGCGGTGCTCATCTTAAGTTCAGTACCTAGTCCATTCTGAAAAGCCTTCCAAAAACGAGAAGTAAATCTGCTGTCACGGTCCGATACTATAGACAATGGAACACCATGTCTAGTCACGATTTCTTTCATGTACAATTCAGCTAACTTTTCGAGGCGTTCATCTTCACGTATGGGTAGGAAATGGGCTGACTTAGTAAGTCGATCCACTATTACCCATATAGAGTCATGATTCTGCTTAGTCCTGGGCAGCTTCGTCACAAAGTCCATAGTTATGTGGTCCCACTTCCATTCCGGGATTGTCAATGGTTGTAGTTCCCCATACGGCTTCTGATGTTCAGATTTGACTTGTAAACAAGTCATGCAATTTTCCACATATCGTCCTACGTCCTTCTTCATTCCAGGCCACCAATATTCCGTCCTCAAGTCTTGATACATTTTAGTAGAACCAGGGTGTACCGAAAATTTTGACATATGAGCCTCCGACAGAATTTGATCACGAATACCTCCTAATCTGGGAACCCATATTCTATTCATGAACCGCCTAAGACCACGATTATCAAGGGTCAGCTTGGTCACATAAGTAACCGTACGTTCAGATTTCAAGTTCTCATCCCGAATAGCTTCGGTCTGGGCGGCAATAATCGATTCAGGCATAGCAGACTCCAAAACGACAGAAGTCAATGCATAACATCGGGTATAATGGTCTTGTCCGGTTTTGCGGCTTAGGGCATCTGCTACAATGTTTGCTTTACCTGGATGGTAAAGGATCTCACAGTCATAGTCTTTAATCAATTCCATAGATCGCCTTTGTTGCATGTTCAGCTCTTTTTGGTCAAATATATACTTCAGACTCTTGTGATCCGTATATAATTTACACCTGGTCCCGTACAGATAATGCTGCCAAATCTTCAATGCAAAAGTCACAACTGCAAGCTCCAAGTCATGCGTCGGGTAATTCTTTTCATGCGTCTTTAGCTGCCTTGATGCGTAGACAATTACTTTATCCCTTTGCATCAACACACAGCCTAATCCCATCTTAGAAGCATCACTATAAACTATAAAATCATCATTACCCTCAGGTAAAGCCAAAATCGGTGCTTCAATTAGTTTACGCTTCAGAGTCTCAAAGGCTCGATCTTGGGATTCATTCCATTCAAACTTTACCTCCTTCTTCGTCAGACTGGTTAAAGGCACCGCAATCTTGGAGAAATCACGGATAAATCTTCTGTAATAGCCCGCTAAACCCAAGAAACTCCGAACTTCAGATACGTTTTTCGGCGCTTCCCACTTCTGAACCGCATCAACCTTTGATGGATCTACGGCTATTCCCTCACCTGTGACAATATGTCCTAAAAATTGCACCTGGCGTAACCAGAATTCACATTTGGAGAATTTTGCGTAGAGTCGCTCCTTTCGTAACAAGTCTAGCAATTCTCGCAAATGCATCGCATGGTCAGATTCAGACTTAGAGTAAATCAAGATGTCATCAATGAAGACTATCACTGATTTATCCAGCATTGGTCTACATACCCTATTCATGAGGTCCATAAATGCTGCCGGGGCATTTGTGAGACCGAACGACATTACTAGGAATTCAAAATGGCCATATCGAGTACGAAATGCAGTCTTCGGTACGTCAGACTCAAATACCTTGAGTTGATGATATCCAGATCGAAGATCAATCTTCGAGAAGTAGCTAGCCCCTTGCAGTTGATCAAACAAGTCATCAATTCTAGGCAGAGGGTATCGGTTCTTAATAGTTACTTTATTTAGCTCCCTATAATCGATACACATGCGAAAGGTTCCATCCTTCTTCTTAACAAAAAGAACCGGAGCACCCCAAGGAGAAGTAGTCGGACGAATAAACCCTTTTTCCAATAATTCCTGCAACTGACTCATCATTTCCTTCATTTCATTCGGAGCAAGACGGTAAGGAGCTTTTGCGATAGGAGCAGCACCCGGTACAAGGTCAATGTGAAATTCAATTTGACGATCTGGTGGCAATCCAGAGATGTCATCCGGGAATACATTAGGGAATTCTTGAACTACGGGTACTTCAGACAAGGTCTTTTTAACTTCCTTAGCATCTATGGCATATGCTAAATAGGCAGAACAACCTTTGGTTAGGCATTTTCGGGCTTTCATTACAGAAATGAGACTTAAATCCCGAGTCTTTCTATCACCATAAACATAACGTTCACTTCCTTCGGGGTTTCTAATTCTAATTATCCTTTTAGCACAAAGGATTTCAGCATTGTTCGTCATGAGCCAGTCCATTCCTATAATAACATCGAATTCTCTAATCCACATCGGTATCAGGTCAACGTCCGAGGAGAGGTCATCAATCACTAGCTTACAGGAACGAAAGACTCTATTCACAGTCACAAAATTCGAGCTAGCAGTTTCTATGTCTAAGGGTGCAGGTAGCATTACCGGGGCAAAATCAAACTGTGTAGCAAACTTTTCAGACACATATGACAGATTAGAGCCAGAGTCAAATAAGATTAAAGCAGGCATAGAGTTAACAAAAAATGTACCCATGACGACATCAGTAGTCTCTTTTGCCTCTTCGGCTGTCATCTGGAAAGATCTTGGCTGATTCCTCGGGGCAGAAGAACCTTTGACTGATTGCTGAGGTGAAGATGCAGGCGGAGGAACAAATCGAGGTCGGGTACAGTCTTTAGCATGGTGCCCCAACGTGATGCAGTTACGACAAGCCTCACTGCGCTTGGGACATTCTGACCTATCGTGACCGTTCTGTCTGCAGCAGTAACACTTAACGAACGTAGGATCGCATTTCCCTTCATGAATTTGCTTGCAGCGAGGACAAGCAGGCTTTGGCGCCGAGGTCACAGCATATGACTTAGCTTTCTTGGAAGACTGCTTATCTCCCTTCTTCGAACTTTCATTCTTCCTTTCAGCTCTCTCAGATTTTTCCTTCTTATTAGATTTAGCAATAAAAGGACATGCTCGCTCAGGATAGATTTCAAGCTCACCTACCCTAGCAATTTCAACTGCCTCAATATAACTTCTCGGTCTGCCAGATTTCACAAACTTTCGAATTTCTCTATCCAAACCATCCACAAAAAGATCCCTTCGCCCTTCATCAGTATCGACAGGGTGATCAGATAATAGCGAGAGCCTGGTAAATTCCAGCTCATAATCTGTTACGGACTTTGTACCTTGTTGAAAAGATAGCAGAGTTTTCTCCATTTGGCGTTTAACATCCTGAGGGCAGTATTTCTCCTTCAGATGAATCTTAAATTGATCCCAAGTAATGGATTTCTCCATTGCATCAGACATGGGATTTGTAATAGACTTCCACCATCGACCAGCTCCATCTTCTAACATCCCTGTTGCAAACGTGACTTTGTTTTTTTCACCACACTTGGAGAGTTTGAACGCTTTCTCCATATTCGCAACCCAGTTCATAGCTTTAACAGGATCCGATGACCCCGCAAACGTACGAGCCCCACATTTCTTAAAGTCTACGAACGTACACTCTCGTCCCACCTTAACGTGATGGTCAGAGGAATCAGTCTCACTGTCATCAGAGGGCTCATGTCTTTGTTTCCTCTTCCGATCCTTCTTGGGCTTCGCCAACATCTCTTCCCTATATTTCAATTCTAACTCCTGTAACTTAAGTTCTCGCAACCTAAGTTCTTCTTCACGGCGTCTAAATTCAACTTCACGCTGGTTCTCCTCATCAGTCTGCATCACTGCTTTACCCTTAGTCAGCAAGTCCTTAATTTCCTTAAATCGGTCTTCAACCGCCATATCAGTCTGCAGTCGGTTCCTATCCATCATAAGCTGCATTTGCCTACGATTTTCCTCATTCAACCTATGAACGAGATCAATCAATTGAGCCTGCTGGGGAGGCACAGGCGTAGCAGTACTGCTTGAGTCATTAACAGTATTTTCAGGGTCAGTGCCTAAGTCCTCTACATGAACAGATTCTTTGTGTTGATCAGCTGCAGTATCAGCAGCTTTACCAACAGTCGAGGTACCAGCAACATTTGGATTCTTATCAGCCATTGGCTGAAAATATAAAGGAAATAACTATTATTTCCTGATTCAAGTAAGCACGATTCGAGTCATAATTCCTACGTCAAATAATCACATCTAAGTTCATAGATATGAAGTCAGTCAGGCTGGCACAAAGTCAAGTCAAAGTCAAGTCAGTATCAAGCAGTCAATCCCTCCCCCATCATATCAGTCATCATTTGCCTATCTTAGGTCAAGTTGTGTGGGAAGTCATTTACTAATTAAGTTACCCTAGGCCTCGGTGACTTGTTCGGGAATTCAGAGTCACATAGTCCATACCATACCAGTAGTTTAAGTATCGGGTGGCCAATCCGATGATTAAACTGCTACTCTGATACCAACTTTGTAACATCCAAGTTACCACAAACAGTACACGTCATAATATTTCATTTCATTAAGTAATAAATATTACTAATTGTTTGATACCACAGGTCCATCTGCCTGAATACTTAATTACAACAATATATTAAAGTTCAAATGGTGGTCTACACTAGCTTCTAAATCTTCAATCAGAGTGCGGAAGACTGTACAAGCTACCCGAGACCGCATCATCTTTTCAAAATAGGCGTCAACAAAAGTCCAAAAGTCTGCTATTCATCAATGTCCAGATTCACTTAGCCTGGGACGGACTACCTGCTATGGTCTTGCCCTTATCAGCTTTTCCTGAAAAAGAGTTGTCATGACAGAGTAAGCTAACATTGCTTAGTGAGTTAACAGAGTTCCATTAGTTACCACACATATATAACATACTATCAGCTCCTGCCGGCAAGTCACTACGTCAGAAACGGCAAAAAGGTTGGGAGACAACCCAGTTTGTATTCCCCTGTGTAAGGCCGAAGCCCTACGGGAAATGTATGGAAACAAGTCATATAGGAAAGGAATCTGCAGAATTCCCTCCTGTGAATGGAGATCTCACATTCGGTCCTGTCGGATAATGCAGTATGCAGCGGCAAATATATGAACAGTCAAGTAAGCAGTAAGCATGATAAGTGTTTACATAAAATGTAAAAATGAACATGCAATCAAGGCAATTCAAGTGTCAAGTCTTCAGAAATGTCAAAATACGTTTCTATGATACAATATAGTATTAAAGAAACATGCAGCATCAATCGAAAGTTTCCATACAGTCAATGACATTCACCAATAAGTATCGAAACATATGCAAGTAATCAATGAAATTTGTCACTCACAGTAGTCCGTAGTCAGATAATGCTTAACGAATTAAGCTGTTCAGTTTACTCTGTCAGTTCGGCGGTTTCCTGCAGTTCAGTTTCAAGTCTGGTATATTAATGTCAAGTCTGTAACATGATCTATATAACCCTAGTTACACACTCAGGTTATTGTCATCTGTCGAGTCTAAGGTAGTTCCTATCGTCTCAAAGTGAGTCTATTCTTATCAGATTAATACGATCCATCTAATTACAGATGTGTGGCCTTGAAACAAAGCCAATCGTATTACTAGCAAGGTGAAACATGACATACAATTTCTAAGGGTTCATACAGAGTCTGTTAATTTATTTGTGCATATAATAGATATGCAACTTGAAACTTGTGATTTTTATCATAATCAAAAGATACTTTCATTTACAATAGGTTGTTTAATAACTTAATCTGATTTAGGAATTAATCTTAGGCTTGGAACAAAAACCAGATTTGAATTATAGGAGATAGATTCGAACAAGTTAAATTCGAATCTAGTTGATTAGATTCGAAATTCACATCACTTTGAAACACACACATAGATTCGAAGCATACCCTAGATTCGAAGCATACAATCGAGACACACCCCCATTCGAGACTAAGGAATCAGATTCGAAGCAATCACTTTCGATTCTAGGAATTGGATTCGAAGCTAATAGATTCTAAGACAGATTTGAAGCTCATAGACTCGAAGACTCTACATAGACTCGAAGACATATATAGATTCGAAGCATATAGACTCGAACCCATACACAGATTCGAGACACCCACACACACATTCGAGTTTAGGCATGAATGTCTCGAGTTTGTTCTACTTGTTCAATGATTTTCCAGGTTTTATCAACTAAATATGAACATAAATGATGGAGAAATGGTCACTAACCTTCGTCCAAGTTATAGTCTTCGATTATAGACGGTTTCCAAGCCAAAACAGGTCCTAAACGAGAGTAAATCAGCTTCGAATGAAGGGGATATGAGCAAACTCGAATTTGCTCTTCAAAACCGAACTAAAAGTCAGAAAAAGGGGTCGATTTTACCTTAAATCCGGACGAAATCTAACATGCAATGGTAGATTCTTGTAGAGCTCGACGATATCTAACCGATGGCGTATAAATCTCGAGAATCCGACGGATCGTTTAGGGGAAAATCTAGAGAGAAGTCAGATTGTAGAGAGAGAGAGAGAGAGTTCTAGTCTTCCAAACCAAGGAAATGAGGAGGAGATGCTCTATTTATAGAAAATAGAGAGAAAAATCAGATTTTCTACTGAATATCTGGAATTGACCAACTTTTATTCCTAACAATCTGGTTTGCTTTTCAGATGCAATTAATAGCAAGGGAGTTCTAGATTTGCTATAATTTTGTTTTAGTCACATTTTTATTCATTTTAGTCCGTTTCGTCACTTTTAGTCTTTAATTTGTCAAGTAGCTGAATTTTAATTATTAACTTTATTTCAGCTAATTTGGGGCAACTTTTCATAATTAATTATAACTTAATATAATCAACTATTTAAGATTCATGTTTTCGATTAATTACTAATAATTGGATAAAATTGCTTTATTATCCAAAGTCTGATGCTGTAATTTATGTTTAATAAATTACGGGCTGTTACACGTATGCCTCAAGACAGTTAAAGCAGCATGAGAAAGATTATTCAACTCATGACTTGGAGTTGACTGTGGTTACTTATGCGTTGAAGTTATGGAGACACTACTTGTATGGGACTAAGTATCAGTTGTATACGGACCATAAGAGTTAGAAATATATATTTAGCCAGAAAGAACTTAATATGAGGCAAAGACGCTCGATGGAACTCATAAAGGATTACGACTGCGAGATCCTTTATCATCTTGGAAAGGCTAACGTGGTAGCCGATGCTTTACGCCGTAAGGCCTACTCTAAGGATTGTTGCTACATGATGACATCTATGATGCTGACTTCTACAATTATTGATGATGTTAAAGCTGCTCAAGTAGAAGCTTTGAAGGAAGAAAATGTTGGTGCTGAAGAAATAAGGGTACAGATAAAGAATATGGAAACAAGTGAGTCGGGACTGAAAGGAGTATATGGTAGAATCTGGGTGCCAAAGTTTGGTGGTATGAGAAAGGTGATCATAGAAGAAGCGCATCAATCAAAATTTTCTGTACATCCCGGGAGCACAAAGATGTACAACGAGCTGAAAGCAGATTTTTGGTGGCCCGGATTAAAGAAGGACGCAATATGTTGAAAGGTGCAGGACATGTCGGTTAATGAAAGCCGAGCATCAACAACCTTATGGTAGTCTGCAACCGCTTCCCATTCCGGAATACAAGTGGGAACATATTACAATGGATTTTGTCACGAAGTTTCCAAAGACTAGGCGTCAACATGATGCAGTTTGGGTAATAGTTGATAGGTTGACTAAGTCCGCTCACTTCATTCCTATCAGGGAAAGCTATTCATTGGAGAGATTGACGCAGATATACATGAACGAGAAGATACAATTGGTTAGACAGAATATGAAAGCGGCTCAGGATCGTCAGAAAAGTTATCACGACAGGAGGCATAAACCGATCAGTTTTGATGTAAATGATTGGGTTTATTTGAAGGTATCACCTATGAGAGGTGTTACACTGTAAGGTCACCTACCTACGGATCCAATCTTGACGCGACACCGTCCAACGAGTGCGGAATCCTCGTTAGTGGCTTAACGGATTGATCACACACACGAAACACGGAGACCAACACGATGATAGACGTAACAACGGACGTCCCGACACGTGAATCTCTCCAAGAAAACTCTGCTAATCGCACACAAGTTCGTAATCGCCTCACACACGAATTTCTGCAAAGATTCTTAATCAAAACTGACTAAACCTTAATTATAACCATTAATCTCGAATTAGGCCTGGACAAGTTCGAGAAGGCCCAAGCCCACGAACTTGTCCACCATAAGTTCGAACCATGGCTTTGAACTTATTCTAGAACTTGTCTTTGAACTTGTTCTAGAACTTATGTTTGAACTTATCTTTCAACTTATGTTTGAACTTAACTTTGAACTTATGTTTGAACTTAACTTTGAACTTAAGTTAAACATATATACAATCAATATCAAACATATACCAAACATATGTATTAATGTGCAATTACGAACACTTGGACTATTACAAAATATCATCTATACTTAGACTGCTATCGTCACACAGGATGCACTAACAGACTCCCCCTTAACGATAGCTTCCAACTAGATATACATTTTGTCTAAGTACTAGGTCTATTCAAAACACTACCAGCATATAATCCCTGCTCTATACAAACCCTTACAACTTTTTGGAACTTCCTGCCTTCAGATCTCCAGCCTTCATGAAAGAAAATTGGCTAATCATGAAGCTTTTGCAGGTCATCCTTGGATAAGTTGATTAGGTGCAGCGGATCGTATACTTTCAAAATTGTCTTCTCTTCTTCATCCTCCATAACGGCTTCAGCTGTTTCGTTGTCTACAAACCACCACTTCATGTTTGCAAGAAAATCCTGTGGCATAGACTTCAACGGAACCTTCTTTATGCATCTTACTAGTTTGTAAACCATTTGGAGCCCATGGTTTCCCAGTATGCGGATCTATTCTTGTCTCGTCTTCTACTCTCTTACCGGATCTCGGCTTCAGCCTTTCAAACATTCCAGATCTACCCTCCCATCTGATAATCTTTGCAACAATTTCAGAATAAGGGTCATCTCCTAGGTTGATTAGATTCATCCATGCCAGCTCTTTCACCTCGCATTTGGGCAATGTATTAAAGACTTTTAACGTTCTCCTCAGATACTGAAGCCCATCTCTTCTTTTAAGAACAAAAAGCTGCAATTTCCTGTCGAAGAACCAGCTAAGGATACCTCCTGATAGCTTTCTTGGATTTGGCAATCTCATTTTCTTCTTTACAGCTAACTCAGTCTTTTTCTCTTCCTTTCTAAACCATAACCTCATCTTTTCTCTTCTTTTGATTGTTCCCTTTCAGCTGTATCAGATTCTGATTCTTCTATAGATGTTGAGTTAAACACATCTATGTCTATCACATTCTGATCATTATTCACGTATTGCTCAGTGACAGGCCGCTTTGGGATCAAAACTTCATCAACATCATCATCCACATCTTCTACTATTTCATCATCTGATTTTCAGTCCGTAACTTCTTCTAAGACGAACTCCCCTTCTTCAAGATCTTCAATCTCATCCTCAAAATCAAACATTACCTCTTCATCTTCAAGATCGGCCAAGGCTCCGATTATCTCCTGATCAACTAACTCTGTAGCCTCTGGAGCCTTGCCTTTTTCTCGAGATTCACCTCCTCCTATGCTTGAAGAACTAGGCTCCCCCTGAACAATTGCTTGCTGAGCAGTCTTTTGAGAAAGATCTGCTAGCTCACTATCTTTCTGTGCATCTGGATCATCGCCTTCTTTATCGTCTCTTGTAACTCTCCTCAATTGATCATCTTTGCAGCTACTCTCCCCCTGAGCTAGGAGATCGTTCATTATCTGCTCAATGAGAGTCTGAATAGTTAGAATTTGAGCTTGTTGAGTCCTCAGCTCAGCTTGTTGATCTGCCACAGTTGTACGTAGCGTGGCATTCTCTTGATCTAAATGTGCATTGTGCTGTTGCAACTCTTTTACAGCCTGGGAGAGTTGGAATATTTGGACTGTTTGGAAGTCCACTTTTCCCTTCAACTCTGTAAACCGCTGGTTCTCTGTGAATGGAGTCAAGGTAGATGGAGTAGAGGCGGATGTAGATGGAGCTGTGGTTGATGACGATGGAGCAGCCGGTAACACAGATGGAGAAGCAGAAGTGGATGGAGCTCCCTGCATGAATCTATGCCTTTTCGCCCTATGCCTAGGAACGATAGGAGCTTCTTCTTCGAATTCGAACTCGGACTCTTCGGCCTCTTCATCACTGATTGTAGGCCTTGTCATTCTCCTTCTGCTCACAACTAACCTAGATCCATATCTGCCAATTGTGACATCCGGATCTTCAGTTTCAGAACTAGATTCAGATACAGACTCGGAGGCGGTCTCGACATGACCTTCAGCCTCAGTCTGATCCCTAGCAGTAACTTCTTCAGCATGAACCTCTGTGTCTAGAAACTCGGCATTAGAGGGCTGATATTCATCTATTTCCTTGAAAATATCATGTAGATCAGCTGGAGGCTCTAAAACGTCTTGAACCAGTTGTTCAGCAATATCTTGCTCCGCAGCTGTTCCCTGAGCCCAAATTTCCTCAAAAGTTTGCTCCCACTGGTCATATTGTGGAGCCGAAGTAGATGGTCCAGCAGCTTCAGTGGCTAGTTGTGGGCAGGAAGTGGTTCTAGCAACCGGAGTTCTACTTGCCGGTGCTCTTCTCCGTTGCCGCGGTTGTTGCTGTTGCTGCTGCTGCTGTTGGGATGGGGCTTCACCAATCCAATCATCAGCTTCCGGGGTGACAAAATCTGGATCTATGACTGCACCAAACAGTGGTGCCACTTGGGGCCTGACCTGCTCAACCTTTCTAGCGTTATGGGTCTGGCAGTCAGCAAAGATGCGCTTATCAATCAAAGCCACGCCACTTTGGTCAGGAAGTGGTGACAGATTTGGCAAAAGATGGCGGATAATTATCATGGCAAAGCGAGGATACATCAAGAATCGTTCCCTGATCGGAGCAGTTATTTGGTGGACAAATTCCCCGAAAAACATCTCTGAAAAGATAAACTTTTTGTTATACACCAAAGCAATCAACGCAGATTGCAATTTGGATACCATCGTGTCAAAGCCCGCCTTCTTTGGTGCAAAACACATCATAATCACGTGGACTAGATATCTCTACTGCCTTATCAAACCACTCTTTACATATGATGCCTTTGTGATGTCTTGCGCATATCCCATCCTTAAAAATGCTGCTTGCCAAATCGGTAAAGGAAAATCTATAGGGCCTGCTTCTTGCTCGTCAGTGCCCAATTGTAGAATTTGCCTCAACATATTGGCCGAAAACACAATTGGTTGACCGCCTACTCTTGTTCGCAGTACAGTAGGGGTAACCGAGCAATCAACCTAAAGATGCTCCCAGAATTGTCTCACATACGCCAAGGTAATTTGCAAATTATGAGTAAGTGCATAGGAAACTCGAGACTGCGTCAGGAATTCGATCATCTGACGATAAGGCTGGGCCTCTGGCAATTGAAGGTCCACGACCATGACCATATTATGCTTATTATAAAAAGCACGATCACCCATATCTGCACACATAATCATCAAACAAATTTAGAAATTAAAATTAAAGTAAAATGGAATTTGTTATATTCGAATTTGCATAACTTCGAACTTGCATAAGTTCGAAGTCCAACACATTCGAACTTAGAAAAATTTGAGATTATTTAAAAAGCATTCGAACTTACATAAATTCGAGGCATCCATTCGAACTTGACTGACTTCGAACTTGTAGATATTTCAACAAGTTCGAACTTTCTGACAAGTTCGAACCTGAAGAACAAATTCGAAGTCGGTCACTTTCAACTTAAAAACCATGATTTTGACCCAATTTGACTTAATCAACCGTGTAACTTAGTCCTATTAGGTTCTAATCTAAGTAATGTATCAGTTATTTGAAGTTTTATCCTTTAAAACTTGTGATTTTAAATCACCTAGTTTCAAATAACATAACTATCAAGGTCGATTTTTGCCACAATAATGTCCTAAACTACACTTACTTAGTATTTTGATGATCACTATACTCAAGAATACGTGTATGTTCGAGAAATAGTGAAAAAACTTCGAGGAATAGGACGAAATTCGAAATACGGTATGTTCGAGAACAAGTTCGAGATCGCCTGTGCACAAGTTCGAGAACACAAATTCGAGGGTAGGTATCTTAAATGAAGTATTGTTGACCTATTTATATCAACTACCTTCGAAGTTAGCATAAGTTCGAACTTCCAGCAAGTTCGAAGGTAACTTCGAATTTGTCTGGATTTCGAACTTAGCTAAAAATTTTGAAAATTCTTGAATAAAATCCAACTTTTTCATGTAACAGAATTTTACAAACTTTGCAAAATCATTCACACTAAGCAACAAATTTTCACGCAATATTTGTTTCTTCAACCAATAATTCATCCTAGTAACTTTGACCTTTACCCTACTTAAAGTAAAATAAAATAAAATAAACTGAACTAACAATAAAATAAAGTAAAAATAAAATTAAAACTACTCAAAAGTACTTTAAAAGTTACGACCTATACTAACAGAGTATTTTTGCGAGAAAGTCAAAGAAGGTTCAATCAGATAGCGATGTCAAACTCACTTTCAGTATTTCACTTTCACACTTAGGAATATTTTTATTCCTTTGGTTGTTTGTCGTGATATACATTCCAAGTCGACTGTCGGTATAATTTTCCCTTTAAACATTTAACACTTTGGAAATTCCCTTGGCCTTTATATTTATCAAGAAACTACCTTACATGTCCCATACTTAGATATACTTCTATTATCAAGGCAGACACACAATGATTATAACTTTTCGGTATTGAAAATTTTCTTTAAAAGGCAAACGTCGGACACAGTTCTGTATTTACATACAACAGAGTGTCTTTGTTTGTCTTAGAGTTCCTTTTAAGTTAACAAGACAGCGGTGACAGGTCTGTACTTACGTACAACAAAGCGACTTATCTTGCTAACTTGAGTCAAAACAGAGGTGACAGGTCTGTACTCCATCCTACTCTTGCGAACCCGTGGATTTCCCTCACACCTTTTCTCTAGAGCATCCCATAGCTCTTTAGCAGTCCTATGATTTTCATGGTGTGTAGATTTTTTTGAGGTAACGCCATTCGGATAATCGAGAAAGCTCGGTTCTCAGCCTCATAAAGTTTCTTATCATCATCCTTCATATTTTGATAAGTTAAGACTCTTAGACGGCCCTCTAACTCTCGCGTAGGTGGCACATATCCCTCATCGATACAAATCCACATGCGCATGTCATTGAAATGAGCAAAATCGGCGAACCTATCCTTCCACCAATAGTAGTCTTCCAACCTCACCAATTTTGGCGGAGAATTTGTCTTGCCGACCTCATGATCCATTTCAATGAATTTTTGCAAACTTGACATCCTGTCCAAACTTTTTGTTCCGAACTTAATTAATTTAATTTAAACTCATCGAACTTAGGTAAGTTTGAATTAATTTAATATTAAATTCGTTTGAAATTAAATTCGAATTTAAGTAAGTTCGAATCCAACAAGTTCGACTGACTGACAAGTTCGAATATCTCTGACAAGTTCGAATAGTACTTAATTTCTGACAAGTTTGAAATCTGTCAAATTCGATGCTAGCAAGTTCGAATCCCAGACAAATTCGAAGGAAGCCCTAAATCAAGTTTGAGAGGAGCGTATTTCTGACAAGTTCGAATGAACACTAATACCCCCTATGTTCGAGCGCCGCAAATTCGAGAAACGGCAAAAAGTTCAATTTTTTCATGTTTTCAGATTAAACCAAAGTTTTTAAGATTAAAAACTATGATTTCGACTGAAACAATGAACCAATATGAACTTTTCTCCGTTACTTTGCTTGTATAACTCGAAAAACTTATAAAAAGTGTGATTTTTCCGTCACAAACGCCAAGAAACCAAGAATGTTTAAGATGAACGCGAAGAACACGATGGACACCCTTATGGCTCTGATACCACTTGTAAGGTCACCTACCTACGGATCCAATCTTGACGTGACACCGTCCAATGAGTGTGGAATCCTCGTTAGTGGCTTAACGGATTGATCACACACACGAAACACGGAGACCAACACGATGATAGACGTAACAACGGATATCCCGACACGTGAATCTCTCCAAGGAAACTCTGCTAATCGCACACAAGTTCGTAATCGCCTCACATACGCATTTCTGCAAAGATTCTTAATCAAAACTAATTAAACCTTAATTATAACCATTAATCTCGAACTTAGGCCTGGACAAGTTCGAGAAGGCCTAAGCCCACGAACTTCTCCACCATAAGTTCGAACCATGGCTTTGAACTTATTCTAGAACTTGTCTTTGAACTTGTTCTAGAACTTATGTTTGAACTTATTTTTGAACTCATGTTTGAACTTAACTTTAAACTTAAGTAAAACATATATACAATCAATATCAAACATATACCAAACATATGTATTAATGTGCAATTACGAACACTTGGACTATTACAAAATATCATCTATACTTAGACTGCTATCATCACACACGATGCACTAACATACATGTTTTGTTAAAAAGAGGCAAGTTAGCTCTGAAATTCGTTGGACCATTCAGGATAATAGAGAAGGTCAGAAATCAATCTTACCGTGTGGAGTTGCCTGAAGAAATGTCAGGCATACATCCGGTGTTCCATGTGGGGAATCTCAGAAAGTCATTCATTACTGGCAACGAGGATTGGGCTGATCACACTGAATTGAAGATTGACGAAAGACTCCGAGATGTGGAAGAGCCGGAGTTTGTGTTAGATACAAAAGTGAAGAAGTTAAGGAGCAAAGAGATAGAGATGGTGCTTGTGCGTTGGAAGCATCACAAAGGAGCCAATCATACTTGGGAGACAAAGACGGAGATGTTAAAGAAGTATCCACAACTTTTTGAATCCAAGTAACTTCAAGGACGAAGTTCAAGTATGGTGGAGCCCATGCGGTAACATCCTCAGAATTTAATTATATAATTGTGGACACTTAGTTTAAATATGGGAAATTAATGTAATCAAAGTTGGATATTTAACTTAAGTTTTGTATTGGAATTTAAGAGTTGGTTGCTATTTTAAGAAATTAAGAAATTTTATAATATCGAATTATTATTACTAAGTGTGATGATTTTAAATGTTAGTGATGATAAAATAAAGATGGAAATCAGTATTTAATGAAATCAGATAAATTGAGGGCTAAATGTGACAAAAGCTGAAACTAAGGAATAAAAGACCATTGGTCTTTCATTTTGGTTCATTTCACCTTCAATACTACAAAAGCTGTCTATCTCTCTCTAAACAATCTGCTGAGAATCAAAATTGTGAAGTAAATTCGTGGATTTTAAGCTGAAAATTATCAAGAATCAAAGGAAATTAAGGTAAGAACATTATCTCTCAACTTGGGGTTTATTTGGAGACTTTAAATTCAAAATTCGAAATCATAATTCTGGAAATTGATGTTGCATGTTTGTTAAATCAGTGGGAAAGCATCAATTGAAGTTCTTATAAGCTCCAGAAACAAGAATCGTTCGTTGAATCGATCTAAAAGGTAAGAAATCTCAACTTTTGTGAGTTTTTGTGTTCTTGAGAAAAGTTCACGTTTTGGACAAAATCTGGACAGATTATTACGTTACTAATAGGGAAAATTGATTAGAAACACTCAATATATGATAATATATCAAATGTATGGATTGCATGTTGTTAAAATTGAGTTTTCGCAATTTTTACTTAAAAACCCGTAGCTGCGACCTGCACATCTGTTGGTCGCTCGGCGAGTCGCATAGGGTGACTCGGCGAGTCGCCAAGAACATTTGAATAAACTGTCAAAAATTCATAAGTGAGACCTGAACCCGGATGAGACCCGAACTCAGATGGAACCGAACTCGGATGGGTCAAAAGTAATTCGGATGGATCCGAAATCCGGTCGAGGATTCGAAATTCGGACCTCGACTCGGCGAGTCGGCTGCTGTTCATGCGAAATTCGGATGGGGATTCAAGGATCTGAAATTCTGGTTTTGTAATCAAACTTTTGGGATATTTTTGGTATTATATTAAGACATATAATGAAGGGTTATTTGAGAATAGTAGCACACTAAATGATGGTTTTAAACATGAGTTTCGGAGGACGATTCCGAATGTTGTAACACTTTAAATTGTAAAATCATGATGAATTTTGTTACCGAACATGTGTGTGATATGTTTTCATTATGGAAATGTAACAGGTCCCTTGTGGTGTTGTTTAACCCACAGTGGGGTATGTTGTGAACCCGGTTGAAATCCCGAGGAGAAATAAAATAAACTGAAATTAATTAACGCACCCACTGTGAGTACATAAGATTTCGCATGTCTATATCTGTATTATGTTAGTTGTTGCCTGCTGAGACATGTTATTTTACCTTCATTTGGAATTCTACTAACATGCGTAGACTTAGATGCACATTGTTGCTTGTTCCATGTCCGTTTCTTTGTTGTGCATCTTTTGATGGACCGGCGGGTCACATCATTATTCCGATGTTACTACGCTATATGACACGGAGCTCATCCCTCCGAGGTTCTGGTAGGCAGTAAGTCATCCCCGATGTTATGTCTGTCTCAGATGGTTGGTTTAATGCCGAGCTTTGGGCTCGAAGGAGCTGCGGCTCTTGTTCCGTACTTGGTGTACGAAGAGGGTATACGGAGTGTGTCGTCGGTGTTACTCTCGGGAGGCTTCATAAATATTTATAGAATGCATAAATCTGTGTATTCACTAAGCTTTGCTTACCCCTCAGTTGTTGAAATTTATACAGGAAAAGGAAAATCCACTGCGGGACCTTCTAGCTAGGTCATTAATTGAACTTGGTAACTGAAACATGGGATTGTAATTGTAATATATTTGGGATGATGTAATAAATTTTGAGTATGTAGACTAGAACCTTGTAGCACCGTAGGGTGTTTTAAAACATTTGTATTTTCATTTATGTACTTTATTGCTTCCACACTTTGTTTAAGAATTCAGATCATTATGTAATGTTAATGTATGGTGATTAATTCTGGGTATATTGTAGTGGTGGTTATTGTGGCAAGGGTGTCACAATGTATGGTATCAGAGCAGTAGTTTGAGATTCAAGTGTCCGTGAGGTCTTGTCTCAAACATTAAGTGATGATATGTAGTGGTTTAAGTAATGATCTGAACTAAGATAGGTTATGATCCAGTAATCATAATAAGTTGACTTTCATACGGGACAATGGGTGGTGTCTTTAAATAAATGACATGTTACTAAATAAGTTATATGTTTTATATTTCAGAACATGTCTGGAGGAGGAATGACACCCGAAGAAACAAGAGAAATGATGCTAGCCATGATGGCTGAGTAGAATAAGATGATTCAAGACCAATTTCAGGCTCGAGATGAGGCCGAAGCCAAGAGAAGAGAAGAGAAGAGGAAGAACAAGGAAAAAGAGGGCAACAATGATGAACAAGATGACAACACTGGGTCATCTAACAAGCCCAAAGGTTGTCGGTTTAAGGACTTTAAGGGAAATGTAGTAGTCGAGTTTAATGGATTGGGGGACGCTGTTGCCGCACTTGAATGGATAACAGCAACTGAGCGGACATTCTGAATCAGTGATTGTACTGAGAAGGACATGGTCCGGTTTGCTACTGCTATGTTTACTAAAGACGCAGTTATGTGGTGGAATTCCATGGTTAACGCCTTAACCTTGGAGAAAGTTTCTGTAGTGACTTGGGCTGAGTTCACTGACATATTCACTCAGCAGTACTGCCCGGCGGATGAGCGCCGAAGATTAGAGGCTAAGTTTATGACTCTGATGCAGGGGACTAAGACCGTGTCCCAGTATGCTGTGGAATTCACGAGGCTTAGTTGCTTATTGGGATCAAGAATTTAACGACGGTTTCGAACCATTTGTTACTTATCGGGATCAAGCATCCGTCGACGAGGACGAACTAGAAGTCATACCCGAAACTCAACCCGACGACGACGAGACGATTTCCGTAAACACCACGGGGGCGACAAGCAGATCTACAAAAAAGGGTCCAATGAAACAAAAAATGTGGACCTCGCACGAAGAAAAGGCTTTGGCGGAAGCCTGGATTGATATTTCCGAGGATCCAACTACCGGAAACAATAAAAAACGTTTAAATTTTTGGGGACGAATCCTCGAAAATTTTGATAGTCGAATTGGTGGAAGTACCCGCACCGTCCACCAACTAATTCAAAGTGGAAAGACATGAACCGCAATTGCACAAGTTTTGGCGGCATGTTTAACAATAACATGACAAATCGGCGAAGCGGCGAAAACGACTTCGACGTTTTCAACACAACCAAGAACAGTACAAGGCACTCAATAAAAATAAGTCGTTTCCACACCAATCGGCTTGGGAGGTACTTCGACGTCATCCAAAGTGGAACCCCGTTCGACAAATGGATGATTTTGTTGAGGCTCAAAGAAAGCAGTCCAAAACTTCGGATTCTAACACGATCGGAACACTGTCTTCGGATGCGGCATTTTTAGGTGTTCACGATGAGGAAGATGACGAGGGCGACGAGGATATTCAGGAGGTTGAAAGACAACGCCGCAAGGGGAAAAAACTAGCATCAACATCAGTCGACCCAGAGATGCACACACAATTCGAAAGGATTTCAACTTCTCACGTCGACGATGTTGAAGATAAGAAACGTCACCGAAAACGACTTGAAAAAATGAAACAAATAAAAATGGACTACGAAAAGGAAATGAAACAAAAAAAATATCAAGCGTACATTGAATCGTTGAATGAACAACAACAAAAACAAGACTTGGAGTTTTTCATTCGGTCACATGACCATTTGCAAGGTAACGCTTTGCAAGCCGTATTACAACGCAAACAAAGAATTGCGGAGCGTTGGGGATGCCAAATGTAGTTTCGTAATTTTTTAATTCTTAGTTTTTAGTTTCGTAATTATTTTAGTTTTGTACTTTTTTTAATTTTTTGTTTCGTATGTTTTTAATTTTTAGTTTTAGTTTCGTAATTTTATTATGTAAGTTTTTAAATATTTATGAAATTAATTATTTTAGTTTTAATTGTTTTTTTAATTAAAATGAATTTATTTTAAAAAAAATTAAGAAATATGGAAAGGTTTAGAAAGATGGGTATTTCCAAGTTAGAAAAGTGGAGAAATGTGGGGAAAGATGGAGAGAGAAAAGCTGGCGTAGCGCTGAGATGTACAGAAATAGGTTTTGAGAAAGGGGAGTATACCCCTCACTCTAAGTGATGTGATGTGAATGATCTATGATTTGATTGTTGATGTGACACCGTCATTAAAATTATTAATGAAGGGGGTGTACGATTAGTAAACGAGCGTCATTAGTCCAGGGGGTGTACGTTTAACACGGCCCTTTATTAATCTCTTTTCTATTTTTTCTTTTTTTGGTGGATAAAATAAATCTAATATAAGGTCAGCATCAACTGATTTTATGTAACCAAAAAATAATGCTAAATATTTATATAAAAAGAATGACATGAACAAAGAGGTTTCAAAATATAACAGCACATTGAAGTTAAAAACTCAAAAACAAATTAATTGAGTTAACTTAACAAGACATTATAATCTAGTTCACAATAATTTTAGAGCACAAATAATGAAAGAAAATGTGATTCTTTCATGTCTCGTTCCATTTAAAAAGTAATCTCATGGAAATAATAACTCATTCAAGTGGGCGTATTTCTTGAATATAAATACAAAAAGGTATGGAGATCGAGATTCATAACTTGGAACCGAAATAAGATGAAAAAGGTAATGGAACACGATAGCTTATTGCGTCGGTCCCACAGATTGCGCCATTTGTTTGAGCGTATTTCCGTCAGGAGCTTCTTGTTGTAGGAGATAGGTCATTCCTTGTATTCCCGAGCCAGGAAACATCACTACAAACAACAAATAAACGTTAGAAGTGGACCTTGGGCTTGCGCTCCGGAATCCACCTCCGACACTCAAGTCAGTGTTTATACAATAATAAATCCAAAGACAAGTATAATAAAGAGAAATAAGGTTGAGAACAGCGTGTGGAAGTTAAGTTTTGCATGTGGAAGGTCGCTGCCAGGAAGACAGTGGCAGACGGAGGGTCAATTGCAATGGCATAGAAGGTGAACTGCTATGACATATGGAAGGTAAACTGCAGTGGCATGTAGAGCTCCAACTGCAGTGGCATATGGAAGGTAAACTGCAGTGGCATATAGAGCTCCATGTGACACCCTTGCCACAATAAACCACCATTATAATACACTCAGGATTAAACACCAAACATAAATTACATAATGATCTGCATCCTTAAATTACATTGCGGAAGTATAAAAGTACATAATAAAAATTACAAATATTTCAAACACCCTATGGTGCTACAATGTTTCAAGTCTAAATCTACGTACTCAAACTTTATTACAATCATCCCATACATATTACAACAATAGTCCCATATCACAATTACCGATTGAGTAGTATCAAATCTTCCAAGACTTCACAAATGACCTAACTAGATGGTCCAGCAGCACATTTTCCCTATCCTGTAAAAATTAAACAACTGAGGGGTAAGCGAATGCTTAGTGAATACACAGATTTACGCATTTTATAAATCCTTATGAAGCCCACAAGAGTACACCGACAACACACGTCGTGCACTCTCCACGTACACAAAGTACGACACACATGAGCCGTCGCTCCTACGAGCCCAAAGCTCGGTATATAACCCAACCATCTGAGATAGATATAACATCGGGGATGACTTACTGCCTACCAGAACCTCGGAGGGATCAACTCCGGGTCATATAGCGCAGTAACATCGGAGTAACAGATGCGACCCGCCGGTCCATCGTTAGATGCACAACAAAAGAACGGACATGCAACAAGTATGAATGTGCATCTAAATCTACGCAAATTAGTAGAATTCCAAATGATAATGAAGCAACATGTCTCAGCAGGCAATAGCTAACATAAAGCAGATATAAACATGCGAAATCATATGTACTCACAGTGGGTGCGTTAGTAAACTTTAACCAATATTATTTCTCCTCGGGATTTCAACCGGATCCACAAAGTACCCCACTGTGGGTTAAACAACACCACAAGGGACATGTTAAGTCATGTTAGGCACAAAAAGGCCTCAGTCAAACCTGTTCTACATCTGAGGGGGAGATTTTATAATCAATCCTGTTGATGCATTTGAAGGTTGAATTTAAGGCCTGTTATATGCCTTATTGAAACCTGAAAATGATTTGCAATATCAGTCTAAAGCTGTTCTATATGTTGCATGTGTTGCAACTAAGACAGTTTGTCCAAGCTGCTCTGTCTGCTGAACAGGCTGGACATAAACTGTCTACGCTGCTTTACACTGTTGAGCAGCTTGGGAGTTTTTAAAGTTTTCTGTTCTTTGTGAACAGAACCTGTTCTTTGTGAACAGACTAAACACTTTATGGAATTTGTTTCCAAGTCATCATGTATTGTTTTTGACTACAAGATCAGTTTACAAAGTCGAAGACAAAGTGGAAAACAGAACTGCTCAGCCTGCCCACGCTGTTCTGTAACATGAAGACAAAAGGTTATTTGAAAAAGGGTGACAGACCTTTTTTTTATATCAAAATAGGCCTTTACAAGGAAGAAAGACGCAAAGTTGACATTCCTAAATTAGTTAAAGGCAATGCAACAGTAGACAAAGTAAAAAGACAAAAGTTCTGCACATGTGAAGACAAGTCTGCTTTTCAGAAAAGTGCAGAAAAGGTTATGTTGTCTTTTCAACAAGACTTTTCCTTTTCATTCTGTCCAATGAAGATGTTTCTCTGAGATCCTCTAAGTGTGTATAAAAGGAAGCTTCTAAGGTCAGAAAGATAGGTGAAGAAAGCTAAGTGCTTAAACCAAGAGTGAACGTGCAAGTGTGATCTTCATGCATGCAAGTCTTCTGTAAAACAGCATCTGTGTGTCTAAGCTGTTTTACCTAAGCTGTTCCTTAAGTCTTGTAAACACAGTGAGTGCTTCTTAGTGAGTGTATTCATTGTATACTAGTTCGAGTCTGTCTTAGACTAGTAAGCATACTGTTGTATCTGTCATCTCAGCTTGAACTATTCCGTATTCAAGCTTGTTTGTAATTAACAAATTGTTGATAATACATACAAACATTGAGAAAAGAGTGTGTAGTTTTTAAATTGCTGTATTCACCCCCCCTCTACAGCTTATAACTATATACTTTGGGAACTTCTCGGGACCTACAACTGGTATCAGAGCAGTTTAGAGTGTGTGTCATTCTAGATCTCTCATTCTCCCAAGTTCATGGACAACAGTGCTGCAATTTTCTCTATGACAATGGCTCTTGGGCAAGCCTCCAAAAATTTATATATCAAAACTTTCTCTGGTTGAAGTGCAGAATGATGCTCTACTTAGAGAATCTGGATGTTACAACTGCCAGAGTACGTGATGGAGTTCCCTATTGTGCCAACCATCTTACTACTATAACTCCAGCGGATTGAAGGAGCTGCCCCTGAAATCAGGACCTTTGAGAAAGCTAAAGCTCAACTGGTCTGATGAAAGACAAGAGATTGGTGGCTCTGGATGGCCAAGGCCAGAAACAATCCTGGTTCATTTTCTCCCTTGATGAGTGTGTTCAAGCATGGTGGAGAAAATGAAGAACCAGCAAGGCAGATTGGTATACTTTGTGTACCGTCTATGATGGACCCACAATCACACTGGACAACAGGATCAACAATCTTGTTAGACAGTATGAACTCTTCTTTGCTAAACCAAAGGAGACTCTCACTGAAACCTACACCAGGTTCACTGCTTTAGTGAATGATCTCAAAGCTGTTGGGATCACCAAGGACAGTCTTACTCTGGTGAACAAATTTCTGGACATTTTACCTGAAGAATGGAACTACTTCTCAACAATCCTAAGGAACTCAGGTACTATCAGATCAGAAGTTGGATCTGGTCAATCTGTTGTATCCTCTTACGAATGAGTGAACAGTCCAAGCAACAAAACAGAAATGCCTTGGAAATGTCCAGAAGAGGTGCAGCCTTTTTGGCTAGTGTGAGACAGCCGGTAAATCAGTGAGTGATGTGTTCATTCAACCTGTCAACAGGAGGATGAAAAGGAAGGTGTCAGATGAAGAAATGCTGCAGATCTTGCTGAACAAGATGATGAGCAAATGATAGCCATGCTTGTCAAAAGATTCAACAAGAAAAGGTGAAGGAAGAAAATGCTGCAAGGAGGTTCAAGTGCTGCAAAAAGAAGGCATTTGACAAATCCAAAGCTGAGTGCTCAAGTGTGGCAAAACTGGTCACACATAGCGGCTGAATGTGTGTCAAAAGCTGTTGGTCAGTCATCCAAACCCAACAAGACTAACAAGATGATGGCTATAGGGTTAAGTACCTTATGGCCATGGCTAGCTGAGAGAAATTGGAAACTCTGTGTCTTTCCATCGCCAAAAGGGACTCATGGCAAAGCATGTGCTGGGAGAAGCTGATCATCTGATAAGACAGATAATCAATGTCGATGGCCAACACAATGTCCCATCAACAAGCAGTTTCAAACGAGATATGGCTGAAGCGAAGCCTTCACGCACTTAGAGAACTGGAATCCTACAATTGTAGAAGTACAAAATTTTATGGCGTTACAGTTCTGAAGAAAAAGTTAAAATGTTTGAATATATGCTTGTTGATCTCAAAGCTGCGTTGAGAAGGATGCGTTAATTATCTGAAATCTCCTAAGCTTAAGCTGATCTTAAACAACTTCCAGTAAACTGGCATTTTCCATAAGTTGTAAACTGAGCTTGATGAATTAAAACACGTCAACCCATTTTACTGGAAGAAAAGAGAGAAACAGATATAAACAATGCAGCTGTCAAAATATAGTTGACTCTTGTGCCAATCTCACAAAAGTCAGCCATTTGTAGAAGTCAACAGATTCCTGCACAAATCCAGCCTATCTTGGAGGGGGATCTTGACACAGCAGCTTCCATTGTTGAGATAAGTAATTTGAAAGAAGATTGTATCCACTCTTGGTGAACTTCCAAATACATTCATTCAAAATGTGATGGTAAACTAATCTCAACAAACAGGTTTGGTCAGCCTCAAAATACTGACAAGCTTTGTGGACTCAGCTCAAAAGCTGATGTTGGAGTTTGTTCTCCAAAACAGCCTGGCTAAGTGCTTTGGCTAGCTCAACCAACAAAAGAAGGAAAACATGTTAAAACTGAAGCTGTGGATGCAAACCTGTGACAAAACAGGTTCTGAGTCCAAAGCTGTTGGTAAAAAGCATGTTAATCCTTTTGATGCGAAACACTTGAAAATAAGTTTTCAAAAAAGTAAAGCACCTGTTTTCAACAAGGGTAAGTCTCATGTTGAAAACAAAAAACTGCTGTGATTCAAATAATTTTCAAATCATAGTGGTAAATTGGTTTTAAATGAAAATAAGTTTTCAAAACCAACGCATGAGTATGCTGATAGGCAGCAAAATCACAATCCAGTAGGGGCAAAGGCAAAGCTATTGCTCAAATTGAGACAAATGGGAATAAGGTTCCAAACCTGTGGAAGCTCAAAAAGCCAATCAAGCTTCCTGTCTTTGACATCTGCCCTCCCAAAAAGAGAAAGAAGAGACGTCAAATTTGTGGCTTTAACTTCCAAAAAAAAAAAAAAAACACAAGCTGTTTGATTCAACAAAGATGCTAAACCTGCTGCAAGAATAACACAAAAGACATCTCGAGAATTTGTTTCTTGAAGGATCTTCTTCAAGAAATACAAAAGAGAAATGTTACACAAACTGTGGGAAGAAGACACATCTGGCCAAGATACTGTCCTGAATCTGGAGGACATTGAGGCCTAGTTGACTTCGCTGTTTCCCACACAACTGTCACAACAGTGGTGAAATGTCACAGTCACGAAGAGTATACAAGCTGATACCATTCAGATAGGGAATGATTAGTGTGACATCCAAAACCATCAACAAATGTGATGAAGAGGAGAACTCATATCTGTGATGATTCCCCTAAAAGGACTAATAATTCTCTTATCACTCTGCAGGAAAAACAACCTTCCCAGGTTTGGTACTTTGACCGTGGCTGCTCCAGGGCACATGAGCAGTGGTGTAAAGAATTGCTGAGTGACTCAGGCCTGAAAAAGGGCCAAAAGTCACCTTTGGGACAATGCAGGGAATTCCACCTGGGATATGGAAACTGCTTAAGCTGGTGCTGAAGTGTTCAAAAGGGTGCCTATGTGGTGGGCTAAAACATAACCTGTGTTACAATAAGCCATGGATGCGATTGAGGTTAGGAGGGTGAAGGACGATGAAGAGGGAGGGCAAAGATGCTACAAGGTTACTTGATGAGCACCTTGGTTATATATTGGATTCCAAGGCAAAGTTGTGGCTGGGTGCGCAACGAAAAGAAAGGTGTAGAATTTATTTTGTTGGTGGATATGCATTAGTGCTGAACCCCACACTGAAACCTGTTTTCTCACAAGAACAACATGCTGATCTAAACTGGTTATGGGCACCAAAGACTGTCCAATCTGAACTTCAAGAACCACACAAACTCTGTAAAGAAGAGTGGGTGACAGGGTTTGCCTTCAATGACTTTTGCCAAAGATAGAATATGCCAGCTGTGAGAAAGGCAAAGCAGAGAAAAACATCTTGTTTAAATCCAAACACAATGTCTCTATTGACTACCCACTTCGTTTGATTCCCATAGTATTGTTTTGCGACTATTATGTCCCAGATCTAGGAGGAAGAAGATACACGTCTGTAATGGTTGATAGTTCTCAGTTACACATGGGGGTGATCTTCTGAAGAGCAAAGGAGAGGCGTTGCTAGAGGATTATTGGATTGTCAAAAAGATGGAACGAGCAAGGTCAGTCATTAGAAATAATGCCAAGACTGGTTGCCAGGCTACAGACAGGAGAAAGTCATTGACTATGATGCACAACATTTGCTCCTGTGGCCAGGCTAGAACAATTCGTTGAATCCGGCCCGAACTGCTCATAAGAGACAGGAAGGTAATTTCGCAAATGGATGTGAGATGCATTTTTGAATGGGAAGCTGCACGAAGAAGAATTTGTTATGCTCAAGGTCAAGAGCCTCCAGGTTTTGAAAATAACAACACCAGTTTTTGTCTATAAGTTGGACAAAAGCTTCTCTTGGTCTCAAACAAGCCCCTAGAGCCTGGTGTATGACACTCTACTATTCCTGTATGAGCACTGGTGTACTCCGGGTAAAGTTGGATACCACACTGTTCAAAAGAAAAGTGAAGTCTGATATTTGCTTGTTCAAATTTATGTGGATGCACATAATATTGGGTTCTACTACTGAAAGCGATCACAATTTTGCATTACTCATGAAATCTAAAGTATTTGAAAGGAGGTAGATGAGAATTAACTTTCTTTTTGAGATTAGCATGGTAAACAACAGCTCAACTGAATTTTAAATCAAAGAAAGTACACGTTAGAGCTTGTGAAAAAGTTCCAAATGTGATCAAGTTCTCCAATTAAACCCCAATGCCAACCAATGTAAATTGGTGCTGATGCCAGTGGCAAAGTGTTCCGAAACAGCGTTACAGAGGCATGATGGGAGCTTGCTGATACTTGACCTGTAGTAGAAACCCTTGATATTATGTTGCCACCTGTTATGTGCTAGGTCCAAGCTGACCAAAGGAATCACATCGTAGCTGCTGTTAAAAGAATCTTCAGATTCCTGAAGGGTACACCAGGTTTGGGTCTTTTGGTACCCCAAAGACATCAGCTTGAACTAACGTATTCAAGATTTCTGTATTATTGCAGGCTGCAGGTTAATAGGAAAAGCACAACAGGTGGATGTCAACTCCTTGGGGGAAATTGATAAGTTTTGGGAGTACAAGAAGCGAACTCCGTGTCCACTCCACGTGAAGCCTGATACATTGCTGGCTGGAAGCTGGCTGTGGGGGGCAGATTCGGTGGATGCTGAAGCATCACGTGAAGGGACGATGGGCTTTGAATAGGAAAACCCTATTCTGTGTGATAACACAATGGCCAATGCCATCTCCAACAATCAGTATTTCACTCAAGAACAAAGCATCATGAAGTCAACATCACTGTCATCAGGGATCACATTCAGAAAGTATGTGGAGGTAGTTTTTTATTCCACAAATGAAACAGCTTGCGAGACATTTCA